>JAOTOL010001445.1:22500-435000 GCA_034440575.1 Imbricaverruca yamaguchii
GTGCAAGAGTACGCGTTCAGTCGAGACGGCCCCAGTGTCCGGCCGGCGGACCATCAGTTCCACCATCTGGCTGGCCTGCGGACCACCAGTTACACCATCTGGCTGACGGGCGGACCATCAGTTCCACCATCTGGCTGACGGGCGGACCATCAGTTCCACCATCTGGCTGACGGGCGGACCATCAGTTCCACCATCTGGCTGACGGGCGGACCATCAGTTCCACCATCTGGCTGACGGGCGGACCATCAGTTCCACCATCTGGCTGGCCGGCGGACCATCAGTTACACCATCTGGCTGGCCGTGCACCACCACCAGTACTGCCGGCTGGCACAGACGGGCTGTAACACCATCTGGCTGGCGGGGTGCCACCAGTTCCACCATCTGGCTGACGGGCGGACCATCAGTTCCACCATCTGGCTGACGGGCGGACCATCAGTTCCACCATCTGGCTGGGCGGCCTGCTCGGCCACCAGTTCAACGGGCTGCGGCGGACCATCAGTTACACCATCTGGCTGACGGGCGGACCATCAGTTCCACCATCTGGCTGGCCGGCGGACCATCAGTTCCACCATCTGGCTGGCCTGCGGACCACCAGTTACACCATCTGGCTGACGGGCGGACCATCAGTTCCACCATCTGGCTGGCCTGCGGACCACCAGTTACACCATCTGGCTGACGGGCGGACCATCAGTTCCACCATCTGGCTGACGGGCGGACCATCAGTTCCACCATCTGGCTGGTCGGCGGGCCACAAGTTACACCATCTGGCTGACGGGCGGACCATCAGTTCCACCATCTGGCTGACCGGCGGACCACGGAACAGGATTTATTTCCCTGTCGTCCCGCCAATGTTGCAGTATGTATTGTAATGACCGGCAATGGTCTCGTGCGCCCCGTGGTCGGGAGTCGTAGCATGGGATTACCACTGATCGGGAAAACGCAGCAGCGGATGAGGAAATGTTGCTCCTCTTCCATTCTGACATGACATGAAGAGTACCTCAGAGTTGTGGGTAAACGGAAAGTCCTCAAAATACACTTTGAAGTCGTTTCTTTCCACGTGCGACGCCCATGTCGTGTGCAATGCCATGCATGTTGCAGGACATGTTTCACTAGATAATTCACGAATCTACGAAGCACAAATATACGACGCACTCATATGACAAACCGTAGATTCTCCAGTCTCCCAACAGATACCTAGTTCAGGTAATGACTACGGAATACTCTCTGCAGTGTGGTTTCATAGGCTTACAATAATCGTTGATATTTGATGTTGTATTGGATTGTATTGATATTCGATGATGTATTTTGATAGTTGATGCCAATCACAGTGGGATGTGACGTCATGAAAGGTCATGACCGGGTTGATATGACCAAATTCATTGTATGTCTGTGTTCTAAGCACATTACGAGAAAGCCTAGACCACCTACACGGTGGTAGGCTGACAAAATTCACCACCACGACCACCATTATGACAAGCAATGGTGAGCTTGACATCCAATTAGGCTTGATTTTCGTCGCCATTCACCACCAAACACCGTCTGTAGACGCAATGCTGGCGATTGGAACACCAGTAACATCACGATCCTGCCCACAGCGACGCAATGCTGGCGATGGGAGTACTAGTAACATCATGATCCTGCCCACAGCGATGCAATGCTGGCGATGGGAGTACTAGTAACATCATGATCCTGCCCACAGCGACGCAATGCTGGCGATGGAAGTACTAGTAACATCACGATCCTGTCCACAGCGACGCAATGCTGGCGATGGGAGTACCAGTAACATCACGATCCTGTCCACAGCGACCCAATGCTGGCGATGGAAGTACTAGTAACATCACGATCCTGTCCACAGCGACGCAATGCTGGCGATGGGAGTACCAGTAACATCACGATCCTGTCCACAGCGAGGCAATGCTGGCGATGGGAGTACTAGTAACATCACGATCCTGTCCACAGCGACCCAATGCTGGCGATGGGAGTACCAGTAACATCACGATCCTGTCCACAGCGACGCAATGCTGGCGATGGAAGTACTAGTAACATCACGATCCTGTCCACAGCGACGCAATGCTGGCGATGTAAGTACTAGTAACATCACGATCCTGTCCACAGCGAGGCAATGCTGGCGATGGGAGTACCAGTAACATCACGATCCTGCCCACAGCGACGCAATGCTGGCGATGGGAGTACCAGTAACATCACGATCCTGCCCACAGCGACGCAATGCTGGCGATGGGAGTACCAGTAACATCACGATCCTGTCCACAGCGACCCAATGCTGGCGATGGGAGTACCAGTAACATCACGATCCTGTCCACAGCGAGGCAATGCTGGCGATGGGAGTACTAGTAACATCACGATCCTGCCTGATGCAAGGTGCATCTTGCTGGCGACACAACACAGCACGACGTCCCGACTTGGCCATCCTATGCACGCCTCATTGAAATCAACAGCTGGTAGAATGTTTACCCATTGTTTGCTGTATTTAGTGGAAGAGTAATTTGTGTCCAGTACGGATACAAGGGGCAAGCGTCATCCATACTCGTTAACTAGTGTATTCCCTTTGAACTGACAAGATGAGTCACCGTCCACTCGGGTGCGAGTCGGTGGCTTTTGTGGTGCCTGAAATGTGCATCCATCGCCAACAGGGCGTGAGAGTGATTTACCAACAGCGGGAACGAGAGGAAACTCGTGGGAACTATCGATCCATTTCGGTCAACCCGCCCAGATGATACCCGTCATTGGTGATACGAACGCGTAGGCAGTGATGCAAACCAAAGAAGCCAGCGGATTGTGCTGTCGATAAACACACACCACGCCTGGTAGGTTGTGGGCTGGACTTCAGCAGTGAACTAGCCGCAGCGATTCACGACTGATCCCGTGATCGATCACGTGGCACAGTTGCGGTGGCGCTCCGGCGTTGAAGGTGAACGGAAATTTCAACGGGCCGGAGCGACCGCGAAGGTTATCGATTTCACCAGAGGCTGAACTGATTCGATGCATCTGTGTGGGCATGCCAGGGCGTACTAGCTGCTGTAGTGTGGCTCGGCGGATGGCTGCCGTGCGCATCCGACGCCAGTGTTGTCAGCATCTTCACACACGGCGTTCACACCACACCGTCTCCTCCATGTTCTCAAGGAGCAAGAACAAACATCAACAAATCCAACATCCAACACAAACAAACACTCAATCTCCCCCTTCCATTCAGGTTTCCTTTCTTGCAGATCTTGCCTCGGCAAGCTCGCTATCTTACCATGCACGTACGGGAACTGGCTGCAGGGATACTTCCAAACTGGCGCCGTCTTCCTGGATCCAAAACACGCCTACGACACCAGCGGCACAACAACGTTGTTACAATACTTGCATAACATCGACATGCAGGACGACTAGCACATTATGTCCATTTCTACTTATTTAATGTCGTATTTCCACTCAAAATTATGCACCACGCCTTAGATACTAAATTTTCCACCACCGTTTTGATGCAATATTCAGTTTGAAATAGCCCTTGACTTTTCAGTTCCGGTATAAATGCTGCCATCACAGACAATGATTCGGTTAAAATTTCACTTTACGGAGAAGACATTGTGCTACGGACTTCAAACAGAACACTAACTTCCGCAATAGCAAGACTACAACACGCACTTACATACCTACAACAAAACTAACTAGCACACAAACAAACCGAACTAACAAGCTGTGCCGTGCTAGTTTGTCCTGAATGTCGTTTTTCACTCACTAAGCGTTTGTGGCGAAACCCCCGTATAAGAAATGGAGGAACTGTCTGGAGCTGCCTTTCTCTTCTCTAAATTCCTACCTCCTCTAACTTCCTCCATCCTGATGGAAGGGTTTTGTTTTGTATCCCTTGAAAAGTCACGTCATACTACTGAAATTACACCTGTACTCAGGAATGCAAATTTTACGATTTCAAGCATGCCAGTTAAAAAACTTTTTTTTTTTAGTAATTGGGAATCGATGTTGCTTTGCTCAAGCCAAATACTTCGACGCCACCCAGGGCCGACTGTCCCAATATACTCAACTGGATCCGCTTCTCTGGCTAGTGTTTATGTCCACAGATGAGTATGTTCAGTCTTAATTGGCCACCCTCGAGTGATTGCTAGTCGCACTCAATCCAAAGGAGTACCCAGGATTTGCTTTAAGGGAGGGGAGGGCACACTAATTTAGAGCGAGCCCACATAACTCAATTAAAAAGCTTTGGATTTCAGCCACTGTATTTCAAAGAGCGCCATTTTCAATTTTTTAAATAAAATAATTAGTGACGAATTTAATTGTCCTGTGGAGGGGCCCATTCTGCCACCATCATTTCTGAACCATCGGATTTCAATACTAACTTCCTCCATCCTGATTGACGGTTTTTTCTTTTGTGTCCCTTGACAAGTCACCTCATACTGTTGAAGTACAGCTGTACACCTCACTGAGGAATGTAAATTTTCCGATTTCATGCATGCCAGTCAGAAACATCCGGTCATCAAAGCGCCAACTTTCGTGTACATGCACAGCCACCTTTCACATTCGGCGCATTCGCCACACTTCGTACGAATCTCTGGTTTCTGCTAGGATTCCTACGTTTTGCTAATTGCTGCCACATGCTAGTCTTGTGTCATATTTGACGTGTGAAATACGTTGTGTCGGGGTTCACTGGGCAAATTCGATTAATTCAATTCGATGATTACTCCTCTTCGTCCCACATTTTCTGGTGGTTAAGAAATCCGAATCTTTGCTGAGCTTACACGCACCTCATCTTTTTGGTATAATATGATCCCAGATTGCCTACCGAACCGGGGCGGTGTTGCTTTTTTACCCGTCGCCTTTTTCTTTGTCTACGGATGTATTTTCAGGCTCCTGCCAACTTTTCTTCGGTGCTTGACAAATTTTAGACTGCGACTCTTTTTTAGAGTTGTGTGGCTTTTTCGTGCACCAAGATATATTTGAGGTATCGGCGCGTTTTTAAGACCTCGATGTGTTTATTTAGTGTCCGAACATTGTCTTACTTTTTTGGACCATGTCACTTCTTGAGGGCCCAGCAAGTTTTTGAGGCTCTCAGCGGTCTTATGGTCCTGGCGTACTGTGTTGGCCTCCCTTGCGTGTGTGTGCGTTTCTTCTCAACAGCTTCCGGTGCATTTATTTAGAGCTCAACGCATGTTTTAAATCCTGAAGCTTTTCGCGAGACCTCGAACGTTTTGGGGGTCCCAGTGCATTTTCGGCCTCCCGTTGTGCTCTTAGGGTCCCGTTGTGTTTATTTGGGGCTCCTCACACACACATGTGGGACACCAGCACTGTCATCATGACGGACCGTCGCCCAGCCGATCTGTCACCATACCGGTCTGTCATTCCTCCCAGTCTGTCATCCTGCTGATCTGTTACAATGCCGGTCTATCACCCTACCGGTCTATCCCCTGCCGGCCTGTCACCCTGCCAGTCTGTCATCCTGCCGGCCTGTCACCCTGCCGGTCTGTCACCCTGCCAGTCTGTCACCCTGCCGGTCTGTCACCCTGCCGGTCTGTCATCCTGCCGGTCTATCACCCTGCCGGCCTGTCACCCTGCCGGCCTGTCACCCTGCCAGTCTGTCATCCTGCCGGTCTGTCACCCTGGCAGTCTGTCACCCTGCCGGCCTGTCACCCTGCCAGTCTGTCACCCTGCCGGTATGTCACCCTACCGGTCTATCACCCTACCGGTCTATCCCCTGCCGGCCTGTCACCCTGCCGGTCTGTCATCCTGCCAGTCTGTCATCCTGCCGGCCTGTCACCCTGCCGGTATGTCACCCTGCCGGTCTGTCATCCTGCCGGCCTGTCACCCTGCCGGTCTGTCACCCTGCCAGTCTGTCACCCTGCCGGTCTGTCACCCTGCCGGTCTGTCACCATGCCGGCCTGTCACCCTGCCGGTCTGTCATCCTGCCGGTCTATCACCCTGCCGGCCTGTCACCCTGCCGGCCTGTCACCCTGCCAGTCTGTCATCCTGCCGGTCTGTCACCCTGGCAGTCTGTCACCCTGCCGGCCTGTCACCCTGCCAGTCTGTCACCCTGCCGGTATGTCACCCTACCGGTCTATCACCCTACCGGTCTATCCCCTGCCGGCCTGTCACCCTGCCGGTCTGTCATCCTGCCGGTCTGTCATCCTGCCGGTCTGTCACCCTGGCAGTCTGTCACCCTGCCGGCCTGTCACCCTGCCAGTCTGTCACCCTGCCGGTATGTCACCCTACCGGTCTATCACCCTACCGGTCTATCCCCTGCCGGCCTGTCACCCTGCCGGTCTGTCACCCTGCCGGTCTGTCACCATGCCGGTCTGTTATCCTGCCGGTCTATCACCCTGCCAGCCTGTCACCCTGCCGGTCTGTCACCATGCCGGTCTGTCACCCTGCCGGCCTGTCACCCTACCGGTCTATCACCCTGCCGGCCTGTCACCCTGCCAATCTGTCACCCTGCCGGTATGTCATCCTGCCGGTCTGTTACCATGCCGGTCGCCATGCCGGCTACCATGCCGGCAGTTTTTGGCCCTCCCGTCGGCTACTCACGATTCGCTGCGACGTTCGACGGACGGCGACAGCGGCCTGAATTGGCGGCGAGCTTCTGCCGATGGCTGGTACCAATATCCTGAAAAGAGGCAGAGAGCGGGCTTAGCCACATAGCCGGCGGCCGCGCCGTAACCTCTTTACACAAGTCAGACTTTCCCGCGCTGCCAGGCTGCCTGGCCTACTAGCTTACATTAGCGGCGCACGCTCATACGGCTCAGTTTCGAGCGAAAATCAGACATCATCTCGCCTCTACGGCGGCGGCGGCGGCTGCCGGCCGTCGGCGGTCATGGCGGCTAAGGCGAGTTTCAAGCGTTTCTCTACCGCGGCACGACCTTCTCGCGGCGGCCGCCGTGTCAGAGGCCTTGCTCCGTCTTCAGATGACTCGACTGAAAGAGAAACTGGTGGGATGCTGCGGGCGGGCAGGGAAAGCGGCGCCGACCGCCGACGACATGGGCGGGCAGAGCCGGCCCCTCTGACACTGACCACGTCCGGCACCTGACCGGGGGTATGGCAGCCAGACAGTCATCTGACATTGACCACGTCCGGGACCTGGCCGGGGGTATGGCAGACAGACAGTCATCTGACACTGACCACGTCCGGGACCTGGCCGGGGGTATGGCAGACAGACAGTCATCTGACACTGACCACGTCCGGCACCTGGCCGGGGGTATGCCAGGCAGACAGTCACCTGATACTGACCACATCCGGCACCTGGCCGGGGGTATGCCAGCCAGACAGTCATCTGACACTGACCACGTCCGGCACCTGGCCGGGGGTATGCCAGACAGTCATCTGACATTGACCACGTCCGGGACCTGGCCGGGGGTATGCCAGCCAGACAGTCATCTGACACTGACCACGTCCGGCACCTGGCCGGGGGTATGGCAGCCAGACAGTCATCTGACACTGACCACGTCCGGCACCTGGCCGGGGGTATGCCAGACAGACAGTCATCTGACACTGACCACGTCCGGCACCTGGCCGGGGGTATGCCAGCCAGACAGTCATCTGACACTGACCACGTCCGGCACCTGGCCGGGGGTATGCCAGCCAGACAGTCATCTGACACTGACCACGTCCGGCACCTGGCCGGGGGTATGCCAGACAGACAGTCATCTGACACTGACCACGTCCGGCACCTGGCCGGGGGTATGCCAGCCAGACAGTCATCTGACACTGACCACGTCCGGCACCTGGCCGGGGGTATGGCAGCCAGACAGTCATCTGATACTGACCACGTCCGGGACCTGGCCGGGGGTATGCCAGGCAGACAGTCATCTGAACTGCCCCGCCTGGCCGGGGGTATGCCAGCAGTCATCTGACACTGACCACGTCCGGCACCTGGCCGGGGGTATGCCAGGCAGACAGTCATCTGACACTGACCACGTCCGGCACCTGGCCGGGGGTATGCCAGCCAGACAGTCATCTGACACTGACCACGTCCGGCACCTGGCCGGGGGTATGCCAGCCAGACAGTCATCTGACACTGACCACGTCCGGCACCTGGCCGGGGGTATGCCAGGCAGACAGTCATCTGACACTGACCACGTCCGGCACCTGGCCGGGGGTATGCCAGCCAGACAGTCATCTGACACTGACCACGTCCGGCACCTGGCCGGGGGTATGCCAGCCAGACAGTCATCTGACACTGACCACGTCCGGCACCTGGCCGGGGGTATGCCAGCCAGACAGTCATCTGACACTGACCACGTCCGGCACCTGGCCGGGGGTATGCCAGCCAGACAGTCATCTGACACTGACCACGTCCGGCACCTGGCCGGGGGTATGGCAGACAGTCATCTGACACTGACCACGTCCGGCACCTGGCCGGGGGTATGCCAGGCAGACAGTCACCTGATACTGACCACATCCGGCACCTGGCCGGGGGTATGCCAGCCAGACAGTCATCTGACACTGACCACGTCCGGCACCTGGCCGGGGGTATGCCAGACAGACAGTCATCTGACACTGACCACGTCCGGCACCTGGCCGGGGGTATGCCAGGCAGACAGTCATCTGACACTGACCACGTCCGGCACCTGGCCGGGGGTATGCCAGCCAGACAGTCATCTGACACTGACCACATCCGGCACCTGGCCGGGGGTATGGCAGACAGACAGTCATCTGACACTGACCACGTCCGGCACCTGGCCGGGGGTATGCCAGCCAGACAGTCATCTGATACTGACCACGTCCGGCACCTGGCCGGGGGTATGCCAGCCAGTCATCTGACAGTGACCACGTCCGGGACCTGGCCGGGGGTATGCCAGCCAGACAGTCATCTGACACTGACCACGTCCGGCACCTGGCCGGGGGTATGGCAGCCAGACAGTCATCTGACACTGACCACGTCCGGCACCTGGCCGGGGGTATGCCAGCCAGACAGTCATCTGACACTGACCACGTCCGGCACCTGGCCGGGGGTATGCCAGCCAGACAGTCATCTGACACTGACCACGTCCGGCACCTGGCCGGGGGTATGGCAGCCAGACAGTCATCTGACATTGACCACGTCTGTTACCTGTTCACACAACATTCTCTAAATCTCAAGAAGTGAAGTATGAGGACGAAAACGGCGCAACAACCGGTTGCGCGGCAGGCATCCTGAGTATGAAGTATGGATTGCACTGCAGGGGGCATTAAAATAATGCAAAGTTTGCAGTATGAACAATATTTAGTTCTAAATATGAATCTAGTAGTACAATTAGTAGCAGTAGTCCACGTCCAGTCTAGTCTAGTCTAGTCTAGTCTAGTCTAGTCTAGTCTAGTCTAGTCTAGTCTAGTCCAAGTATAGTACTAGTCTAGTCTAGTCTACACTCGGTCCTCTTTGATAGACCCTTGTCCCTCTCCGTCCGCCTCGATGGACCTCGTCTCCCTCCCCGTCCTCGATATGCCCCGTGTCCCTCTCCGTCTTCTCAAATGAGCTCGTGCCCCTCTCCATCCTCGATGGACCCCGTGGACCCCTCTCCGTCCTCTTCGATGGACCCCGTGTCTCTCTCCGTCCTCCTCGATGGACCCCGTGTTCCTCCCCGTCCTCTCTGATGCATGACGGCTGCACTATGCACCCTAGATTGTCACAGAGTTTTATCTAGCTACCATAACTGATCTTCCGGCTACTCTACCTCCAGGAGTCATAGTCCCCCTCCGCCACCCGTTGCTTCACGCGTACACCGCACCGCTTGCTGCTTTAATAGTTTTTTTTTCACGAGACCGGTTCCAATCTCTGGGGAAATGGGGCGTGCCTACTTTCCCGTGCCGAAAATGCGAGGTAGTGGTTCGCTGGCAATCAGATGACTCTCGCTTCTTGACGTCATCACCGCAGTGCCGAACAGTGCACAATGAGGCTCTACATATCCAGCACACTCCATCATAACGACAGGCGACATTGGACCGTCTGGTTACTGTGTGGAAGTGGACCGCCGAGGGAACATCCGCTGCCGCCGTGGTTGTCAGGAAGGGGTGTTGGCCACACACCAGGTCAGCTATTGATGGTTGTCAGGGAAGGGTGTTGGCCACATACCGGTTCAACTGTTGATGTTTGTCTTCATCAGGAAGTTCACAAGGCTATCAAATTATACTTCAGTAGACGTACACTTTGTGAATTGGGCTTAACTTGGTTGACAACGTTGCTTTTAGTTGACATGCAATGCGTTGAGCAACTGCAAGATAGATTCAGGTATTCCAATTCAAGGCAGATGCCCTAGTTGGTCAGCATTTCCTCACATAAAGTACTTCAAGAAGCATTTCCTCACATAAAGTACTTCAACAAGCATTCCTTTCCGCACCACGAAACCATTGTCTTGATTGAACAATTATAACTTCATTCGTAGTAATCATTTGACTTTTGCAATCCTCGTGAATGCTTGAGGCGCGGTTTAAAGAAGTGACATACCATATGCAAATATTAAAGGTGAAAATTGAACACACCGCACTTCCTAAAGGAACCATATGTTCCCGCACACGTAATATATGAATCGGATCGTCACAAAAATGAGCAAAACTTTCAGATAGGAACAACCCAGTGGATTCAAATGAATGATGAGGAGGCGCACCTACTTCTGACATGTGCGCTTCTTCAAACATTTAGCCGGAAACTACATTGCCTACTTTCAACTGGTGGGTTGCATAAGCCAGGCGATGGTTACACACGGGGCTGCATAAGCCAGGCGGTGGTTACACACAGGGCTGCATAAGCCAGGCGGTGGTTACACACGGGGCTGCATAAGCCAGGCGGTGGTTACACACGGGGCTGCATAAGCCAGGCGGTGGTTACACACGGGGCTGCATAAGCCAGGCGGTGGTTACACACGGGGCTGCATAAGCCAGGCGGTGGTTACACACGGGGCTGCATAAGCCAGGCGGTGGTTACACACAGGGCTGCATAAGCCAGGCGATGGTTACACACGGGGCTGCATAAGCCAGGCGGTGGTTACACACGGGGCTGCATAAGCCAGGCGGTGGTTACACAGGGGGCTATTCGAGCGAACGTCGTCGGCAGCCAGGTGGCATTGTTGTTGTGCGGAGGCCTACAACCGACAGGCGTTCCCCACTGGGCTGCAGTTGTCCCCACTGGGCTGCAGTTCTCACAGCCGCTGGGCTGCAGTTCTCCGCGCTGGGCTGCAGTTCTCCGCGCTGGGCTGCAGTTGCCACAGCCGCTGGGCTGCAGTTTTCCCCACTGGGCTGTGGTTGTCCCCACTGGGCTGCAGTTGTCCCCACTGGGCTGCAGTTGTCCCTACTGGGCTGCAGTTCTCACAGCCGCTGTTTGACGACGAGACCGTAGAAGATGTGCCAATCGCATCAAACCGAGAGCCGATGCTGAAGGAACGGAATAAGCATGCGAAGAAATCACTAGAAAAACTCGCTATTTCTTTGCTTCATGGGACGTGCTAAAATAGGCTTTTTAACGCATTCAAGTCGTGCTTTTTGCAGTTAGACTGGATGAAATACATCGGGCAATGATTCAGGTTTTTGGTGCTTCAGGCGAGGACAAAATCATTACTCGTGACTTCATTCTTTTGAAACAAACCAGACTTGACTAAAAAGTAAAAGATTATATACTGTGTACAAATTCACAACACCACGGACCATCGACCGCTATGTACGCCGATGGTGTCGCATGCCTCCATTGTTCATGTCAGTAGCTCCAACTCGCCTTTTTGGCCTTCGCGGAAGAGAACACCTGCTCTGCAAGGTGGGTGGGAAACATATCTCGTTCTATTCTGCCTACCTCGCCACCAGCGGCGTAGCCAACGGGGGAAGGCGAAGGGAGCAACCGCCCCTTGGAGGATCGGAGAGGGTCCTCCAGACGGCTGAGGTGCAGGCCCTCAAGGGGTCGGTGCAGGGGGCTCGTGAGAGCCACTGAGCCGACGTGAAGAGCCCTGGAACCGACGGAAGTGGCCAGAGCTGACGAGAATGGCTCCAAACCGATGAACAATCCCCAGCTCAACGGAGAAAGTTCTCTAGGCGTCCGCGTTGAGGTGCAGGCCTCTCAAGCCAATCCACAGAAACATTGGGTGGAGGGTATTTGCTCCCTCAAAAGTCTCAACATGTACCCTCCTGGGTGAACCCTCCTCTCCACAACAGGAGATAAAGTTAATTCGTCGCAAGCGTATTACCAAAAGCCAAGGATATGGAAAGGAATGAAAGAACCTTGCACTTCCAAAAAATACCTGGGAAATATAGAACTTCTGAACATGATGCAGGGACATCTACAAAAATATACACATGGATTAATGCTATCCATTTGATGATCAAGCGCATCAATATCAATGTTATCACACAATAGTGCATCTTAGGTCATCGCTTCCTCACAGCCAACAATTGTATATATTCAGCACCTCTCGATACCCTGCATGTAGATTGCGTGTTACCTGCTGGAGAACAATGTATCTACCAGCATGTGTATGTGTGTACACCTGGGTGCAAGGGGTCGTCCATGGCACCCAAATGAGGTCAGGCAGACAAAAATCGACGGATTTCTACCAGTATTTTTGTATTTTATATAATAAGTACCCATTATTATTTTATGGTAAGATGAGTGTCAACAACTCAATTTGGCGCTGCAAAGTGCCAAACCTATCACCGTCCTTCCGAAGTCAGTGGATTTCAACCATATCCCTCCTGTTCAAATGCTTCCGAAATTTCCGGGAAGTTTTAATATATAAATTGGCGTGAAATAAAATCATATATTCATATATCATTGAGATTTTCATATATGTCCATTTCATAACCCGAAATGGCTGGCATACACACACACACACACACACACACACACACACACACACACACACACACAGACACACAGACACACAGACACACAGACACACAGACACACACACACACACACACACACACACACACACACACACACACACACACACACACACACACACACACACACACACACACACACACACACACACACACACACACACACACGCACACACACACACGCACACACACGCACACACACGCACACACACGCACACACACGTATATATATACTGTATGTATTATCATTATTATATATAATATATATATATATATATATATATATATATATATATATATATATATATATATATACTGTATGTATTATGATTAATATATTATATATGTATATATATAATTATTATTATTGTTGCTACTATTATTATTGATTATTTAGATGCAAAATGCATGAAGTTAATGGGATGCCCCACATTGATCGAGTGAATACCCCATGTTAAAAGTCTAAATCATTAGTGCACAGGGCCAACATTGAGGGACACTTGCCCTTCAAAAATATACAAAAAGAAACCCCTGGTCTAGACGTAAATGAACTGAAAATGGAAAACAATCCTGCAAACCAGCTGCATCCGTGTCTGCACATGGGTGATAAGGGCGTGCTATTCCAACCAGTATAGGTGCATCCGCCGGGAGCCTAAATATTATGTTGGCGCCTTTTCCTGGCCGGATAGGTTCCACCTTCCCATGGGAGCACATGCCCCCAGTACCCTCCCTTGTTTACGCCCCTGTACCGAGTAGGGAGGAATTATGTTGCAACAGTTATCTCTTACTTGCTCCCACTCCTCCTTCCCGGTCGTGATCTTCAACTGGCCTGTCTCATCATACTGCTACTACCCGTGGCACCGAGGGGTTCCTGCGGCGCTTGACATGAATGCAGTCAGCGTGGGTCCAAGCGAAAAATCCTAGTGTTAGGGAAGATACAGCTGATATCCGTGGACAAGATTCTTCAAGCTCTCAAGTGACTTTGCCCTATTCGATGATATTTAAGATCGGAAATGTCGTGTGGAAAACGCGGAAGTTTCGCTGGAGCGCCAACGAGACTGAGCAATTGTCCAGCCCATGTGACGTCACCGATTGCCAAACGATATTGGAGGGTCCCGGCCTACCCTGGGCTTGTCATGAAACGAAAACTCACTTTATGGTGAAATGTGCGAGAGGCTAGCCTCTGCAGACCGGTGCTAGAGCTGTTTGGAAGCTAAGATGCAAATGATGTAATCGTAAATTAACTTCATGATTTTCACCATGATTATGAGTCACCAATGCATTTTTTCAAGTTTTTCAAGTTTGCTCTTTTCCAGTGGATCATTCACATGAAGGCATCATTTAAAGAAAATAACATGCAACAATACATCCCAGCTCTACTCGGGTGAAGCCTTACATAGTGCCTTGCCTTAGTGGCTTACATGGGTCGACCGCCGCTGCTAACAATGTGTGACCGGTGGCTAAGTGTTCATGGCTTATTGTCTGAAGAGTTGGAGGCAGCACAGGATGTAGTCAGTTGATGTCAATAGTTGTCAACGATTCAAGGTCGCTGGCTAACAATGGAGTGGTAGGAAAATATTACGCGAAGGGCTGACACTCTTTGTTTCATCTGCCAAAAAATCAGCTTGTAAGCTTCATATCGAAGTGTATTCTCTTCAAAAAAACATGCTTGCACATTATTAGCTTCTACATCAAATTGCATCCAACCAATAGCATTGCGCTCATACACTACCGATTAGCTACTTTGTTTGATTTATCAGTATATGGCTACCATGGTGCCTTTTGTAGTCCCTGAAGGTATTATCTTTGATGATAATGTCAGCGGGAAACACCTGTTCGCTCCTCATATTTTGTATTCGCTATCAACTTGCTATGCCGACAATGAAGCGCATGGGAAAAATAAGAAGACAAATCTTTACCTTTAAATATCACTGCCAGTTGTAAGACACAATTCGGTCCGACTGACGTTTATCGTAACGCAACGACTAACGTTTGTCGTAACGTAACGACTAACGTTTATCATAACGTAACGACTAACGTTTATCATAACGTAACGACTAACGTTTATCGTAACGTAACGACTAACGTGTATCGTAACGTAACGACTAACGTCTATCGTAACGTAACGACTAACGTTTGTCGTAACCGTGTCGGTGTGTTGTCTGTCTGTCCGAGCCGTGTCTGTGTGTTGTGTGTCTGCCCGAGCCGTGTCTGTGTGTTGTGTGTCTGCCCGAGCCGTGTCTGTGTCTTGTGTGTCTGCCCGAGCCGTGTCTGTGTTGTCTGTCTGCCCGAGCTGTATCTGTGTTGTATGTCTGCCTGAACCGTGTCGGTGTGTTGTGTGTCTGCCTGAGCCGTGTCGGTGTGTTGTGTGTCTGCCCGAGCCGTGTCGGTGTGTTGTGTGTCTGCCCGAGCCGTGTCTGTGTGTTGTGTGTCTGCCCGAGCCGTGTCTATGTGTTGTGTGTCTGCCCGAGCCGTGTCTGTGTCTTGTGTGTCTGCCCGAGCCGTGTCTGTGTTGTCTGTCTGCCCGAGCTGTATCTGTGTTGTATGTCTGCCTGAACCGTGTCAGTGTTGTGTGTCTGCCCGAGCCGTGTCTATGTTGTCTTTCTGCCCGAGCCGTGTCGGTGTGTTGTGTGTCTGCCCGAGCCGTGTCGGTGTGTTGTCTGTCTGCCCGAGCCGTGTCGGTGTGTTGTGTGTCTGCCCGAGCCGTGTCGGTGTGTTGTGTGTCTGCCCGAGCCGTGTCGGTGTGTTGTCTGTCTGCCCGAGCCGTGTCGGTGTGTTGTGTGTCTGCCCGAGCCGTGTCGGTGTGTTGTCTGTCTGCCCGAGCCGTGTCGGTGTGTTGTGTGTCTGCCCGGGCCGTGTCGGTGTGTTGTCTGTCTGCCCGAGCCGTGTCGGTGTGTTGTGTGTCTGCCCGAGCCGTGTCGGTGTTGTCTGTCTGTCCGAGCCGTGTCTGTGTTGTGTGTCTGCCGGCAACAGGTTTGGAAACATGCAGCTCCCAACACTCCATTTGTCATCGTTCACACTCTTCACAATGCATTGGAGATCGCTCACACACTCATACTCCACTTGACATCGTTCACACACTCATCAACCTCCACGAGCCGCGCGTGGCGACAGAGCGCTCAATGCCAGCAGAATATATATATATATATATATATATCAATTCGAGACATCATAGAACAGCAGCTAGGGGGGGGGGAGGAGGGGACGGCGGACCGTCACTGAACGTTTTGCTCTTGCATTACATAGCACCGCAAGTTCAACAAGGGGACAACAGCCAAAGGCCACCCACGCTCTTGCATTGCATGGTATCGCTCAGCTCAAGAGGGAGGATGACAACAGTCCAAGGCTTCGTTCTTGCATTATTTGGTACCGCTCAATACAGATAAATGTGTGGGATGACCTTGCTTGAAGATAATTAAATAGCTGAAACCACTCCACTTCGCCCTTCTGATTGATGACAGTTCACCAGCCTGCCTACGAGCACAGTACCAGCAGACACAGAGCTACACAGCATCGAGCAGCTACACAAGCTGCTGATTTCCAAGTTACAAACGCTTTCGAAATCGCTGGCCGGCAGCGTTACGTCACCACTGACGTAACGCAGCGGCAGCCCCGAGCGGCCACTAGTTCATGTGACGTCACACTGGCTGTGGCGCGGTCGCCGGACAGTGTGCAGCTGTGTTGTTGGCCCTGATGTGTGGACAGTCGTGCTGGGAATAGTCTGATCACGGGCGAGGCGCGCACGCTTCGGCAGTAATGGCGTGGGAACTGAAAAGCTGCCTTCATGTACGGCCAGACCAGTTCTCACGATTTCCAACGACAATTCCAATGGCAGCTACTTCGTCTGGGCGCAGAAATTCGTTACAGGGATTTAAGCATGCAGGGGTGAATCTGCATGTTTCGCGTGATCAAATATTAAAAAAAAATCTTAATTCTGGGTATGGTCAATATTTGCTTCTTTTCAGTACAGCTTGCACCAATTTTCCTATCAACGTAATCGACAGATTTGCAGAGTTAGACGGATGATAAAATGCCACATCGCAGCAGATTCTCCGTTCAGCCTGCTGCCACATCGAAAAGGCAGTCGATTTCCATTTGTACCGAGTAATAAATTGTCAAATATAGCTGGATTCCCAACGCCTTCCACCCAAAATTTCCAGTGAGAATTGGAGGCCTGTGACGATCTGGGTGGGATGAGTTTAGGCCTAGTATACATTATATATTATCATAGCACAAAATACAAATACTCCGCATTGACTTGAGGTGGCGCTCTGATCGACGTGTGGGCATGCAAACATGCTGCAGCTCCAACCTACCGACTGGGGCATAAGTATATAGCAATGGTCGAACGGGAACCACGGCCTCCTTAATGACACCATAAGTCTAGCATGGATTCTCGTGCATTGCCGTGCACGATAAGCCACACTTTTCACACTTTAGTGGTTTATAATTACTAGTCGGAGGGTACTGCACACTTCATAGGGCACCACGCCGCCTACTTCTCACTGTCTGGGGAATACGACAGAGGAACTCGCTCCTCCCCACTGACGCCTAAGTTTCACTGATATGCCTATCATGACCTGTTTTATGTCCACTAGTATGCCCATGTATGACCCGTTGTATGTGCTTCTGGGATATCTATACATGACCTGTTTTATTATGTTTACTGGGATGCTGATACATAACCTGTTTTATGTCTCAGTAGACATAAAGGTACGTAGACATATAGGTACGTATCCTAGTACTAGGATACGTACCTATATGTGGTCTGTTTGATGTCTACTGTAATACCTATACGTGGCGTGTTTTATGTATACTAGAATGCCTAAACCGGGTCTGTTTTATGTCTACTGGTGTACCTATACATCACCTGTGTTATCGAGCAGGTTACATCTACCCTTGACCCTGTGAACCAAACACACCTTTTACTTCGGTCGAAGCGCCCTTAAACTCAAATAACAAACAAACAAACACCTTTTATTTCACACTTCATTCACAAACCTTGAAAGTTTCGATAGCGTTTCCTTGAGCTTGCAGAAGCTCACGGTCATAGACCATTGGCAATGTTTCTGACATTGTGCTACCATACACGCATGTTGTATAGTACCGCGATACACATGGTACCGCGATACACATGGTACCGCGATACACATGGTACCGCGATACACATGGTACCGCGATACACATGGTACCGCGATACACATGGTACCGCGATACACATGGTACCGCGATACACGTGTGGCCGGTGTGACTGTTAACAGCCAGACACACGCGTGGTACACGTGCACTATGGATTGGATTATGGCTTTATGACGCACTTAACAGCTGAGGCCACACGGCGTCGCCTGCATCTTTCCCTGGCTGGAAGGGCGGGCATCGCGGGGAATCGAACCACGTGCAGTATAGCACAGAGCCGCTTCTGGGAATGGGGAATTTATTGAAATTGTATCGAAACATAGATTAGTACTATAAATGCAATTATCCAACAATGGCTTGGTAAACGACAAGCCATCTGCTGGCAAATCTTTCGCAAACCAGCTCACAATATCTTTGAAGATGATGTCGAATACAACTTGGATCTGCAGAAGCTTAGATATTCCAGAATATGCAACGGTTGATATCGTTATCAAAGATAGTATGTGCTTCTTTCCCAAAGAAGTACTTTCAAATAATATAGTAATCTCCGTGAAAACATCACGAAGATACTCGTGAAAACATCAAAGCAGTAATATCCGTGAAAACATCATACGTGTTCCATCTTGCTTCTCATGCCCAACTCTTTTGCTAAAACCATTATTTGTCATTCTAGGCATGCACCGACATATCGCAAATATGAACGATTCTACTCGAGGATCTATGACCCCTCGAGAATCAGGTACACCAGACGATAACCGACGTCAATGATCAGCCGTGTTACGAAACTTTGTTCTAAGAAAACACCTTCGGGAGGGCATGTTTAGGACAGCTAGACCTAATTTCGGATTGGTGGTACCAGGGGAAGTTAAATTTGACATTACAGCACCTATTTGCCTTCATGAGGCCTTCCCCGACCTTGCGACATTCCAACAAAGCGACACCGCGACACTACGACTTTCGACTCTCAGTATCTTGGAAACATCGCCAGGCCTTAGAGACACTCTTTAGCTATCATGGTCCCTGTTTTTCTCATAGAGATCCCTTCCAGAACTCTTGGACATACCAGTCTAGAACTCTGTAGCGCTGTGACCATTTTCAATCGTCGGAGACCCTCTCAAGCTGTTGGTGCCTTTTCCAGTCCTTGAGTTCTTTAAAGCTTCAAATGCTTTCTAACTCTGAAGCAGGCCCTCAGTATTCATCACAACCATCGTTATCCTAAGGGACTTTCCTTAGCTATGGGGGGACTTTGTTAGCTATCAAGGGCCCCCTCGGGATCCTAGCGGTGCTTCCCAGTTATCGACAGCTCTTGTAGTTTCAAGAACATTCTACCTCTGAGGCTGGTCGTTGGTATTCCTCATAGCAATCGCTAGCCAACAGGGATTTGTTATCTCTCCGAGAATCTTGTTCGTACATTAGGGGCTGCTCTCTACTTCAGGAGAATCCCAACCCAGACATTACTGACTCCCAGTGATCCTCTCCATCGCTCAGGGCCCTCTCCAGTCTTTAGATGCCCATCACAGTCCTCAATAGCGCACCCGAGCTCTCATCTCGGGGGCATTTCAGCTCTCCGATGGGCAGCCGCCCGACCTCTTCAGCTCTTAGGGGCCTTGTTCATCCATCGGTAGCCCTTCCAATTTCGAAGAGCATTACAGCCTTTTCTGGCCCTCAGGCGCCTTGTTTATTCATCAGCTGTCAGGGACCCATTCCAGCCGAGACTGCCATTTCCAGCTCTGGCGGGTCTTCTTTTGTTTTCACGGCCATTGCCAGCCATCAGGGTGAACGTCTTTCAGTTTCAAGGTCCCTTTCCACACAAGTTGCTAGATGCGTTTCATTTTTCCTCGGTCATATCTCTGCCCTCAGGGCGTTCTTGCCAAAGTCGACCCGGTGCCTCTTGGCGCCCGTCCCGGAGCCCAATCTGTCGGCTCAGGACACCCTCCGTCTGGCCCGGAGCCCCATCTGTCGGCTCAGGACATCCTCCGTCTGGCCCGGAGCCCCATCTGTCAGCTCAGGACATCCTCCGTCTGGCCCGGAGCCCCATCTGTCAGCTCAGGACATCCTCCGTCTGGCCCGGAGCCCCATCTGTCAGCTCAGGACATCCTCCGTCTGGCCCGGAGCCCCATCTGTCGGCTCAGGACATCCTCCGTCTGGCCCGGAGCCCCATCTGTCGGCTCAGGACATCCTCCGTCCGGCCCGGAGCCCCATCTGTCGGCTCAGGACATCCTCCGTCTGGCCCGGAGCCCCATCTGTCGGCTCAGGACATCCTCCGTCCGGCCCGGAGCCCCATCTGTCGGCTCAGGACATCCTCCGTCTGGCCCGGAGCCCCATCTGTCAGCTCAGGACATCCTCCGTCTGGCCCGGAGCCCCATCTGTCGGCTCAGGACATCCTCCGTCTGGCCCGGAGCCCCATCTGTCAGCTCAGGACATCCTCCGTCTGGCCCGGAGCCCCATCTGTCGGCTCAGGACATCATCCGTCCGGCCCGGAGCCCCATCTGTCGGCTCAGGACATCCTCCGTCTGGCCCGGAGCCCCATCTGTCGGCTCATGAGATCCTCCGTCCGGTCGGAGTCCTCTCTTCCAAAAGCACAGGCTTCCTCTATCACACAAGTGCCTTCTCTACCCCTTGTGCGGTTCCAGTCCCCATCGGCCTAGAGGACCATTCATGCAGGCCCTGGGCTCTCCCCGACGGCCCGGGGTCCTCCCGCGGATAGGGGGTCCTCTCCGTCGGAGAGCGCTCCTTGTGATACGGGGGCCTCCTTAACGTTCCAGGGCCTCCTCTGTCAGGTTAGAGGCCCTCCTTCATCAGCTTGGCTCCTCCACCAGGCCAGAAGCCCTTGTACGGCCTGGG
This sequence comes from Imbricaverruca yamaguchii, assembly GCA_034440575.1. Classification (NCBI taxonomy): domain Eukaryota; kingdom Metazoa; phylum Arthropoda; class Thecostraca; family Neoverrucidae; genus Imbricaverruca; species Imbricaverruca yamaguchii. The sequence continues at coordinate 43,285 of JAOTOL010001445.1, forward strand.
TTTCATCAGTCGGTCCAAGGGCGCCTTCTGACGGCCTGAGGTACTCCCCGGCAACTAGGGCCCCCTCCGTTGAATATATGAGCTTTGGACGTATAGAATATCTGAGCTTTGAACGTAACGTTATACGTTACGTTCAAAGCTCGTTATAACGTTATACGTTTCGTATTCGTAACGTTATACGTTACCTCAATCGTGTTTGTAGTTCCTCTCTTCATTATATATATATATATATATATATATATATATATATATATATATATATATATATATATATATATATATATAGGGAAGAAGCCTCGAAACTGGGAAAAAAGATACCGAAACACCCAAACCGAAAATATGTCCTGAGTTCTAGTGAAGCTATCCACCACAGGATATATAGCCCCATACACTCAAGCTCGGGTACCACCCGCATGAGCGAGTAACTCACGGGTGACTGCAACGCACGCATGGTAGAATAACCACAAGGTGACAACAAAATACGTGTGATCGAGTAATACACGGGTGACTGCAACGCGGACATGACATGATAACACAGGGGCGACAGCGACATCTAGGTGAGCTGCACGCGCGCAACCCGTTGACAATCCCACTTCATCCACAAAATTTCCCGTCACTCCACTGTACATCTTATTATTAAAAGATACGATTATCGAACCAGAATAATGATCCATCCTGCTTTTAAACACATACAATGAGGACCCCCCAGACCTAAACATATACACAGGCAGCCATTCAATTGACCAGCCACCCTCTACCTGAACATTTGCTGGCGTTTAGCTGTCAGCTTGATTTGTCTAGCCTGAATTGATGCCCCCATCCCGTGAGACATCCTAAACGATGATCATCATTAAGATTGATGTTACCTAGCCCTTTTATGATTTCAGACATCTCTATCGGCCTTTTGTCTCCTATGCATGCGTGAGTACATATTTTATGCCATAAACCTCTTTCCGTATGCTAAATTTCCAAGTCCATTGACAGCCTTGCGTAATAGCCTTGCACAACACTCTTTCTAGCGTGCCTATATCTCTTCCCAAGTAAGAGTTCTATGTCTGCATACAAGATTCCAAGTGAGATCGCACATTTATGTGCAATCCTTGAGGAAATCCTGGCGGTACTGACCACCCCGTGGCGGGCGTGAAGTATACCTAGTGATACTAACCACCCCGTGGTGAGTGTGAAGTACACCTGGTGATACTGACCACCCAGTGGTGGGCGTGAGATACACCTGGTGATACTGACCACCCCGTGGTGGACGTGAGATACACCTGGTGATACTGACCACCCCGTGGTGGGCGTGAGATGCACCTGGTGATACTGACCACCCCATGGTGGTAGGCGTGAGGTACACCTGGTTATACTGACCACCCAGTGGTGGGCGTGAGATACACCTGGTGATACTGACCACCCCGTGGTGGACGTGAGATACACCTGGTGATACTGACCACCCAGTGGTGGGCGTGAGATGCACCTGGTGATACTGACCACCCCATGGTGGTAGGTGTGAGGTACACCTGGTTATACTGACCACCCCGTGGTGGGCGTGAGATACACCTGGTGATACTGACCACCCCGTGGTGGGCGTGAGATGCACCTGGTGATACTGACCACCCCGTGGTGAGTGTGAAGTACACCTGGTGATACTGACCACCCCGTGGTGGGCGTGAGATGCACCTGGTGATACTGACCACCCCGTGGTGAGTGTGAAGTACACCTGGTGATACTGACCACCCCGTGGTGAGTGTGAAGTACACCTGGTGATACTGACCACCCAGTGGTGGGCGTGAGATACACCTGGTGATACTGACCACCCCGTGGTGGGCGTGAGATGCACCTGGTGATACTGACCACCCAGAGGTGGGCGTGAGATACACCTGGTGATACTGACCACCCAGTGGTGGGTGTGAGATGCACCTGGTGATACTGACCACCCCGTGGTGAGTGTGAAGTACACCTGGTGATACTGACCACCCCGTGGTGAGTGTGAAGTACACCTGGTGATACTGACCACCCAGTGGTGGGCGTGAGATGCACCTGATGATACTGACCACCCCGTGGTGGGCGTGAGATACACCTGGTGATACTGACCACCCAGTGGTGGGCGTGAGATGCACCTGGTGATACTGACCACCCCGTGGTGGGCGTGAGATGCACCTGGTGATACTGACCACCCCATGGTGGGCGTGAGATGCACCTGGTGATACTGACCACCCCGTGGTGGGCGTGAGATGCACCTGGTGATACTGACCACCCAGTGGTGGGCGTGAGATGCACCTGGTGATACTGACCACCCAGTGGTGGGCGTGAGATGCACCTGGTGATACTAACCACCCCGTGGTGGGCGTGAGATGCACCTGGTGATACTGACCACCCCGTGGTGGGCGTGAGATACACCTGGTGATACTAACCACCCCGTGGTGAGTGTGAAGTACACCTGGTGATACTGACCACCCAGTGGTGGGCGTGAGATGCACCTGGTGATACTGACCACCCAGTGGTGGGCGTGAGATGCACCTGGTGATACTGACCACCCAGTGGTGGGCGTGAGATGCACCTGGTGATACTCACCACCCGGCCAGTCACCACCTGGACTCATCGGCTCTGACCCCACCGACCTCCGTCTGGTGGTGAAATGTCTCATCTAGTGACGCCCCAAGGAGGAGTCAGTGTCGAGACCGTTGGTGTGGCCATAGCCGCCGCAGACGGGCAAGGCGGCACACGCACGGAACACTAAGGTACCTCTTTAGGTTACGGTTTGTCTCAGTTTCACACGCGTGTCTGTTCATCCGAGTGTTGCATGTTGTTCACACCGGACCATACTCAAATGGTCAGCACAGGTACCCCTGCACAGATGCCCCGGCCGCGGGAATTTCTGTTCACACCGGACCATACTTAAACTGTCAGCACTGGTAACCCGACACAGGTACCCCGGTACAGGTACCCCGGCACAGGTACCCCGGTACCGGCACCCCGGCACATGTGCACGGGTGCACTGGTCGCGCGTATTTCTGCTTTGCTCAGCGATCGACTGGCGTCGCGAGCTTTCGCTGCCGCAGAATTGAGCGGCTAAGCAGGTGCCGATTATTCCAGCGGGCGCTCCTGCCAGTCGGTCGGCCGCTTTCTAACCGCGGCGCTCTGGCTGACCGTCGGCGGATCCGCGATACACCCAACACCTATTGGCCCACATCTGTCTGGCGGGCGGCTCTCCGGCCTGGCGACCCGGCCGGACTCGCCGCAGGGCATACACGGCTATCTGTCTGCTGCAAGGCGCGCACACATCTGTGCGATATACGTATAGCTTGTACGCACTGGAAGGCGCGTACAAGCTATACGGCGGACAGTGCCAACAGATTTCACGGGGCCCGCCGATATGGAGGTACATGCAGGATACACGCTGCACAACCCGGGATCCACAGATACTGCAGGGCATGTCGGTGTAGAAGAACATGCAGTACACACCAAGGGCACCGCCGACAAGCTATGAATGGCCGCAGTTTGCAGCAGGCCATTGCCTGGCATGCTAACTGGGTGGGAGCTTCCCATCCCACCGTTTCGCTTTCCAATGCCATCAGTGTGTCCGTTTTGTCCCACCCCACCAGTTGTGCCATGTCCGTTTTGTCCCACCCCACCAGTTGTGCCATGTTCTTGATCAAGATGCTAGTCTCCTCAACACGTGCTCCCTATTTACCAATGTGCCCACTTATCGAGTGCTCACTTAGCAATGCGCTGATTCACAGTCGTCAGTGGAAGCCTGGTCACAGGCAAGTAGCAGTATTTTCTCATTTTATCATGCAAACATGGATGGGGAAATTTTTTTCCAGCAAGTTGGAGAAGTGTTCGAAATGAATTGTCACCTCTTGGACATGACGGATCATCGAAAGTGAGATGCCATTACTGTCAACAGTCATGAATGGAATACCATGGTACCGCTGTCCTCTTCATCAGCGGACTGATACGAATTGATACAAACTGATACGGACTGATACATATTGATACAGACTGATACATATTGATACAGACTGATACACTGATACGGAACGATACGGACTGATACAAACTGATACGGACTGATATATACTGATACAGACTGATACGGACTGATGTATACTGATACAGACTGACATGGACTGATACTGACTGATATATACTGATACAGACTAATACCGACTGATATATACTGATACAGGCTGATACAGACTGATGGACTTACACAGACTGATACGGACTTACACAGACTGGTTCGAACTGATACTGTGAGCACTTGACAGCCTTGTCTTGCGAGGTTCCAACGAATCGCTTACATCTTGGACTGGAAATTCACTCATGTTCCAAGAAAGCCACCCAATTTTGCAAGCAGCCTCACCATTAAACGCCGTCGGCTAGTACGCGGCGCGATCTCAGTTTCACTTGGGCTCCCCGCATGCAAATTTCGCTGTCACCCTCCTGGTTTGGCTACGTTGTGCACCTGCAGTTGTGCACCTGCAGACCTGGCGGCCCAGACACACTCGGTTTCACTGTGCCGAGGGTGCTCTGGCCTGCCGCAGCCACTCTTCCTGACTGACATTCCTGACCGGCGCAGTGGTCAGATGTGGCTCCATGTGGGACGCTGCAGGACGGTGTGGGACGTTGTGGGACGGTGTGGGACGCTGCAGGACGGTGTGGGACGCTGCAGGACGGTGTGGGACGTTGCAGGACGGTGTGGGACGTTGCAGGACGGTGTGGGACGTTGCAGGACGGTGTGGGACGTTGCAGGACGGTGTGGGACGTTGCAGGACGGTGTGGGACGTCTTAGGACACTTTTGGACGTTGTAGGACGCTTTTGGACGTTGTAGGACGTGTTTGGACGTTGTAGGTAGTTGTGAGACATTGTGAGAAGTTGTGGGACTTTGTGGAACGTTCTAGGACAATGCTGGATGGTACTGGATGCCGTGGGACGTTGTTGGGCGTTGAGTGGCGTTGTTGCACATTGTGGCACACTGATTGTGGCACATTGTGGCATATTGTGAGACATTGCGGGATATTGTGTGCCGCAGCATATACGGCCGCTGTCTGATGCATTGGACTCAGCCTACGCAGTAGCACTATTTACTGCACGCCTGTCCGCAATGCAGCAATGCTACCTGCTACAGTGGTATTGTATAATGCAGAGCGTCCAGTCAATACTGTGATAATATATAAATAGTGTACCTATTAAATTGCTGCGCGTAGCACAGTAACACTACCTACCACCGTTATCATACTTGTTGCAGTGATACTACCATGCGCATTGGCATTGCCTTATTCAGTGACACTGTCTATGTAGTGACTACATTATGCAGTGGCTCTACCCATTTACCGTGATAATTTTGATACAATGTTTGTCTGAGCACGGTGACCACTCGCACTGTAGTGCTATTGTCAATACAATGGCTGTCTAACCACAGCGAGCAATCTCAAGTGCTGCAGTGTTATTGCCAAGACAGTGGCTCTCTAACCATAGTGAGCACCAGGGTGGGAAACTTGCTTTCCAGGTTTGGAGTCGAAGTGCAAACATATTTCTTCCGGAGTACATTTTCATGCACATATTATTTTTCATGCTTGGAATTTATTTGCCGGTAACCGATGAGAAAATCACATATACCTAGTCAGTGTCTACGTAATATGCATAAGTAATACACATCATCATTTTTGGTCATATCAAAGCATAGAAACAAAGAAGTGAGCGATGGATGGCACCGCAAGACAGGGAGTTGTGATTAGCTCAGCTTTGTCTCTACCTACAAAGCAATGCGCTAACAGGAGCACTAACAGGAGCAATGCGCCTTCCTTTCACTGTTAGTCTCAGCACAATGTTAGGCAAAATGAAAAACACAAATAATTCACGCTTCACCCTCAGCTCAGAGCGCAAATGTACCTATATACGCAGCCAATTCCCTGCGCGATACGGGCCCAACACCACTACCTCCCACGCAGTCGGAAGCGACGGTGGTGCGCACAGGATCAGTCAAGGTCTTGTGTTTGCAACATGACACTGTTATGTGTTCAAAATATTTGTTCAAAGTTGCTAATGGTTATGACGTCATTTACAAAATACCTTGCATTGGTTGGTTGAAGAACAGTTTTCGTAACAAAAAATGCAAACGCAGCAAATTCCGATCGGCGGCCTCCGGCACTCCGGAACCGTCTCTTAAAACAGTCAGTTTTTCCCACTATAGGGTGGCTCGAAAGCAGGTTTCTGGAGACGCGCCGGTCGAATTCGTAGCGACCGGAGGCCGCTATATTCAGTGCGCAGGCGCGAAGTTTGGCGCGTTGTCGTCGGCATTTCCGCTGGTTGTGGTTTCGTGTGGTGTGTGTTCGGTTGCTGTCTGTGTGCTTGATGGTACGAAAAGTGTATAGTTATTTGGTAACCGTAAGTAGAATAACATGTTTGGTGAATATTTTCTTCAATCTTGCATTATATTTTTAGTGGTATTTTTGTTCCTTCTGCATGTTTGTGTCGGAGTACATGTAGAGCCCATTCTATCCAGCATGAATCCGAAGTGCAAAAATGTTTTAAGAGATGAAATCTCTTAAGAAGTGCCTTAATTCCCACCCTGGTGAGCACTCTCACGTGCTGCAGTATTAATGTCCATACAGTGGCTGTACCACAGCGAGCAATCTCAAGTGATGCAGTGCTATTGCCGATACAGTGGCTGTCTAACCACAGCGAGCAATCTCACGTGCTGCAGTATTATTACCAATGCAGTGGCTGTCTAATTACCGACTCTGGACAATACGTGGTCTTGTGTAGCAACACAGAGCCTTGCAGTCGCTCGGCACTGTGTTTCCCGCCAGGGGAGCAGCAGCAGCCTGTCTGACCGATTTGTAAATCCAGGCCAACCGGTTCTACTGCATCCTTGAAGGGTCAGTTGCCGTAGTAACAGCGTAGTAAATTTGTCCTTGGGTGTCGATTTAGTGGCGGCACAGATAGAGCCATGTGCCGGTGAACATTCAGAATGCACATCCCATCGGCTACGATAGCTTAATAACTTCAATGGAATACCCGAAGAAAGAATAAGCTTCAACCTCATGTCTACGTCATCGAAGTAATCTTGATTGCTTTCGCCGAAGCTACGGGCGAACGACAGTAAACTGACTTATCCATGTCAACTAGATATTCCAAAGCACTTCAACTTGCATCGTCTTGTCTTGGTGTATCATTGTCGATGCCACTGACGGCGGAATTCGACGGCGACAGCTCAGTGTCGGCTTTGGCAGACGTCTCCTCCGCCTACTCGTGACGTCACGTGACAGCCGCGGGACGCACGCCTCCGCCTACTCGTGACGTCACGTGACAGCCGTCACGTGACAGTCGCAGGACGCACGTCTCCGCCTACTCGTGACGTCACGTGACAGTCGCAGGACGCACGCCTCCGCCTACTCGTGACGTCACGTGACAGCCGCGGGACGCACGCCTCCGCCTACTCGTGACGTCACGTGACAGCCGTCACGTGACAGTCGCAGGACGCACGCCTCCGCCTACTCGTGACGTCACGTGACAGCCGCGGGACGCACGCCTCTGCGTTGAATGTCGCCCAACGGCCCACAACGCCTTTCAGCTTTAGAAGCCGCAGCATACTTGCATAGCCGATTTATATGGTAAAGCTTGGCAAATCAAGAATTTCGTACCTGTAGGGTACCTACGTTTGGCAGAATGCGTCCGAACAAAAATAAAAAGCGGCGTGTCCCAGCAGATTGTCCTGTCCGCGTGGCGAGAACAATGGCAATGCGAATCCAAGGGGAAGCAAACATAGCGGATTTCGGGTTTTGTTAGCGGATGATGAGGCTAAAGCGACGAAAGTATTCGATGAGCCACAAAGTCGCACCTCGGAAAAATAAGCCAATAATTAGGTGTCAAAAAATAGGCTAGAAGAGGTATTTTCCGCAGAGTTTGTCTACAGTGAGACAATCGCTTTTGAGGCTGCAGCGATACGTCTTCGCATAACCAAATGCGAATTAGTTCTGCACACCAGGACACCCTGAGCCACGTGTGTCCAGTAGATGTTGAGGTATGTCCGGCCGATGTTGTGGTATGTCCGGCCGATGTTGTGGTATGTCCGGCCGATGTTGGGGTGTGTTCGGTCGGTGTCGCGTGTACCCGGTCGGTGATGTAGTATGTCCGGTAGATGTTGTCTGGTTGGTGTCGCGTGTACCCGGTCGGTGATGGGGTATGTCCGGTAGATGTTGTCTGGTTGGTGTTGCGTGTACCCGGTCGGTGATGTGGTATGTCCGGTAGATGTTGTCTGGTTGGTGTCGCGTGTACCCGGTCGGTGATGGGGTATGTCCGGTAGATGTTGTCTGGTTGATGTCGCGTGTACCCGGTCGGTGATGTGGTATGTCCGGTAGATGTTGTCTGGTTGATGTCGCGTGTACCCGGTCGGTGTTGAGGTATGTCCGGTAGATGGTGTCTGGTTGGTGTCGCGTGTACCCGGTCGGTGATGTGGTATGTCCGGTAGATGTTGTCTGGTTGGTGTTGCGTGTACCCGGTCGGTGATGGGGTATGTCCGGTAGATGTTGTCTGGTTGGTGTTGCGTGTACCCGGTCGGTGATGGGGTATCTCAGGTAAATGTTGTCTGGTTGGTGTCGCGTGTACCCGGTCGATGTTGAAGCAGGCTCACGTGCACCACTAACAACGGACGCAGACCGCCGCGCAGCCGCCGGTGTTGCTTACCTTGAGGAGCTGCGGCTGCCGGCACAGGTGGTCTTCTGGCACCACTGTGCTCGCTCCAACCATACACGGCTGGAGTCCGACCCACACTGGCCGTCGGCGGGTCGTCGCCACACCACCTGCGCCACTTCTGCCTCCCGCGCTCTGCACCTCCGTCCGGCGCTCTCGCCGCCGCCGGCGCGTCGACGCCGTGCGCCGCGAGGCGGGCCGCCTGCCTCGCGGTATAGCCGTCGTTCTGCCGCTCCAGCCAACGGTGCCCTCCTGTGGATGGATCCCGCCTGCCTCGCGGTATAGCCGTCGTTCTGCCGCTCCAGCCAACGGTGACCTCCTGTGGATGGATCCCGCCTGCCTCGCGGTATAGCCGTCGTTCTGCCGCTCCAGCCAACGGTGCCCTCCTGTGGATGGATCCCGCCTGCCTCGCGGTCCAGCTGTCGTTCTGCCGCTCCAGCCAACGGTGCCCTCCTGTGGACGGATCCCGCCTGCCTCGCCGTCCAGCCGTCGTTCTGCCGCTCCAGCCAACGGTGGCCTCCTGTGGACGGATCCCGCCTGCCTCGCGGTCCAGCTGTCGTTCTGCCGCTCCAGCCAACGGTGCCCTCCTGTGGACGGATCCCGCCTGCCTCGCCGTCCAGCCGTCGTTCTGCCGCTCCAGCCAACGGTGACCTCCTGTGGACGGATCCCGCCTGCCTCGCGGTCCATCTGTCGTTCTGCCGCTCCAACCAACGGTGCCCTCCTGTGGACGGATCCCGCCTGCCTCGCCGTCCAGCCGTCGTTCTGCCGCTCCAGCCAACGGTGGCCTCCTGTGGACGGATCCCGCCTGCCTCATGGTCCAGCTGTCGTTCTGCCGCTCCAGCCAACGGTGGCCTCCTGTGGACGGATCCCGCCTGCCTCGCGGTCTAGCCGTCGTTCTGCCGCTCCAGCCAACGGTGCCCTCCTGTGGACGGATCCCGCCTGCCTCGCGGTCCAGCTGTCGTTCTGCCGCTCCAGCCAACGGTGGCCTCCTGTGGACGGATCCCGCCTGCCTCGCGGTCCAGCTGTCGTTCTGCCGCTCCAGCCAACGGTGGCCTCCTGTGGACGGATCCCGCCTGCCTCGCGGTCCAGCTGTCGTTCTGCCGCTTCAGCCAACGGTGCCCTCCTGTGGACGGATCCCGCCTGCCTCACGGTCCAGCCGTCGTTCTGCCGCTCCAGCCAACGGTGCCCTCCTGTGGATGGATCCCGCCCGCCTCACGGTCCAGCCGTCGTTCTGCCGCTCCAGCCAACGGTGGCCTCCTGTGGATGGATACGTCCGGGCGGTCGGACGTCTCGCGCACTCCCGAATGCGTGCCGCCGACTCTGAAGGCACGGCGCGCCCTTTTATAGGCGGTCTCTGTAGTTATAGATGGTCACACGAACTTTACTATTGGCTGCACTTTTGGATTAATAATGATGACGACAATCTTTCAATGATAATGTAGCGGTACCGGAGGTGTGTTCACGGTAAAAATGGGATTTTCTTTATAAGCTACACATGTGAAAATAAAGAGACGTTATGCTTCTGCCCCGACGAACAATAATTTCGCCTGGAGCCGCGCACACATTGCACAGCCCTAGAAGTTCTTCTCTAGAAGTCAAGTGTAGCCCTAGAAGTTCTCTTTTGTGGGAGGGAGCATTCTCCACACCTCTATATCATGCTCGAAATGGTCGCCTGGGCCTGCTTGATACTTCTTGTATGCCGACGATGCACATGCGTCGCAATGCACACTGCAAACCGTTCCAAATCCCAACCCAGCTCAAGTATAAGCCCGTGAAACGGGCGCGGTTGATCAGGTGTAAAATTACGCCGGGCGGGAGTTTAAAAAAACATCTACATCAAGTGTGCACCAACACCCACACAAGGTGGGAACACCCCACATTTGCACTCGTCCCTCTGGTAACACTTCAGAGAAACATCTCGGTCGAGTGCTTCACGCAAGCGTAAACGCATGCATGAGATGCAAGCATTCTGAACTACCCACTAGCCACTTCTGAATACCCTTCGCACGAGTGCTATACCAGAGTGAAATGGGCGCTATTTATACGAGGGGAAGCCACTGCGAAAGTACCTGGAGGGGCTCCTCTGGCTGAATAATTTCGAGCGGCGGGTCTTCCCGGAGGGGCACCTTTCCTTTCAAGAAAGCTCCTTTTTCTCTCAAGGGGTCGCTTCTGCCTTAAAAAGTCGAGGGGTACACTCGAACCTTCTCGGATGCACGCTTTATCCTGGCTGTAGGGACGCCACCTTCCGTATGAGGGAGGAGGGGGGGGGGCATGTTCCCCCAGTTTCATTCCCCTTCATCCGTACCTGGTCATTGTAGTACATCGAAATATGTTCCATGAAGTAGGAAAGCACAGAAAATGTTAGTGCAAGTCCATATTTACTGCAACAAAACCATCGTCTAATATTTCTGTTTTCCTGTAGCAAGAGGACAACGTTTAACTTAATTACGGCATTGCTCGATGCTGATTGTGAAAACCAGCCCAGCATATCTGACATGAAAATAGGTGTTCATAGGCGGTGATAAGCAATGAAACTTATTAATTTTGGCGGAACGTTTTGTCCCTGAAATATTTGATTTAATAACGGTACATCTGACAATCAGGCCTCGCAAATGCAATGGCTCAAACCAGAGGATTTAGTATTTGTTAGGGGGAGGGAAAACTTACCTCTATATCCTTTCCAAGCTTCACAGTTTGTCCCCTCCCCCAATTTCAAAATCGTGGACACACCCATGATAAAGGTCACCTCATGTCAAGGCAAGATTTTTGATTACACGGGGATGTTGGTAGTTGTGAGATTATGAGGCGTAGATGATGACCATTCTTATGAACTTTGGTATTTTCGTATGCGTATCGTGGTGCAAATCCCCCTGTTTTATGGGTAAAGCGCGGACTGTACTGCTATCCCCTTGCTATTCCCCTGCCATACCCCCGCTATCCCCATGTTATCCTGGCAAAGTGCAGACTGCCTACGGCCGCGTTGGTCACTGATATTAATTTGTTGTTGTTGCAACTACAGCATGCAACAAGCAACTGCAACATATGTGTACAACCTGGCCTACTGTAAAACATGTGTACAGCCTGGCCGAAAACAACTGTAAAGCATGTGTACAGCCTGGCGTACTGTACAACACGTGTACAGCCCGGCGTACTGTAAAGCATGTGTACAGCCTGGCGTACTGTAAAGCATGTGTACAGCCTGGCGTACTGTAAAGCATGTGTACAGCCTGGCGTACTGTAAAGCATGTGTACAGCCTGGCGTACTGTAAAGCATGTGTACAGCCTGGCGTACTGTAAAGCATGTGCACAGCCTGGAGTACTGTAAAGCATGTGTACAACCTGGCGTACTGTAAAGCATGTGTACAGCCTGGCGTACTGTAAAGCATGTGTACAGCCTGGCGTACTGTAAAGCATGTGTACAGCCTGGCGTACTGTACAACATGTGTACAGCCTGGCGTACTGTAAAGCATGTGTACAGCCTGGCGTACTGTAAAGCATGTGTACAGCCTGGCGTACTGTAAAGCATGTGCACAGCCCGGCGTACTGTAAAGGATGTGTACAGCCTGGCGTACTGTAAAGCATGTGTACAGCCCGGCGTACTGTAAAGTATGTGTACAGCCTGGCGTACTGTAAAGCATGTGTACAGCCTGGCGTACTGTAAAGCATGTGTACAGCCTGGCGTACTGTAAAGCATGTGTACAGCCTGGCGTACTGTAAAGCATGTGTACAGCCTGGCGTACTGTAAAGCATGTGTACAGCCTGGCGTACTGTAAAGCATGTGTACAGCCTGGCGTACTGTAAAGCATGTGTACAGCCTGGCGTACTGTAAAGCATGTGTACAGCCTGGCGTACTGTAAAGCATGTGTACAGCCTGGCGTACTGTAAAGCATGTGTACAGCCTGGCGTACTGTAAAGCATGTGTACAGCCTGGCGTACTGTAAAGCATGTGTACAGCCTGGCGTACTGTACAACATGTGTACAGCCTGGCGTACTGTAAAGCATGTGTACAGCCTGGCGTACTGTAAAGCATGTGTACAGCCCGGCGTACTGTAAAGCATGTGTACAGCCTGGCGTACTGTAAAGCATGTGTACAGCCTGGCGTACTGTAAAGCATGTGTACAGCCCGGCGTACTGTAAAGCATGTGCACAGCCTGGCGTACTGTAAAGCATGTGTACAGCCTGGCGTACTGTAAAGCATGTGCACAGCCCGGCGTGCTGTAAAGCATGTGTACAGCCTGGCGTACTGTAAAGCATGTGCACAGCCCGGCGTACTGTAAAGGATGTGTACAGCCTGGCGTACTGTAAAGCATGTGTACAGCCCGGCGTACTGTAAAGTATGTGTACAGCCTGGCGTACTGTAAAGCATGTGTACAGCCTGGCGTACTGTAAAGCATGTGTACAGCCTGGCGTACTGTAAAGCATGTGTACAGCCTGGCGTACTGTAAAGCATGTGTACAGCCTGGCGTACTGTAAAGCATGTGTACAGCCTGGCGTACTGTAAAGCATGTGTACAGCCTGGCGTACTGTAAAGCATGTGTACAGCCTGGCGTACTGTAAAGCATGTGTACAGCCTGGCGTACTGTAAAGCATGTGTACAGCCTGGCGTACTGTAAAGCATGTGTACAGCCTGGCGTACTGTACAACACGTGTACAGCCTGGCGTACTGTAAAGCATGTGTACAGCCCGGCGTACTGTAAAGCATGTGTACAGCCTGGCGTACTGTAAAGCATGTGTACAGCCCGGCGTACTGTAAAGCATGTGTACAGCCTGGCGTACTGTAAAGTATGTGTACAGCCTGGCGTACTGTAAAGCATGTGTACAGCCCGGCGTACTGTAAAGCATGTGCACAGCCTGGCGTACTGTAAAGCATGTGTACAGCCTGGCGTACTGTAAAGCATGTGCACAGCCCGGCGTGCTGTAAAGCATGTGTACAGCCTGGCGTACTGTAAAGCATGTGTACAGCCTGGCGTACTGTAAAGCATGTGTACAGCCCGGCGTACTGTAAAGCATGTGTACAGCCCGGCGTACTGTAAAGCATGTGTACAGCCTGGCGTACTGTAAAGCATGTGTACAGCCTGGCGTACTGTAAAGCATGTGTACAGCCTGGCGTACTGTAAAGCATGTGTACAGCCTGGCGTACTGTAAAGCATGTGTACAGCCTGGCGTACTGTAAAGCATGTGTACAGCCTGGCGTACTGTAAAGCATGTGTACAGCCTGGCGTACTGTAAAGCATGTGTACAGCCTGGCGTACTGTAAAGCATGTGTACAGCCTGGCGTACTGTAAAGCATGTGTACAGCCTGGCGTACTGTAAAGCATGTGTACAGCCTGGCGTACTGTACAACATGTGTACAACCTGGCGTACTGTAAAGCATGTGTACAGCCTGGCGTACTGTAAAGCATGTGTACAGCCTGGCGTACTGTAAAGCATGTGTACAGCCCGGCGTACTGTAAAGCATGTGTACAGCCTGGCGTACTGTAAAGTATGTGTACAGCCTGGCGTACTGTAAAGCATGTGTACAGCGCGGCGTACTGTAAAGCATGTGCACAGCCTGGCGTACTGTAAAGCATGTGTACAGCCTGGCGTACTGTAAAGCATGTGCACAGCCCGGCGTACTGTAAAGCATGTGTACAGCCTGGCGTACTGTAAAGCATGTGTACAGCCTGGCGTACTGTAAAGCATGTGTACAGCCCGGCGTACTGTAAAGCATGTGTACAGCCCGGCGTACTGTAAAGCATGTGTACAGCCTGGCGTACTGTAAAGCATGTGTACAGCCTGGCGTACTGTAAAGCATGTGTACAGCCTGGCGTACTGTAAAGTATGTGCACAGCCCGGCGTACTGTAAAGCACGTGTACAGCCTGGCGTACTGTAAAGCATGTGTACAGCCCGGCGTACTGTAAAGCATGTGTACAGCCTGGCGTACTGTAAAGCATGTGTACAGCCTGGCGTACTGTAAAGCATGTGCACAGCCCGGCGTACTGTAAAGCATGTGTACAGCCTGGCGTACTGTAAAGCATGTGTACAGCCTGGCGTACTGTAAAGCATGTGTACAGCCTGGCGTACTGTAAAGCATGTGCACAGCCCGGCGTACTGTAAAGCACGTGTACAGCCCGGCGTACTGTAAAGCATGTGTACAGCCTGGCCGAGAAGCAGTGGCGCAGCCAGGATTTTCTGAAGGGGGTGACCAAATCTGTCTACTTATGAAATAGAGCACACCTTAGGGGCGCGGAGCGCGCTGAAAATGTTTATTTTCAGTGGTGCAAGTCTCAAAATGTCTTGTCACCTAGCGCACCTTCGTTGTTTGGTGGTGGGGCCCCCTTGTTTGCGCCACTGTCGAGAACTACTGTACATCATGGACTGTATAAGTACTGCATAACTAATATAGAGTCCCCGACTGCAAGCGCACTGTATAATTACTGTAGAGTCGCCGACTGTATAAGTTCTGTAAAACTACTGTAGAGTCACCGGCGGCATACATGCTGTACAGCTACTGTTAAGTCATCGGTTGTAAAAGTAATGCATAACTACTATAAAGTCGCCGAATGTATAGCCACTGTGAAGTCACCGGCTGCATAATTACTGCATAACTACTGTAATGTTACCGAGTGCATAACAGCTGATAAGTCGCCGACCGTACAAGTACTGCGTCAGGCGGGACGAGTTGTGCACCAGAATAGTTTGGACGAGTTGTGCACCAGAATTGTCTTGCCCGCCGCAGCCGATGCTCTTGTGGCCATCGATTGGACCAGTTTTTGTCGGCTGGAAGAGGCGGCTCACTTTCGAAAGAACTGGCCGGCGAACCGACCGAAAAACCCACGGATGGTCCGAGCCGTTGCGTAACATTGTTGCGGAGAAACCGAGAGTGGTTTGAACTCTGGGGGCGAGCGACGCACCACGCCGCGGTGTATGGTCTGTTGTGCTTGTTAAACCGCCTCCGCTTCTGACCATTAACTGGGCTGTCTAACAGGCGGTCCGGTGGGCTTACTCTGCTAAACCGCCTCCGCTTCTGACCATTAACTGGGCTGTCTAACAAGCGGTCCGGTGGGCTTACTCTGTTTGACCATGTACCCCTTAGCACGTGCTGTACACGGCTGGACTTTCGAACCTTTCGATCACACCAGCAGCCTGTCCCAATGGGACGGCTGATCCAAAATAAGTCGGATGTATGAGTGGTGAGGATGGCCTAGTGGTTGAGGTTTTGAGCTCTGGATGCAAATCAGGTCGCAATCAGCGATTTGTTCAAAGTTCAAATGTCGTCTTTATCTAAGTGCAAAATGAAGCAAAACTTCCATGTGTTTCCCAATGACTTGTTGAGCAGTGGGCTCGGCTAGCAGTACACCTCACAAGGGGCTGAGTGCCTGCATGTTTGCTTGCTTGACACTCCACAGACTTTCTATTGTCGCAGCCCGATGTTCATTTCCAGCCGCTGAAGGTGGAAAAAATGTGACATGAATCACAACTCTATGGAGTTTTGCGTGGCACGAACACGCTCAAACCCAACATTTGCTCTGATATTTAGTGGAACGGCGATTGATCAATTAAGCACCATAATCATGCTCTATTCGATCAAATTCGTTAAATATATAACATGAGGTTCCGTAAACAATGAACTCGTAGCCATCGAGAACGGGAAACAAACTAAAGTTGCATGGTATATTTCCGTAACCACATGAAAACACATAAAACAAACGGTAAACGGGTACAGATATACAGGCAAGGGCGTTTATTTCTGCAAGTTATTAGGAGGTGGGGCAGGGGGGGGCACAATACATGCAGGGAATGACCAGGCCAAAATAGATTAGGGGCGGGACACACTTCACAGGATCTCATCTTAAAAGTTGAAGTGATTGGAGGGGGGGGGGACCGAAGCAAACATTGAGGAGGAACTTCACCCATCTATATATAGCAACACCCATGCATGCAGGCATATATAAATGCAGACATAGAGACACACAGGCAGACACACAGACACATGCGCAGACATGCATATACGCAGACAGACATACAGATACATGGCAGACATACATACACCTGAGCTGACACGCAGACAAACAGACACATACATAGGCAAACGTACAGACACATGAACAGACGTACAGACACACAGGCAGACTCATAGACACGTGGGCAGACGTACAGACACATGGGCAGATGTACAGACACATGGGCAGACATACAGATGCATGGGCAGATATACAGATACATGGGCAGACGTATAGACAAATGGCCAGACATACAGACACATGGGCAGACACACAGACACATGGGCAGACATACAGATACATGGGCAGATATGCAGACACACGAGCAGAGATGTAGACACTACATTCAAACATACAGACACATGGCAGACGTACATACACATGGGGAGACATGCAGGCACATGGGGAGACGCGTAGGCACATGGGCAGACATACCGGCACATGGGCAGACGTACATACACATGGGCAGACATACAGGTACATGGGCAGATGTACAGGCACATGGGCACACGTACAGCCACATGGGCGGACGTACAGCCACATGGGCAGACGTACAACCACATGGGCGGACGTACAGCCACATGGGCAGACGTACAGCCACATGGGCAGACGTACGGACACACGGTAGCGCCATGCTGAACTGGTGACGTGGCCACCGGCTGAGAGGCCAGTCGTCGACCCAGCTGGCTCGCGGCACACAGTTTGGTCCGGCAGTGGAGCATGCCATTTGGCACATAGAGCAACACCTAGCTAAGCATTGCTTAAGCTCACATAACGGGCAATCAACGCAGTGAAGTCGGAAGCGCCAGCATCTAAAGCACGTGTCAGACGTACCGTCCCGAGTGCTGAATATCAGGGAGCGTTCAGGAGCGTCTGGTACGTATGTCGGCATCCAGATGGTGATGTCAACTGGATTTGCGTTTCGATTTTGAGTTGGATTGGATTGCTAATCGCACTGACACAAGTTGCGATACAACTTTGGGATTCTGGTTCATTAGCTTATTGGCCGCCAAGTCTAACCTGGATCTTTGCCTGGACTGTACATACACATGATACCGCTGCATGTGCGGTATCATGCAGCGGTACACATAAGTACACATGATACCGTTACAGATAAGTACACATGATAAGTACACATGATACCGTTACACGGATAGACAAGTATACATGCTACGGCAGCGCGTATATATCTGCAACGGTGCCGTGAATATACAAAATATCCACTGCACCGTTGCAAGTGCACATGTTGCCGTTGTACGTAGATGTGATACCACTGCACCGTTGCAAGTGCACATGTTGCCGTTGTACGTAGATGTGATACCACTGCACCGTTGCAAGTGCACATGTTGCCGTTGTACGTAGATGTGATACCACTGCACCGTTGCAAGTGCACATGTTGCCGTTGTACGTAGATGTGATACCACTGCATGTGCAAATAATACCGCGACATATACCTACGAGACCATTCGGTGTACATAGGATGCCGTTGGATGCAAACATGATACTGCTGCATGTACATATGATACCGCCGCAGCGCAGATAGTTCAAAACGGCAGGATACCGCATGCTTGATATTTGCAACAGCCGAGCAGATTAGCACACAACGACGAAATTCCCACCCTTGAGAGGGCACGCCATTCCTCGACTCGTTAATATTTTCCTCAGCAAGCTGCATCATTTGTGTGTGCCTATCTTTCGTAAATATCGCCGGTCCCTGCAACAAAACAAAATTTGGGTTCGGCTGAAGTATCGCATGCCGCTGATGACCTTGGATGTTATGTATACAAGGCATGTGATGCACACTAACAGATGTCACGCAGACCGGATTTCAGTACCACGGCGATAGTATTAAACACGAATGGAACGGGTGTTTTCCGAAACTTCTCTTGTCGATTGGAACACGGGGTATCATCGTAAGATTCGTCCTTCCCATATGCCATGGCACAGCACCAGCGGCAGCCGCAGCGTACGGCTCGCAACACGTCTCCCCTACCACGGAGAGCGTGACATGTCTTTCCTCCCCTATCACGGGGAACATGACATGCCTTTCCTCCCCTACCACGGGGAACATGGCATGTCTTCCCTCCCCTACCACGGGGAGCGTGACATGTCTTCCCTCCCCTACCACGGGGAACATGGCATGTCTTTCCTCCCCTACCACGGGGAACATGACATGCCTTTCCTCCCCTACCACGGGGAACATGGCATGTCTTCCCTCCCCTACCACGGGGAACATGACATGCCTTTCCTCCCCTACCACGGGGAACATGGCATGTCTTCCCTCCCCTACCACGGGGAACATGGCATGTCTTCCCTCCCCTGCCACGGGGAAGATTACATGTCTTCCCTCCCCTGTCACGGGAACATGACATGTCTTCCCTTCCCTGTCACGGGGAACATGACATGTCTCCCCTACCACGGGGAGCGTCACATGTCTTCCCTCCCCTACCACGGGGAACATGACATGCCTTTCCTCCCCTACCACGGGGAACATGACATGCCTTTCCTCCCCTACCACGGGGAACATGACATGCCTTTCCTCCCCTACCACGGGGAACATGACATGTCTTTCCTCCCCTACCACGGGGAACATGACATGTCTTTCCTCCCCTACCACGGGGAACATGACATGTCTTCCCTTCCCTGTCACGGGGAACACGACATGTCTCCCCTACTACGGGGAGCGTGACATGTCTTTCCTCCCCTACCACGGGGAACATGACATGCCTTTCCTCCCCTACCACGGGGAACACGACATGTATTCCTCCCCTGCCACGGGAAGCATGACATTTCTTCCCTCCCTGTCACGGGGAACATGACATGACTTCCCTCCTTGCCACGGGGAACATGACATGTTCCCTCCTCTCGTGTGAAACATGACATCCTCCCTCCCTTGTCACGGGGAACATGACATGTCTTCCTTTTACCACGGGGAACATGACATGTCTTCCCTTCCCTGTCACGGGGAACATGACATGTCTCCCCTACTACGGGGAGCGTCACATGTCTTTCCTCCCCTACCACGGGGAACATGACATGCCTTTCCTCCCCTACCACGGGGAACACGACATGTATTCCCTCCCCTGCCACGGGGAGCATGACATGTCTTCCCTCCCCTGTCACGGGGAACATGACATGACTTCCCTTCCTTGCCACGGGGAACATGACATGTTCCCCTCCTCTGTCGTGTGAAACATGACATCCTCCCTCCCTTGTCACGGGGAACATGACATGTCTTCCCTTCCCTACCACGGGGAACATGACATGTCTTCCATCCCCTACCACGGGGAACATGACATGTCTTCCCTCCCCTGTCACGGGGAACATGACATGACGTCCCTCCCTTACCACGGGCAACATGACATGTCTTCCCTCCCTGTCATGGGGAACATGACATGTCTTCCCTCTCCCTGTCACGGGGAACATGACATGACGTCCCTCCCTTACCACGGGCAACATGACATGTCTTCCCCACTGTCACGGGGAACATGACATGCCTTCCACCTGTCACGGGAACATGACATGACTTCCCTTCCCTGTCACGGGGAATATGACATGTTCCCCTTCTCTGTCGTGTGAAACATGACATCCTCCCTCCCTTGTCACGGGGAATATGAAATGTTCCCCTCCGCTGGCATTGTGTGCATAACATGTTTTCCCTCCCTCGTTACAGATAACATGACATCTTTCTCTCCCATGTAATGTGGAGACATTTCTAGAATGATGAAAATCCCAAGGTTCTCTCAATTACGCAAAGCACTTTGTCCTTGAAGACAAAGGCGAAAAAAGCTTCCATATCAAAGTTATGCATGTTCTGTGCTTCTCTATCCTGCCCTCTACCACAAGAAGCTTCGTAGCACAGCAACACTACCTGACGTCATATTCGGCAGACGTTACCAGGCTGGCGGCCGGGGCAGTAGTTAGCCCGCACACAGGGTGTGTAGCACGCAGCGGACGGTACGTGGCGTGCGAGCTGCTGCTGTTCTGAGATCTGCTGCTGTTCTGTGAACTGCTGCTGTTCCGTGAACTGCTGGTGTCCTGTGAACTGCTGCTGTTCTGAGATCTACTAATGTTCTGAAATCTGCTGCTGTTCTGAGAGCTGCTGCTGTTCTGTAAGCTGCTGCTGCTCTGTGAAATGCTGGTATTCTGTGAACTGCTGTTGTTCTGAGATCTGCTGATGTTTTGAGAGCTGCTGCTGTTCTGTATACTGCTTCTGTTCTGAGAGCTCCTGCTGTTCTGTAAACTGCTGCTGTTCTGTGAACTGCTGGTGTTCTGTGAACTGCTAGTGTTCTGTGAACTGCTGGTGTTCTGTGAACTGCTGCTGTTATGTGAGCTGCTGCTGTTATCAAACATTGACCTCTATAATAACTAGACAGCCGACTCGCCGTCCGCCGCACGCCCCGCGCCCTATTCCGGCCGGCCTCGACTGGAGGCGGCCGAGCGGCGGTATGTGGGCAGAAGATCGGCTCGCCATCTCCCTGGAAATGAAATGTTGTAGAATGAAAAGTTGTGGATAGATTATGATCAAAAGTAGCGAAAAATCATAATAGGTTCATGGTGAGAAGATGGAAATGTTGAAACACCTGGTGAAATATTGTAATTGTATTGTTGGGTGGTCTAACTTATATAATCGTTTTGCCAGCATTGTGCGGAATTCGGCATGTGTACCCCATGAAATTAAGACCCAGGATACCTGATATACGCTAGCGGAGTAATGCTGCAAATGTTTTTAGTTGACATCATATGTGTACTGTGTCTTCATCCTGTATTCTAATCAGAGGCGGATCCAGGATAATTTCCAGGAGGGGTATTTGTCTGGGGGCGGCATATGTTAGGAGGTGCACCATGCAAAATACCTGAAATTTCGTTCTTCGGCCGAAATTCCGTTTAGCGGGGAGTGGGCATCCACTTGAGCACACTTGAATGGTGCTTCTATCTTAAGAATATGAGGGGCAGCACTCAAGCCATCCCGGAGGGGCGCGTATTTGAAATTTCATGGGGACAAGTCCATGAATCTAAATTCCCAGCGGACCATCCGTAAATACGCACGACCATTCTGCGGGGAATGGGGGTGTTGCTTTATATACTTTCGGGAGGGACGTCCCCATCAATGTTGGCTTTGGACCCCCGCAAATTATTTCAGGCTTTAACATGGGACCCTATGGTGTGTGATCCCCCAATCAACTTGGGTCTGTCCAATGCCTTCATGTATTCCCCTCCCCCACCAGAATAATTATCAGAAGTCAATATTCGTGCGTTCAGGACTTATTCTTTAATTGTGGTTCTTTCTATAAGCCTGGGACCTCTTCCAAGGGCGCAGCCAAGAGGGCAGGCGCAGATCCAGGATATTTCATTAACGGGCATTCTGGAGCCACTGGATAAGCCCCCAGTGGTGCATTCAGCTGAAAGTTTCGTGAGGGGTGCACTCGAAGGCCTTGAAAGGGAAAATTCAGCTGAAAATTCAAGTGATGTTCATTCATTTTCAAAAATTAATGAATGAATGAATTAATTAATTATTCAAAAGCTAAAATTCATTCAAATTCAAGTGAAAACTCAATAATCTTAAATGGCACATTTCCATCGGGATGGGCACCTTTAGCTGAAAAATATGAAGGAATGCACTCGAGCCTCACTGTAGGACCACTTTTCCTGGTAAGATGGGCGCCGCCTTGTCATGAGGGGACACACGTCCCCTTTGCCCTCCGTATCTGCCTCTGCAAGAGGATGAACGGGAAGAAAGCGGTGGATCGGAGTACACGCTCAATGGGGAATAGATGATGAGAGTTTTGCTTGGTATGTGCATATATGTACACACACACACACACACACACACACACACACACACACACACACACACACACACACACACACACACACACACACACACACACACACACACACCCACATACACACACACATATACATATATATACATATACATTAGGATGGTCCAAACATACATGTAAATTTTTTTTTTAATGTTTCAAGGAAGTGCACTCCACAAGGTTATTTTTATTCCACTATATGTGCCTGTATTTTGTGCCAAATTTTGGACGATTTCATGCATATTTAAAGGTCGCGCAAAATCTCATCTTTGGTTTCTCTCTTTTGAAGATGACCTCCTCAGTACCGAGTACGCGAAGTGGACCAGAATGGTGGTCATTATGGAGTCCCCTTGAGTTTTCTCAACGGCATGGCTTCCAACGCGAAGTGACGCACTTCGGATGTCACAATTCTCACTTGAAACATAAATTACCTTTTCCCGGAAAGCTACAAGACCTGTGAAACCTGCTGTGCCACCTGGACGAGGGCAAGGATCCCTACCCTTCGGTTGGATTCCTGTGTGAGGAAGTTTGAGAAGTTGATGCGGGAATACCAGAACCTCAAGAAGAGCCGAAAGCGAGGTGACACAGGCGACGATTTTCCACGCATCACTCGGCGACCTCTTCGGCATCAGAGCCAGTGATGCTCTGGCGCAGATGACTGTTGAAGAGGATCATGTGTTTTACCAAATGCAACTTGAGGACGTCACCTCCTGCAGCATGTCTGGCCCTGATCTCGTAACAGCGGGGAGGGAGAGTCTGAAGCGACTTCGGGAAGAACAAGAGAAGGCGAGAAGGTAGAAGGCAAAGGCTGAGGCAGCTTCATCCTCGGTGGCGACGGCTCAGCTGTCTTCCACGTCCTCCTCCAACCTCGAGTCCGAGGACGACGAAGGACGACACTTCTACTTCCAGTTGCTCGACAGCATCTGCAGCTCCTCCAAAACGACCGAAGAACATTTTCGCCTCCCCTGCTGTCGTATCAGCCCTCGATCGAGTCAAACTTCCGGACCGCGGAGACGTATTCGTGGCAGGAATCGTGGCACGGGTCCTTGGTCATGATCTTTCAGATCTGACCATCTCCAGAAGCTCAGTCTGGCGATCTAGGCGGCAGGCACGGCTTCAAGTGGATACTCAAGATGGAGAAGACTTTACCCAAAAAGGTTCACTTCTCGTACACTGGGATGAGAAGCTTCTCCCAGACTACACTGTGGATGGGGGAACGGTGGACCGTGTGGCCGTGCTCGTTACTGGCCCGGGCGATTTCGAGAAATTATTGGCTGTGCCGAAGACGAAAAGGGGAACGGGGAAGGCGCAAGCAGCGGCATGCATGACGACTCTCGACGGTTGGTCACTCCGTCCTCATATTCAAGGTCTGGTCTTCGATACGACTGCCTCCAACACGGGTCTCCACCGTGGAACTTGTACGCTGATTGAAGAAGGACTCGGGAGGGAACTAGTGTGGATAGCTTGTCGTCATCATGTCTTAGAGATCGTCCTTTCCAGTGTCTTCAAGGCAGTCTTCGGGCCAACGGGAGGACCTGAAACTGGACTCAAGAGTTTCCATATATTTTGGCCCAAAGTCAACCAAGAGATGTACGTTGGTGTCCCAGGTGAGATGTTCCGCGACCACAGATTAGAAGAGCAGCGCATTGACATGGTTTCCTACATCCAGCAGGCTATGAAGGAGCAACAAGTGCGAGCAGACTACGCCGGGGTCCCCAGCCTGAGCCTCCTCTTCTTGGGTGAATGGGGTGATCAGCGGGCCAAGTTTCGGACC
The DNA here is from genome assembly GCA_034440575.1 of Imbricaverruca yamaguchii. Lineage (NCBI taxonomy): Eukaryota > Metazoa > Arthropoda > Thecostraca > Neoverrucidae > Imbricaverruca > Imbricaverruca yamaguchii. The sequence goes on from JAOTOL010001445.1 coordinate 67,565, forward strand.
CCAGGCCCGACGCATCACGCGCGGTGGATGCAGAAGGGATTGTACGCCTTGAAACCCTTCCTCTTTCGGGACCAGTTCCGTCGCTGGATAACCAGTAGCCGTTGATGCGCCCGAAAGCCCCCAGGGACTAGTTTCATCTCGCTGCCAAGGAATTGCGCGCCATCAGATCACTCGCTTTTCGTCGCCTTGATCTATGTAGGTCTGGTTCTGGAGCGAGGCTCTGCGTGGCATACAGACCCCCGCAACGATCTTGAATTCCTCCAAACCATTCGAGCATACCCAGACAAAGAGGTCGCAGATGCTACAAGTACCGCCTTTGCACGCCACCTCTGGTATCTGGCAGAGCACCTGGTTGGACTGGCGTTCTTCGACAAGGAGGTGGACGTGGTGACGAAGCGCAAGATGGTGACCAACCTTGAGCGGGAGAAGAAGTCAGGGTGCCCACGTCGCTTGCAAGGAGTCCCAGATATCGGAGTTGGACTGGAGGAGTTCGTGACCAAGAGGACGCTGAAGGTGTTTAACGTCATTGCTGAGCAGGGGAAAGATAATGAAAAATCGTCCTTCTTGAAGGAAGACCCCGGGAAGTGGGAGACGAACACAACGTTCCTGGAGATGAAGAAGTCTGCGGGTTCTTCGAATGTCGTTGACGATGCAGCAGAAAGAGCTGTTTCTCTCATCCACACCTTCAACACGTCGCTGACCAAGGACGAAGAGCAGAAACAATACCTACTCCGCCTCGTAGCTAATCACCGTCGCTGCCTCCCTGCTCCGACCAAGGGGGGACTGAAGAAAAGGGTGGTTGCTGAATTGTAGAGGGACAGGTTGAAGTCCCACCTCATTTCGTCATTCAAGTTGGCACGATGAAGTGTTATTATTTATTAAGGTTATTTTGTTTTCATAGAAAATAGGAGCAATGCTATGCGAAAGAAGGACAAAAATTAACATCCCTTCAGTTTCTCTTCTGTCGGAAAAATACACCTTCTTGCGCGACCCCTAAAATTAAACGAAATTTCCTGAGAATTGGTCTCAATGTTATTTATGAACATTGCAACAAAATAAAACTTGTGGAGCTAACAACTTTTCAACACCAATTTTTTGGACCAGGCTAATATATATATATATATATATATCAATCACAAGTTTTCGCTTCAGATATGACTATATCACTTCATAATGATGTATTCATTTTCACCATCTAGAACTCCCCAGCGTCATCGCGTTACTTCCACAACACCCTGCGCAGCGCCCACCAGCGCCGCCGTTTTGCCCATATGCGGCACGGCCATCGGGACCGTTTTGAAAAGTCCAGTTGTCTGTCTGGTTACATATAGAGGTCAATATTCAGAGAGCTGTTCGTAGTGACGCTTCGCCGACGATATCTGCCCCAAAGGCGATCGCGCCGGGGATCACGCCAGATCTCCAGTAAGTATCACAGTGCGTGCAGACAGTGGCAAAACAAATGACTGTTTACCTGCTTGGTGTAGCTCTCACATGGGAAATATTCATATTCATGAACCTCACTGTCGAACGTTTTCACATCTTCCGCTGACTGTGAAAGCGTGCTCTCCCTCCTGAAAAGTAGACGGGTAATCCATCATCTAAAAAAGTGATTCAGACGTTCTTTGAGACCTGTATCACGGAACGTATTAGGATTAGACCAAACCGAACATTTGTAGCTGGTGCTAACGACCTGGCAATTGGTTCGAAGTATCACCGCTCAGAATATCATCTTGGCCCGAAGTAGTACCGCTCACAGAATCATCGTTCAACAACTCTTTCCAATTCGTATATAAGTATTCATCTGTATGGCAAGGGTTGTAAATGAGATACTAAAAACAGCCTCTATAAAAACGAAACATAATGCTTTCGTGGATGCGATATTTTGATTCTACGCTCTTCGCTTGCCCATACGCAAAACACTCTTCCAGGCCTAATGGTTTTCAGTCCTAGCCACACGATATAATCCCTGTAGCAGCCTGCGACACAGCGTGGGCGTCGTGTAGGAGCCCCTGATATACATGTTGGGAGTCGTGTAGTGGCCTGAGATGCACAGTGGAAACCGTGTAGCACCCTGAGGTACACACTGGGAGTCGTGTAAGGGCACAGCCTGAAGGGCACACGACTTCCACTGAGCCTGAAGGGCACAGTGGAAGTCGTGTAACAGTCTTCGATACACTGTGGGAGTCTTGTAGTAGCCTGAAATATGCTGTAGGAGTCTTGTAACAGCCTGAGGTGCACACTGTGGGAGTCTTGTAGTAGCCTGAGGTGCACACTGTGGGAGTCTTGTAGTAGCCTGAGGTGCACACTGTGGGAGTCTTGTAGTAGCCTGAGGTGCACACTGTGGGAGTCTTGTAGTAGCCTGAGGTGCACACTGTGGGAGTCTTGTAGTAGCCTGAGGTGCACACTGTGGGAGTCTTGTAGTAGCCTGAGGTGCACACTGTGGGAGTCTTGTAGTAGCCTGAGGTGCACACTGTGGGAGTCTTGTAGTAGCCTGAGGTGCACTGTGGGAGTCTTGTAGTAGCCTGAGGTGCACACTGTGGGAGTCTTGTAGTAGCCTGAGATACACTGTGGGAGTCTTGTAGTAGCCTGAGATACACTGTAGGAGTCTTGTAACAGTCTGAGATACACTGTGGGAGTCTTGTAGTAGCCTGAGGTGCACACTGTGAGTCGTGTAACAGCCTGAGATACATGGTGGGAGCCGTTCAGCAGTAGCCTGAGATACACGGTGGGAGCCGTTCAGCAGTAGCCTGAGATACACGGTGGGAGCCGTTCAGCAGCAGCCTGAGATATACGGTGCAACTCGCCCTGAGGTCAATGGCAGCAGCAGTCCTTAGGCTGCAACCCTTGAGTGTTTTGTGGATAGCTACAAACCCCTCAACGGGGCTCGGTGCGATTTTTCGTACCCGGTTGGATGTCGCTTCCGGGCTCTTGGTATTTGTATGAGGTCATGTCAGGTCACGGAGCTCTGCTGGCATCAAGGGGAATACCTCCGGTCCGTTTTTACCGAAATCACTGATTGTTGCATCTTGACATGAAATTGTGACCTAAAACTGCACATTAGTGCGGATTAGACCAATAGATGACTGTATTGACATTCTGACATTGCCCCTGTACCATTCCAAGATCATTCGAGCTCATTGAGCTAAGTCGGATGACCTTTGGTAGTTTGACAGAATATCTATGGTTCTGGTAAGTTCTGAATCAGATTTATCTGTCCAATGTTTGCCTGGGATGGATAGAAACTGTGCCTTTAACCTGTCTCTTCTGTCAGATCCTTACACCCCGTCTCGGGGGGGGGTCGATAAAGACCCCCATCTATTCTCCAAACTATATGTCGCACGAACACGAAATAGGTGTCATCGGAAAGTGCTCGATGAGTAGGGCCAGACACTACACCCAATTTTTTCTCTCACAAAAGTGACGTCACTAGGGGCTCTAGAGGTTCACGGCTTACATTATGTTTGTAGCTCTGTGGGTTTCATTTTGAGGGAGATTTGAGAAAAATGAGGTTGAATCAGAAAAGCAAAGCGAAATCGGCCAGGATCGTACAATTTTTGGCCATCAAAAAAAAAAAAGAGAAAAAAGTTCTTCGAAATTTCAAATCATTGAGTTTTCTAGTTTTCCATAATTTTCCTTCTCTAATTGGTAGAGCGGACCGAGAAACGTTGTTCGAAGTCAACTTGCTCTAATAAGAATGCTTACTTTAGCCATAATTTTGATTTGAACTCTAATAAGCAAATATGCAAAATTAATAAGGTAACAAAAATAACAAATGCTCTCGTACGTTTTGTTGTGTCCCGAAAGATAAGCAAACGCTGAAAGTTTCATTAAACCAACTATTTTTATCCGTTAAAGCGTATCGACTGGTTGAACTTTTTTTAGAGGAGACCTCACTTGACCTTATCTAACTCGTTGACCGTAGATGGCCCGACTTCAGAATTTTGACACAACATGCCAAATTGATGTGGGCAAAGGCATGCAAAATTTCGGCGCGCTTCTGCGCGACTTTCTTTCACTACCCGCGGAAAACCTCAGGGGGGCGTCGTCAACGACCCGCTCGAGACGGCGCGGGTTAACAAACATTGCATCAAATCGTCCAATATTGGGTCTTTGGCCTGACCTGACCCGTGACCTATGATTTTAGCATGGATCTGAGACATGACTTGCATCTGTAAAGGACCGACGAGCACACTGATGATAACTGAAAATGTATAGCTGTTGCAGTTTAGAAAGTTCTTGCGATGCAGTTGTGAAGTCTCGAGATTGCGAAAGTTTGACCTTTGACCTGACCTGGAGGGTCACAATCAGTCCCATGTGCAAACGTCGGGCGTCAAGCATCTAAATAACCTGACGTCTCCTGGAGCATCTGAAATCCACTTAAATATTAAATTCCTGCAGTCTTAATCCCTCTTAGTCTCTTGCAACTTTCAGTGAAAGAAATCGGGAAGTCTTTAAAACAATATTTCCCTTTGACTGTCAGGATTTCTTTCAGGCCCAATGTCACCCTGAAGCAAACCCTATGAAACCCGTAGTCCTTTGCATTTTGAAGTTGTTGCAGTCTAAATTTGCTTCTGTCGTGAGAGGTCTCCTGAAGTCGGCTGGTCTGCCGGTAAACGACCGGGCATCTTCAGCCGCACTACAGCCGGCAGGTCAGACACACACACACACACACACACACACACATATATATATATATATATATATATATATATATATATATATATATACGTTTGTGTGTGTGTGTGTGTGCGTGTGTGTGTATGGACGTGTATGCGGGCTAGATGAAGTCAGCATGCAGTACCTGGACGTTTTACCGACTTGCTCTACTGGCCAAGTCGTTTGGCGGTCAGGGTCTCCCACCATGATTGGTCGCGTGCCGGCCCGGAAATCCAGCAGTCGCCAATTTCCAACTGAGGAGCCCGATGTGGAACACCCTGACCACAGACAGCCGACAGCCCGGCCAACATTGCTGGCTGCCAAAGTAGGTGAGCTGCTCTTTGGGCACCTCGGGACATGTTCTGTCTGCTTGAGGAAACAATGCGACGCCGGCCGTGCTGGCCGATTGCAACGTTTCAGCATCATCTGGAATTACTGTCACCACATCTGCCGACACGGAGATGAGCACTGCACGCATTGTTGTGGGAGCGTTGGCGACAAATGAAGTCATCACGTCGTCATATTGGTATCACTGTTTGGCTATGCTGGAGCAGAACAGTGATTTAATTCGGAATGGCCGGCGCAATGGAAGGTGTGGTGGTATATTGATCCGGGACATGCGATTGGCCAGTGCCGCTTCGTGGCTGGACGCCACACCTGGTGGAGAAGCGAGCCGCCTCTGACCGCCACACCTCGTGGAGAAGCGAGCCGCCTCTGACCACCACACCTCGTGTAGGAGCGAGCCGCCTCTGACCGTCACACCTCGTGTAGGAGCGAGCCGCCTCTGACCGCCACACCTCGTGTAGGAGCGAGCCGCCTCTGACCGCCACACCTCGTGGAGAAGCGAGCCGCCTCTGACCGCCACACCTCGTGTAGGAGCGAGCCGCCTCTGACCGCCACACCTCGTGTAGGAGCGAGCCGCCTCTGACCGCCACACCTCGTGGAGAAGCGAGCCGCCTCTGACCACCACACCTCGTGTAGGAGCGAGCCGCCTCTGACCGCCACACCTCGTGGAGAAGCGAGCCGCCTCTGACCACCACACCTCGTGTAGGAGCGAGCCGCCTCTGACCGCCACACCTCGTGGAGAAGCGAGCCGCCTCTGACCGTCACACCTCCTATAGAAGGGAGCCGCCTCTGACCGTCACACCTCGTGTAGGAGCGAGCCGCCTCTGACCGCCACACCTCGTGGAGAAGCGAGCCGCCTCTGACCGCCACACCTCGTGTAGAAGGGAGCCGCCTCTGACCGCCACACCTCGTGTAGGAGCGAGCCGCCTCTGACCGCCACACCTCGTGTAGAAGGGAGCCGCCTCTGACCGCCACACCTCGTGTAGAAGGGAGCCGCCTCTGACCGCCACACCTCGTGGAGAAGCGAGCCGCCTCTGACCGCCACACCTCGTGTAGAAGGGAGCCGCCTCTCCCCCTCTGAAGAACTGAGCCGCCTCTGACCGCCACACCTCGTGTAGAAGGGAGCCGCCTCTGACCGCCACACCTCGTGTAGGAGCGAGCCGCCTCTGACCGCCACACCTCGTGTAGGAGCGAGCCGCCTCTGACCGCCACACCTCGTGTAGGAGCGAGCCGCCTCTGACCGTCACACCTCGTGTAGGAGCGAGCCGCCTCTGACCGCCACACCTCGTGGAGAAGCGAGCCGCCTCTGACCGCCACACCTCCTATAGAAGCGAGCCGCCTCTGACCGCCACACCTCGTGTAGGAGCGAGCCGCCTCTGACCGCCACACCTCGTGGTTGACCGCCACACCTCTTATCGAGGCGAGCTGCCTCGTGGCTGCCCGCCACACCTCGTATCGAGGCGAGCTGCCTCGTGGCTGCCCGCCACACCTTGTGACGAGGCGAGGCGCGCCAGGTTTCACCCGGCGACATGTGCCCCATAAACAGCTGGCAGTAGATCTTGTGAAAGCCGTGGTGCTGAAGTGAACTGGTAGGCCATGACTCGGACATGGGTGGAAACACCGGCAGGGGGGGGGGGCAGGCCAGGACCCCAATCTCCAGATATCTGAAAGCTTTGGTGGGTCCGGGTGGGTTCACTCCCAGGATCCGACAACAATTTATGACTGGTTTTACTTTCTAATGCAAAGGAAAATATGTTGAAAAGTAACCGTTTCATACAATAACCCGAGCCGTGTCGGAGGGAAGGGGATCTTCAACCTCCCCCTAAGGTTTTCCGCGGACAGTAAAAGAACGGTGTGTGGCAGCGCGCCGAAATTTGACGTAGTTTTTCCATATCAATTTGGCATGTTGTGTCGACAGTTTGAGGTCAGGTCACCAAGGGTCAATGAGTTAGTCAAGGTCAAGTGAGGTCACCTTCAGAAAAGTGCAGTCGTTATGCTCTAACGGAGAAAAATGTTACAATGATACTTTCAGCAGTTGCTTATCTTATAGGACGGAAGGAAACGCACGATATTATTTTTTTTCTTCAATTTTTGATTACGTATTAGTGATGCATATTTGCACGTTAGAGCTAAAGTAGAACATTCTGGCTAGAGTAAGCATTTTTGATAAGGGCAAGTGGAGTTCGAACAAGGTTTTTCGGTCCGCTCTACCCATTAAAAATATAAAAATCAAGGAACAATTAACAATTTTGGACCGGTAAAAATTGTAGGGCCTTCGTCGATTTCACCTTCCTCTTCTGATTCCAATCTTTTCTTCTTCAAATCTCACCCAAATGAACTTCCTAGAGTCAAAAACATGATGTAAGTCGTGAAAAGCTAGGTCCTCTAGTGACGTCCCTTTTGGGGGATAAAGGTTTGCGGGTGATGTCTGGCCCTACTCGTCGGGCGCTTTTCGATGACATCTCTTTCGTTTTCGTGCGACGCTTAGTTTGGAGATCGGAGGGGGTTCATATCAACCCCCCACCCGTCCCCCGGGACAGGGTGTGAGGATATGACCGGAACGACGGGGAGGGATAAGGTTTTGCATTTTTCATATTCAACGGTGTTGAGTTTTGAGCACCAAATTGTGTTCATGATTCCTTTCCGAACGCTCAGGACTCGTTGCAGTGTCACTAAAAGTTTGCATGAGCACCAATGAACTTAATTTTTATGTTTGCCGGCGATATACGGCCAATGCCATCCAGTGGTCTGTAGAATACTGGGCCCTGATTATTGCCAGGAAAATTGTTAGCGACCATCGAGAAAGTTTATCGAATGGGTGGCGCTGGAAACATCAAATGCACCTGAACACCATGGCCACCGTTAAACGGATACTTTGTGCGCCGAATGTTGCTTTGCGCTAGAATCAGGGGAAGCTAAGCATGGGTCTGCTGTTGTTGATCTGCTGGTTGTTCTTACTGGAGTTATTTCATGTTTCAGTGACCTTGGTTTGTCAGCTCAAGTCCATGTTCCTTTGTCACTCAAGGTCAACCAGACATGAAGAGAGGTCACCAACAGATACCTGATTTCTTTTTCTTCTACTTTTTTTGGCGGGGTGGGGGAGGAGTTGAGCTAGTTGCTGTATATTGTGTGCAAGACACATTTGTTTTATTTGATTTTGGATGACTCATTTGTAGTAAATACAAGCACTATCATTGGACTACTGGATACTTAATATCACGAATAAGGGTGGGTTTGCTTTGCAATCATAGCTGGCAGCCAAAACTATATTACGAGATGGCTGAACTTATCTACACGAAGCCTGCAATCGTTTCAGAGGATACGATGTCAGCAATGCCTTTCCTTGTCTAAGCCTGGATTCTGGAACGATGCTTAGCAATCTGCAATGAGCCCGTGAACACCGACCCAATTGCAGGCAAGACATGCAGCCGCTACCATGCTCCAAGAATGCTGGGTCGATTATGCCTTCACAAGTCGTTTCAGCGTACACGATTCCATCGGCGCTTTTGAATATTGAAGAATTGAACGATGCCTACAAATCCCCGATGTACGACTTCTAAGAGTTGCCTGTGAGTTGCCTATGTGCAGCCAAAGCCATGGCTGGGCCGATTTGCATGAAAACCTCACCGAGGAAGTTGCATGCGCTGAACCGATTAATGAAGTTTTCCATGAGAATCGGCCAAACTAGCTATGAGCATGGTTTTGGTTGTAATGAGTGAATATAAGAATTAGCGGATTAAATATTGTAAGACATTGATCCGGGCTTAGATATGAAAAGCGCCGATCAAATAATTTGCGGTGAATCCATCATCTGAAAGTTTTGACTGCAATCTAGCCTGTATTTACATTCATATACAAGTTCGTTGAGCATTATTTAGGCATACACATTTAAAAGCTCCAATGATGATATCGTATCCTTTGAATCGATTGGTGAAGGTTTGATGTAAGTCCACACATTTCTGAGTTTGTGTTCGGTTGCACACTTTGGCTGCGAAGCTTTAAATTCGAATCTCTATTTTAGCACCATTGCACAATATTTATATTAAAATATGTCCTATCTAGGCATAGTTATTCTGTACATATCAAGGAGGATGGTTTTACAGACCTCAATTAATTATATCTCCGCTCAGATTATTTCATATCGACAAGCAGAGACAAAACCATGGTGTGTTGTATAGCATATTTTTGTCAGTATTGTTGCCTTTTATGATACATATTAGACATGTCGCAGAAGTATCCATACCTACGTGACGTTTCTCCAGCTTCATGAACAATGAATCCAACACTCATCCACATCGCAACTGTGTATTTCTGAAAATACACCTTTTGTGTGTACAAGGGCGGATCAAGACGGATGGCTGGGAAGGGCAGTTGGGCTTGGGAAGGAAGACAAAATCCGAACAGTCGCAGATATTCAAAACCTCCTCGGATTTCACCTGTTTTTGTAGGAAAGAGTGCTAAACTGTTTTGTACCATGAGTTCCTTATAATTATGTTCAACTTCAAGTATGCCAATTTTTTTCCTTACCTGAGGACGGGAGGTGTTGGATTGCTCCACCCCACCCCACCCCCCACCCTCCTCATGGATTCGCTTATGGCTGTGGGAGCAATGATTCCCTCCGCTGTGATGCCGCTGAAATCGCTGAGAGCGCTGAGATGTCGCTGAGATGTCGTTGAGATGCCGCTGAGATGGCACTGAGATGGCGCTAAGATGGCGCTAAGATCTCAAAAGTAGCTCAGTTAACTACAAGTACAGCGTAACCCTGATGAAAACGTCCTTAGTTGTGTTGCTTTGCGAAAATTGTTTATATTTACGTGACCTGCGTGTTTATGTTTACGTGACCTGCGTGTTTATGTTTACGTGACCTGCGTGTTTATGTTTACGTGACCTGCGTGTTTATGTTTACGTGACCTGCGTGTTTATGTTTACGTGACCTGCGTGTTTATGTTTACGTTACCTGCGTGTTTATGTTTACGTGACCTGCGTGTTTATGTTTACGTGACCTGCGTGTTTATGTTTACGTGACCTGCGTGTTTATGTTTACGTGACCTGCGTGTTTATGTTTACGTGACCTGCGTGTTTATGTTTACGTGACCTGCGTGTTTATGTTTACGTGACCTGCGTGTTTATGTTTACGTGACCTGCGTGTTTATGTTTACGTGACCTGGTGTTTATGTTTACGTGAACTGCGTGTTTATGTTTACGTGACCTGCGTGTTTATGTTTACGTGACCTGCGTGTGATGGTAGAGAGGTGAGACCGTTCCTTTGTACTGTGAAGATGTGACATCTCACCGCTACATGGTGACACGGAACACGGCCACGGTGACATGTATGTCAACCGATGTCACCGTGACCCAGTAAGGAAATGTGGGAGCAGATCTCGATCTTTGAGCATGCCCGTAAAACAGTTACAAGCATCCCATCGATGAATAATGCACGCGATTTGTCACGCAACTTTCAATCTATATAGCATAAAATGCTTGTAATATAGCATACCGAATGCTAATAACATGAAGCACCATGCCCTCATACAAACAACACCCACATCAAACCACAACACATGCATTCTATCCCATATATGGGCACCACATAACTGGAAAGATTGCTTCGGAAGTCGCAGCGACAGGTTAATGTTCCCTTGGTGGATTTTGATGCGAATAGGCACAATTCATGGTACAATTAATGGCTTCTGGTTAGTACGACGCTATGAACCTGGACTGCCATCTCTTAGTTACAGGATCAAGTTTCCGCCATTTGGGGCAGTCGTCACTATGACGTCACAGCTTGGCCGTTCAGTGCCCGCTGAAGCCTGGCTCCATTGCGTCCCCACAAGCCGCAGAAAACAAGCTTTCGCTGCATTTTAGCACGACGTAGTGTTTTTCTCCTGCATGGTAACATCGTGCAGTAAGCTCTCAAGGGCGCTTTCACCGCATAGGAAAATCCTCCAGTATTTTTCACTGCGAGGCAACAGGAGTTAAATACAAGTTCTTGTTGACTCATTCCACGCGAACTATATGAAGCCAGTAAGGTGCTGCGTTTTCAAAGATTTCGCACAGATATGCACCGAGATCGGCGCGTTCGCAGGAAATCCCGACTGGTACGTGTACAGGATGGTCCATTGGTTGCCTCCAAACTCAAACAAAATTCCGGACGCATCCCACATCGATAATTCGCATTGGTGACAGCAGTGGGTGTGCAAAACTACAGGTCGATCCGATACAATTTAACGGCTGCGACAAACCTCGTCGTTTTGTTACCCTGACCTATGGGGCTGACATAAAGTTGGCGATCCCCTCGTAGCTTTCTAAACTAGAGATCTCGACAAAGAACCTAACAGATTTACACACATAAAAGGTTCACAAGGCATGCCCACAGTTGGTATATGAAGATTGAGGTTATCCCGGGCTGAATCTGCTGCCGATTTCCTCTGTAACCAGCAATAAACACGGCATAGGGAAGCCTGTGCGACATTATCCATGCCCCAGTGACAACACATCCATGTACATTCATACCTGTAGTGGCGACTGAGGAGAGGCTAGTTTCATAAGCACAGCGATGCCAAAATTGAATGTTCTGGTACCTTTGCAACAGGCGAGAAATGTGACAGCAGGCGATCATCACGACTGCTCTTTCTCTTCTTTTTTTTGATGCTATTTCAAGATGAACCTAACGACACAGACAACCAACGGAGCGTGGGGAAAGGCGACTTCCACGTCACTTAACTTTCATTGGGTCACAAGCCCTTGGGGGTACACCCAAAGGTTTGGAAGAGGGTGGCTGCGATGGTGACGGAGCGAATCTCTACGATCTACATTTAGTATGGGGAAATTGGGTGGGGAGAGGAGCAGACACATCAGCATGGGTCCATTAATATGCAGGGAACACAAACCGTTTGTCAGTTACACTGTGAGCAGCATAAGGGGAACGTCAAAAGCTCCATCGATCTGGTCAAGAGAGTTGGAGACATATATACGGACACAAAACGTCTGTTTTGAAGTGGGCAAGAGTGCAAGAGATGCACAGGAAACTAAGCTAAACTTCACAACACTCCACACAGTCAGTGATGTGGCATTGTGTGGCAGGTTACATCACTCCACACAGTCAGTGATGTGACATTGTGCGGCAGGTTACATCACTCCACACAGTCAGTGATGTGACATTGTGTGGCAGGTTACATCACTCCACACAGTCAGTGATGTGGCATTGTGCGGCAGGTTACATCACTCCACACAGTCAGTGATGTGACATTGTGTGGCAGGTTACATCACTCCACACAGTCAGTGATGTGACATTGTGTGGCAGGTTACATCACTCCACACGGCCAGTGATGTGGCATTGTGCGGCAGGTTACATCACTCCACACAGTCAGTGATGTGGCATTGTGCGGCAGGTTACATCACTCCACACAGTCAGTGATGTGACATTGTGCGGCAGGTTACATCACTCCACACAGTCAGTGATGTGGCATTGTGCGGCAGGTGACATCACTCCACACAGTCAGTGATGTGACATTGTGCGGCAGGTTACATCACTCCACACAGTCAGTGATGTGACATTGTGTGGCAGGTTACATCACTCCACACAGTCAGTGATGTGACATTGTGCGGCAGGTTACATCACTCCCACAGTCAGTGATGTGTGTTGTGACATTGTGCGGCAGGTTACATCACTCCACACAGTCAGTGATGTGACATTGTGCGGCAGGTTACATCACTCCACACAGTCAGTGATGTGACATTGTGCGGCAGGTTACATCACTCCACACAGTCAGTGATGTGGCATTGTGCGGCAGGTTACATCACTCCACACAGTCAGTGATGTGGCATTGTGCGGCAGGTTACATCACTCCACACAGTCAGTGATGTGACATTGTGCGGCAGGTTACATCACTCCACACAGTCAGTGATGTGGCATTGTGCGGCAGGTTACATCACTCCACACAGTCAGTGATGTGACATTGTGTGGCAGGTTACATCACTCCACACAGTCAGTGATGTGACATTGTGCGGCAGGTTACATCACTCCACACAGTCAGTGATGTGACATTGTGCGGCAGGTTACATCACTCCACACAGTCAGTGATGTGACATTGTGCGGCAGGTTACATCACTCCACACAGTCAGTGATGTGACATTGTGTGGCAGGTTACATCACTCCACACAGTCAGTGATGTGACATTGTGTGGCAGGTTACATCACTCCACACAGTCAGTGATGTGACATTGTGCGGCAGGTTACATCACTCCACACAGTCAGTGATGTGACATTGTGCGGCAGGTTACATCACTCCACACAGTCAGTGATGTGACATTGTGCGGCAGGTTACATCACTCCACACAGTCAGTGATGTGACATTGTGCGGCAGGTTACATCACTCCACACAGTCAGTGATGTGACATTGTGCGGCAGGTTACATCACTCCACACAGTCAGTGATGTGACATTGTGCGGCAGGTTACATCACTCCACACAGTCAGTGATGTGACATTGTGCGGCAGGTTACATCACTCCACACAGTCAGTGATGTGACATTGTGCGGCAGGTTACATCACTCCACACAGTCAGTGATGTGACATTGTGCGGCAGGTTACATCACTCCACACAGTCAGTGATGTGACATTGTGCGGCAGGTTACATCACTCCACACAGTCAGTGATGTGACATTGTGCGGCAGGTTACATCACTCCACACAGTCAGTGATGTGACATTGTGCGGCAGGTTACATCACTCCACACAGTCAGTGATGTGACATTGTGTGGCAGGTTACATCACTCCACACAGTCAGTGATGTGGCATTGTGCGGCAGGTTACATCACTCCACACAGTCAGTGATGTGACATTGTGCGGCAGGTTACATCACTCCACACAGTCAGTGACCTGACATTGTGCGGCAGGTTACATCACTCACACAGTCAGTGATGTGACATTGTGCAGCAGGTTACATCACTCCACACAGTCAGTGATGTGACATTGTGCGGCAGGTTACATCACTCCACACAGTCAGTGATGTGACATTGTGCGGCAGGTTACATCACTCCACACAGTCAGTGATGTGGCATTGTGGGCAGGTTACATCACTCCACACAGTCAGTGATGTGGCATTGTGGGCAGGTTACATCACTCCACAGTAGTGATGGGGGGCATTGTGGGCAGGTTACATCACTCCACACAGTCAGTGATGTGGCATTGTGCGGCAGGTTACATCACTCCACACAGTCAGTGATGTGGCATTGTGCGGCAGGTTACATCACTCCACACAGTCAGTGATGTGACATTGTGCGGCAGGTTACATCACTCCACACAGTCAGTGATGTGACATTGTGCGGCAGGTTACATCACTCCACACAGTCAGTGATGTGACATTGTGCGGCAGGTTACATCACTCCACACAGTCAGTGATGTGGCATTGTGTGGCAGGTTACATCACTCCACACAGTCAGTGATGTGGCATTGTGTGGCAGGTTACATCACTCCACACAGTCAGTGATGTGGCATTGTGCGGCAGGTTACATCACTCCACACAGTCAGTGATGTGGCATTGTGCGGCAGGTTACATCACTCCACACAGTCAGTGATGTGACATTGTGCGGCAGGTTACATCACTCCACACAGTCAGTGATGTGACATTGTGCGGCAGGTTACATCACTCCACACAGTCAGTGATGTGACATTGTGCGGCAGGTTACATCACTCCACACAGTCAGTGATGTGGCATTGTGTGGCAGGTTACATCACTCCACACAGTCAGTGATGTGGCATTGTGCGGCAGGTTACATCACTCCACACAGTCAGTGATGTGGCATTGTGCGGCAGGTTACATCACTCCACACAGTCAGTGATGTGGCATTGTGCGGCAGGTTACATCACTCCACACAGTCAGTGATGTGACATTGTGCGGCAGGTTACATCACTCCACACAGTCAGTGATGTGGCATTGTGCGGCAGGTTACATCACTCCACACAGTCAGTGATGTGGCATTGTGTGGCAGGTTACATCACTCCCACAGTCAGTGATGTGGCATTGTGTGGCAGGTTACATCCTCCACGGTGCTTGCGGCAGTTCTCACTCCCACAGTCAGTGATGTGGCATTGTGCGGCAGGTTACATCACTCCACACAGTCAGTGATGTGGCATTGTGCGGCAGGTTACATCACTCCACACAGTCAGTGATGTGGCATTGTGCGGCAGGTTACATCACTCCACACAGTCAGTGATGTGGACATTGTGCGGCAGGTTACATCACTCCACACAGTCAGTGATGTGACATTGTGCGGCAGGTTACATCACTCCACACAGTCAGTGATGTGACATTGTGCGGCAGGTTACATCACTCCACACAGTCAGTGATGTGGCATTGTGCGGCAGGTTACATCACTCCACACAGTCAGTGATGTGACATTGTGCGGCAGGTTACATCACTCCACACAGTCAGTGATGTGACATTGTGCGGCAGGTTACATCACTCCACACAGTCAGTGATGTGACATTGTGCGGCAGGTTACATCACTCCACACAGTCAGTGATGTGACATTGTGCGGCAGGTTACATCACTCCACACAGTCAGTGATGTGACATTGTGCGGCAGGTTACATCACTCCACACAGTCAGTGATGTGGCATTGTGCGGCAGGTTACATCACTCCACACAGTCAGTGATGTGGCATTGTGCGGCAGGTTACATCACTCCACACAGTCAGTGATGTGACATTGTGCGGCAGGTTACATCACTCCACACAGTCAGTGATGTGACATTGTGCGGCAGGTTACATCACTCCACACAGTCAGTGATGTGACATTGTGCGGCAGGTTACATCACTCCACACAGTCAGTGATGTGACATTGTGCGGCAGGTTACATCACTCCACACAGTCAGTGATGTGGCATTGTGCGGCAGGTTACATCACTCCACACAGTCAGTGATGTGGCATTGTGCGGCAGGTTACATCACTCCACACAGTCAGTGATGTGACATTGTGCGGCAGGTTACATCACTCCACACAGTCAGTGATGTGACATTGTGCGGCAGGTTACATCACTCCACACAGTCAGTGATGTGACATTGTGCGGCAGGTTACATCACTCCACACAGTCAGTGATGTGACATTGTGCGGCAGGTTACATCACTCCACACAGTCAGTGATGTGACATTGTGCGGCAGGTTACATCACTCCACACAGTCAGTGATGTGACATTGTGCGGCAGGTTACATCACTCCACACAGTCAGTGATGTGACATTGTGCGGCAGGTTACATCACTCCACACAGTCAGTGATGTGGCATTGTGCGGCAGGTTACATCACTCCCACAGTCAGTGATGTGACATTGTGCGGCAGGTTACATCACTCCACACAGTCAGTGATGTGACATTGTGCGGCGGTTACATCACTCCACACAGTCAGTGATGTGACATTGTGCGGCAGGTTACATCACTCCACACAGTCAGTGATGTGACATTGTGCGGCAGGTTACATCACTCCACACAGTCGTGATGTGCATTGTGCAGGTTTCCAGTCAGTGATGTGGCATTGTGCGGCAGGTTACATCACTCCACACAGTCAGTGATGTGACATTGTGCGGCAGGTTACATCCTCCACACAGTCAGTGATGTGGCATTGTGCGGCAGGTTACATCACTCCACACAGTCAGTGATGTGGCATTGTGTGGCAGGTTACATCACTCCACACAGTCAGTGATGTGACATTGTGCGGCAGGTTACATCACTCCACACAGTCAGTGATGTGACATTGTGCGGCAGGTTACATCACTCCACACAGTCAGTGATGTGGCATTGTGCGGCAGGTTACATCACTCCACACAGTCAGTGATGTGGCATTGTGCGGCAGGTTACATCACTCCACACAGTCAGTGATGTGACATTGTGCGGCAGGTTACATCACTCCACACAGTCAGTGATGTGACATTGTGCGGCAGGTTACATCACTCCACACAGTCAGTGATGTGGCATTGTGTGGCAGGTTACATCACTCCACACAGTCAGTGATGTGGCATTGTGCGGCAGGTTACATCACTCCACACAGTCAGTGATGTGACATTGTGCGGCAGGTTACATCACTCCACACAGTCAGTGATGTGACATTGTGCGGCAGGTTACATCACTCCACACAGTCAGTGATGTGGCATTGTGTGGCAGGTTACATCACTCCACACAGTCAGTGATGTGGCATTGTGTGGCAGGTTACATCCTCACAGTCAGTGATGTGACATTGTGCGGCAGGTTACATCACTCCACACAGTCAGTGATGTGACATTGTGCGGCAGGTTACATCACTCCACACAGTCAGTGATGTGGCATTGTGCGGCAGGTTACATCACTCCACACAGTCAGTGATGTGACATTGTGCGGCAGGTTACATCACTCCACACAGTCAGTGATGTGACATTGTGCGGCAGGTTACATCACTCCACACAGTCAGTGATGTGACATTGTGCGGCAGGTTACATCACTCCACACAGTCAGTGATGTGACATTGTGCGGCAGGTTACATCACTCCACACAGTCAGTGATGTGGCATTGTGCGGCAGGTTACATCACTCCACACAGTCAGTGATGTGACATTGTGCGGCAGGTTACATCACTCCACACAGTCAGTGATGTGACATTGTGCGGCAGGTTACATCACTCCACACAGTCAGTGATGTGACATTGTGCGGCAGGTTACATCACTCCACACAGTCAGTGATGTGACATTGTGCGGCAGGTTACATCACTCCACACAGTCAGTGATGTGGCATTGTGCGGCAGGTTACATCACTCCACACAGTCAGTGATGTGCATTGTGTGGCGGTTACATCACTCCACGTGTGGTCCTACACAGTCAGTGATGTGACATTGTGCGGCAGGTTACATCACTCCACACAGTCAGTGATGTGACATTGTGTGGCAGGTTACATCACTCCATACAGTCAGTGACGTGACATTGTGCGGCAGGTTACATCACTCTACACAGTCAGTGATGTGACATTGTGCGGCAGGTTACATCACTCCACACAGTCAGTGATGTGACATTGTGCGGCAGGTTACATCACTCCACACAGTCAGTGATGTGGCATTGTGCGGCAGGTTACATCACTCCACACAGTCAGTGATGTGACATTGTGCGGCAGGTTACATCACTCCACACAGTCAGTGATGTGACATTGTGCGGCAGGTTACATCACTCCACACAGTCAGTGATGTGGCATTGTGCGGCAGGTTACATCACTCCACACAGTCAGTGATGTGACATTGTGCGGCAGGTTACATCACTCCACACAGTCAGTGATGTGACATGTGGGCAGGTTACATCACTCCACACAGTCAGTGATGTGACATTGTGCGGCAGGTTACATCACTCCACACAGTCAGTGATGTGACATTGTGTGGCAGGTTACATCACTCCACACAGTCAGTGATGTGACATTGTGCGGCAGGTTACATCACTCCACACAGTCAGTGATGTGACATTGTGCGGCAGGTTACATCACTCCACACAGTCAGTGATGTGCATTGTGTGGCAGGTTACATCACTCCACACAGTCAGTGATGTGCATTGTGCGGCAGGTTACATCACTCCACACAGTCAGTGATGTGACATTGTGCGGCAGGTTACATCCTCCACACAGTCAGTGATGTGACATTGTGCGGCAGGTTACATCCTCCCACAGTCAGTGATGTGGCATTGTGCGGCAGGTTACATCACTCCACACAGTCAGTGATGTGGCATTGTGCGGCAGGTTACATCACTCCACACAGTCAGTGATGTGGCATTGTGCGGCAGGTTACATCACTCCACACAGTCAGTGATGTGACATTGTGCGGCAGGTTACATCACTCCACACAGTCAGTGATGTGACATTGTGCGGCAGGTTACATCACTCCACACAGTCAGTGATGTGACATTGTGCGGCAGGTTACATCACTCCACACAGTCAGTGATGTGACATTGTGCGGCAGGTTACATCACTCCACACAGTCAGTGATGTGGACATTGTGCGGCAGGTTACATCACTCCACACAGTCAGTGATGTGACATTGTGCGGCAGGTTACATCACTCCACACAGTCAGTGATGTGACATTGTGCGGCAGGTTACATCACTCCACACAGTCAGTGATGTGACATTGTGCGGCAGGTTACATCACTCCACACAGTCAGTGATGTGACATTGTGCGGCAGGTTACATCACTCCACACAGTCAGTGATGTGACATTGTGCGGCAGGTTACATCACTCCACACAGTCAGTGATGTGACATTGTGCGGCAGGTTACATCTCCACACAGTCAGTGATGTGACATTGTGCGGCAGGTTACATCACTCCACACAGTCAGTGATGTGACATTGTGCGGCAGGTTACATCACTCCACACAGTCAGTGATGTGGCATTGTGCGGCAGGTTACATCACTCCACACAGTCAGTGATGTGACATTGTGCGGCAGGTTACATCACTCCACACAGTCAGTGATGTGACATTGTGCGGCAGGTTACATCACTCCACACAGTCAGTGATGTGACATTGTGCGGCAGGTTACATCACTCCACACAGTCAGTGATGTGGCATTGTGCGGCAGGTTACATCACTCCACACAGTCAGTGATGTGACATTGTGTGGCAGGTTACATCACTCCACACAGTCAGTGATGTGACATTGTGCGGCAGGTTACATCACTCCACACAGTCAGTGATGTGACATTGTGCGGCAGGTTACATCACTCCACACAGTCAGTGATGTGACATTGTGTGGCAGGTTACATCACTCCACACAGTCAGTGATGTGACATTGTGCGGCAGGTTACATCACTCCACACAGTCAGTGATGTGACATTGTGCGGCAGGTTACATCACTCCACACAGTCAGTGATGTGACATTGTGCGGCAGGTTACATCACTCCACACAGTCAGTGATGTGACATTGTGCGGCAGGTTACATCACTCCACACAGTCAGTGATGTGACATTGTGGGCAGGTTACATCACTCCACACAGTCAGTGATGTGGCATTGTGCGCAGGTTACATCACTCCACACAGTCAGTGATGTGACATTGTGCGGCAGGTTACATCACTCCACACAGTCAGTGATGTGACATTGTGCGGCAGGTTACATCACTCACACGCGATGCTGTGGCGGTTACATCACTCCACACGTCAGTATGGCGGCAGTTACATCACTCCACACAGTCAGTGATGTGACATTGTGTGGCAGGTTACATCACTCCACACAGTCAGTGATGTGACATTGTGCGGCAGGTTACATCACTCCACACAGTCAGTGATGTGACATTGTGCGGCAGGTTACATCACTCCACACAGTCAGTGATGTGACATTGTGCGGCAGGTTACATCACTCCACACAGTCAGTGATGTGACATTGTGCGGCAGGTTACATCACTCCACACAGTCAGTGATGTGGCATTGTGCGGCAGGTTACATCACTCCACAGTCAGTGATGTGACATTGTGCGGCAGGTTACATCACTCCACACAGTCAGTGATGTGACATTGTGCGGCAGGTTACATCACTCCACACAGTCAGTGATGTGGCATTGTGCGGCAGGTTACATCACTCCACGCAGCCAGTGATGTGGCATTGTGCGGCAGGTTACATCACTCCACAGTCAGTGATGTGGCATTGTGCGGCAGGTTACATCACTCCACACTGTCAGTGATGTGACATTGTGCGGCAGGTTACATCACTCCACACAGTCAGTGATGTGACATTGTGCGGCAGGTTACATCACTCCACACAGTCAGTGATGTGACATTGTGCGGCAGGTTACATCACTCCACACAGTCAGTGATGTGACATTGTGCGGCAGGTTACATCACTCCACACAGTCAGTGATGTGACATTGTGCGGCAGGTTACATCACTCCACGCGGCCAGTGATGTGGCATTGTGTGGCAGGTTACATCACTCCACACAGTCAGTGACCTGACATTGTGCGGCAGGTTACATCACTCCACACAGTCAGTGATGTGACATTGTGCGGCAGGTTACATCACTCCACACAGTCAGTGATGTGACATTGTGCGGCAGGTTACATCACTCCACACAGTCAGTGATGTGACATTGTGCGGCAGGTTACATCACTCCACACAGTCAGTGATGTGGCATTGTGGGCAGGTTACATACTCCACACAGTCAGTGATGTGGCATTGTGGGTTCATCCGCAGTTGTGGCAGGTTAATCACTCCACACAGTCAGTGATGTGACATTGTGCGGCAGGTTACATCACCCACACAGTCAGTGATGTGACATTGTGCGGCAGGTTATCACTCCACACAGTCAGTGATGTGACATTGTGTGGCGGTTACATCACTCCACAGTCAGTGATTGACATTGTGCGGCAGGTTACATCACTCCACCAGTCAGTGATGTGACATTGTGCGGCAGGTTACATCACTCCACACAGTCAGTGATGTGGCATTGTGCGGCAGGTTACATCACTCCACACAGTCAGTGATGTGACATTGTGCGGCAGGTTACATCACTCCACACAGTCAGTGATGTGACATTGTGCGGCAGGTTACATCACTCCACACAGTCAGTGATGTGACATTGTGCGGCAGGTTACATCACTCCACACAGTCAGTGATGTGACATTGTGCGGCAGGTTACATCACTCCACACAGTCAGTGATGTGACATTGTGCGGCAGGTTACATCACTCCACACAGTCAGTGATGTGACATTGTGCGGCAGGTTACATCACTCCACACAGTCAGTGATGTGACATTGTGCGGCAGGTTACATCACTCCACACAGTCAGTGATGTGACATTGTGCGGCAGGTTACATCACTCCACACAGTCAGTGATGTGACATTGTGCGGCAGGTTACATCACTCCACACAGTCAGTGATGTGACATTGTGCGGCAGGTTACATCACTCCACACAGTCAGTGATGTGACATTGTGCGGCAGGTTACATCACTCCACACAGTCAGTGATGTGACATTGTGCGGCAGGTTACATCACTCCACACAGTCAGTGATGTGACATTGTGCGGCAGGTTACATCACTCCACACAGTCAGTGATGTGACATTGTGCGGCAGGTTACATCACTCCACACAGTCAGTGATGTGACATTGTGCGGCAGGTTACATCACTCCACACAGTCAGTGATGTGACATTGTGCGGCAGGTTACATCACTCCACACAGTCAGTGATGTGACATTGTGTGGCGGTCAGTGATTGCATTGCCAGTTAATCAGTATGTGACATTGTGCGGCAGGTTACATCACTCCACACAGTCAGTGATGTGACATTGTGCGGCAGGTTACATCACTCCACACAGTCAGTGATGTGACATTGTGCGGCAGGTTACATCACTCCACACAGTCAGTGATGTGACATTGTGCGGCAGGTTACATCACTCCACACAGTCAGTGATGTGACATTGTGCGGCAGGTTACATCACTCCACACAGTCAGTGATGTGACATTGTGCGGCAGGTTACATCACTCCACACAGTCAGTGATGTGACATTGTGCGGCAGGTTACATCACTCCACACAGTCAGTGATGTGACATTGTGCGGCAGGTTACATCACTCCACACAGTCAGTGATGTGACATTGTGCGGCAGGTTACATCACTCCACACAGTCAGTGATGTGACATTGTGCGGCAGGTTACATCACTCCACACAGTCAGTGATGTGACATTGTGCGGCAGGTTACATCATTCCCAGTCAGTGATGTGACATTGTGCGGCAGGTTACATCACTCCACACAGTCAGTGAT
The DNA here is from genome assembly GCA_034440575.1 of Imbricaverruca yamaguchii. NCBI lineage: Eukaryota > Metazoa > Arthropoda > Thecostraca > Neoverrucidae > Imbricaverruca > Imbricaverruca yamaguchii. The sequence continues at coordinate 90,301 of JAOTOL010001445.1, forward strand.
GTGACATTGTGCGGCAGGTTACATCACTCCCACACAGTCAGTGATGTGACATTGTGCGGCAGGTTACATCACTCCACACAGTCAGTGATGTGACATTGTGCGGCAGGTTACATCACTCCACACAGTCAGTGATGTGACATTGTGCGGCAGGTTACATCACTCCACACAGTCAGTGATGTGACATTGTGCGGCAGGTTACATCACTCCACACAGTCAGTGATGTGACATTGTGCGGCAGGTTACATCACTCCACACAGTCAGTGATGTGACATTGTGCGGCAGGTTACATCACTCCTACACAGTCAGTGATGTGACATTGTGCGGCAGGTTACATCACTCCACACAGTCAGTGATGTGACATTGTGCGGCAGGTTACATCACTCCACACAGTCAGTGATGTGACATTGTGCGGCAGGTTACATCACTCCACACAGTCAGTGATGTGACATTGTGCGGCAGGTTACATCACTCCACACAGTCAGTGATGTGACATTGTGCGGCAGGTTACATCACTCCACACAGTCAGTGATGTGACATTGTGCGGCAGGTTACATCACTCCACACAGTCAGTGATGTGACATTGTGCGGCAGGTTACATCACTCCACACAGTCAGTGATGTGACATTGTGCGGCAGGTTACATCACTCCACACAGTCAGTGATGTGACATTGTGCGGCAGGTTACATCACTCCACACAGTCAGTGATGTGACATTGTGCAGCAGGTTACATCACTCCCCACAGTCAGTGATGTGACATTGTGCGGCAGGTTACATCACTCCACACAGTCAGTGATGTGGCATTGTGCGGCAGGTTACATCACTCCACACAGTCAGTGATGTGACATTGTGCGGCAGGTTACATCACTTCACACACGATGCCGACCACCACTTGGCAGCCCTCACAGTCAGTGATGTGACATTGTGCGGCAGGTTGCATCACCAAACACACGGTGGCCATGGAAATGGTGGTGTAATGGACTGCTACAACAGTGGACAATGATGCAGAACCATTGGGAGCTGCTCGACACGCATACGTGGCCATTTGCGTGTTCACTGAGTACGTGATTCCCAGCAGTGCGACATAACATCTAAAGTGGTGTGTCGTACTGCTGGGCGTGCCTGCCGTAGGCAGTCTACTATTTCATGACATTTACTGTGAAGAAATGTAATGACGATAAACTATCCCATGATGACTAGATAATCATACGCCGATAATGCGCTGGACCACCCTTGCAGATTTTGCGACACCCGGGACGTAGCGTAGGACTCCATGATTGAGCACACTTATGTAGACCAGCCCTGTCAATTATAACACATATAAAGTCGCCCTTCAACTTCTACTTTCGATAAAGAATATCTGTGCTTTAGAAAAACAGTAGCTGATGCATGCTCACAGAAAAGTGCTTGGCCAATATCTCTCTGGAAGATATTTGGGTTGATTTTTTTTTTTTTTGGGGGGGGGTCGGACATGAAACATCACGACCAGCTGAGACCACCTGAGACCAGCTGAAACCACTTGAGACCACCTAAGACCAGCTGAGACCACCTAGGTGCCTTACTTGTAGCGGAGCAGTCAGAGTATGACAAAGTGGTCCACGAGCCATGGCTCTCGTCAGGCCACGGGTCCCTTCTGCTGCTACAGCCCCTCCGTCGGCCCAAGGGCCGACGAACTTTTTTTAATGTCCGCCTTTACTTTAAAAAAAAAAATTATGTCCGCCACCCTAGATCAGGTGATCAGGAGCGCCCCCTCCCCTTACCCAACGACTGCAAGCACCTTACGATAACACCATAAAATAAACAGTAAAGTCGCGACACTCCCAGCTAAGAGATGGAAAACAAATAAACAAGCATACCAAGCATTGGGTATTAGAGCAGTAAAATGAATCATAAAGAATGCTGTTTGTAGTCATACCCAAAGGAGGCATATGACTGACTCTGGATCCATCCCAACAAGAAATTAGGGTTCAAACTATAATGTTTCCAGCTGGTTTGTGGCCGGATGGTGGTGAGCACTTCTGATTTTATTTTTAACTTTGTCTCCTCCAACAACTCCATCCCAGCCAAGCTTCGACTTCGACTTTCTTCCTTCGTCTCGAGCCCTCTCTGAAGGCTTTGGACCCTTTCTGATAGCTCTGGTCCTCTGACGGCTCTGGTCCTCTGACTGCTCGGGATCCTCTCTGACTGTTCGGACTCTCCATCGGCTAGGGATTCCTGTTCGGCAGCTGAGGAGCAAACCTTTTGTATTTCGTATGACTTTGGACATTTTTTAATATCGTGATTTATTTGATATGTTGATAGATCAGTAAACAGAGCATGAATGCATCCATCGCAGACGTGCCTCTTCATTGGGAAGACAAAAGTATCCCACGGCAGTGCGGTGATACAACAAACGACTCTGTTGAGTGATGTCCCTCCGTAGCATGAAGATGACTCTGTTGAGTGATGTCCCTCTGTAGCATGAGGACAATCATGTTGAGTGATGTCCCACTGTAGCATGAAGACAATCATGTTGAGTGATGTCCCTCTGTAGCATGAGGACAATCATGTTGAGTGATGTCCCTCTGTAGCATGAGGACAATCATGTTGAGTGATGTCCCTCTGTAGCATGAGGACAATCATGTTGAGTGATCGCACTGAGGATGACTCTGTTGAGTGATGTCCCTCTGTAGCATGAGGACAATCATGTTGAGTGATGTCCCACTGTAGCATGAGGACAATCATGTTGAGTGATGTCCCTCTGTAGCATGAGGACAATCATGTTGAGTGATGTCCCACTGTAGCATGAGGACAATCATGTTGAGTGATGTCCCACTGTAGCATGAGGACAATCATGTTGAGTGATGTCCCACTGTAGCATGAGGACAATCATGTTGAGTGATGTCCCACTGTAGCATGAGGACAATCATGTTGAGTGATGTCCCACTGTAGCATGAGGACAATCATGTTGAGTGATGTCCCACTGTAGCATGAGGACAATCATGTTGAGTGATGTCCCTCCGTAGCATGAGGACAATCATGTTGAGTGATGTCCCTCTGTAGCATGAGGACAATCATGTTGAGTGATGTCCCACTGTAGCATGAGGACAATCATGTTGAGTGATGTCCCACTGTAGCATGAGGACAATCATGTTGAGTGATGTCCCACTGTAGCATGAGGACAATCATGTTGAGTGAGTCTGAGAAAGTGATGCCTCCGTAGCATGAGGACAATCATGTTGAGTGATGTCCCCTGTAGCATGAGGACAATCATGTTGAGTGATGTCCCACTGCAGCATGAGGACAATCATGTTGAGTGATGCCCCACTGCAGCATGAGGACAATCATGTTGAGTGATGTCCCTCTGTAGCATGAGGACAATCATGTTGAGTGATGTCCCACTGTAGCATGAGGACAATCATGTTGAGTGATGTCCCACTGTAGCATGAGGACAATCATGTTGAGTGATGTCCCACTGTAGCATGAAGACAATTCTGTTGAGTGATGTCCCACTGTAGCATGAGGACAATCATGTTGAGTGATGTCCCACTGTAGCATGAGGACAATCATGTTGAGTGATGTCCCACTGTAGCATGAGGACAATCATGTTGAGTGATGTCCCACTGCAGCATGAGGACAATCATGTTGAGTGATGTCCCACTGCAGCATGAAGATGACTCTGTTGAGTGATGTGCCACTGCAGCATGAAGATGACTGTTGAGTGATGTGCCACTGCAGCATGAAGATTATTTTGTTGGGTACCACTGTAGCATGAAGACTACTCTGTTGAGTGATGTGCCACTTCAGCATGCAGATGATTATGTTTGGTGGTGTACCACTGCAGCATGAAGACGACTGTGTTGAGTGATGAGCCACTGCAGCATGAAGACGACTGTGTTGAGTGATGAGCCGCTGCAGCATGGCGACGACTCTGTTGAGTGATGAGCCACTGCATAATGAAGGCGGAGTGTCGCGTGTTGAAGGCGGTCTGAGTTCCGTCAGAGTTCCGTCAGCAGATTCGTGGTGGAATGCATCTGAGCTAAGATAAATCGACCAGTCCGCGTCCATCACGCGCAACGGTTCTTCACGAGTCAATCACGTCAACATGCCAGCTCGTGTCAGCTGAGTCCGGAGCTTGTCACGAGCGGACAACTGGACCCGCCCCAGGGAGCCAGCCGGAGACAAAGTGGTGTTGCAGCAACGACCGCTTCAACGCACGACCTGGGCATTGTAATCGTTGTAGAACGCCAGAGCATTTACATGTTAGCGCAAAAATTGTCGCAAAAACGTTAATTCAGCTCGCTGTGGGCACAGCTAACCAGCTATTGCAGTTTGGCATGCTCGTTTTTGGACCGCGTTGCAACAGAAGGCTGAGTTGACGGCAGCTTTTGCCATCGGTGGCACAGTTAATGCTATGAGTGCTCGCTCTCCTGCGGGCTCCTGTCGTGAGTTTGTGATGCTTGCCTACTTTGGTCCTTCAATGGTAATTATGGTAAATTCCCATACAAAACAAAACTTAAGGGGAATCAACAGTGTGTTGCTAATTAATCTAGAACCAAAAGGTGCTCATTGCGGTTACTCAATTACTCGGAAAAATATGAATGCAGGGAGCCATCTTAAATCATCATATTGTCCATACGATGGGAAATCCCTGGTGTAGTTCATTCTCATGTAGTTAAATGTAGTACCAATATTCAACATCAACTACATTCCGATGTAGTTCATATTGAATATAGGTATTGAGCTGCATCACTTCTATCCCTAGCACTGCGTCTCTGTTTGGCACGTTCCAGAACAGTTCCTGCTGAAACTATTCGCGACAGATGACTGGAAATGAATGCACGAAAAGGATGCTTAACCTGGAGGAAGTTTATTTTCCTTCCTATTCTTTGAAGATATTTAGCTAAAGGGAAAACGGCGTCGCCCAGCCCAGCGAAAAATGAAGTACCTTTTTTCCTTGATCCTTGTTGCGTCTGACGTGAGCATTTCAGTGTCAGGTCAGGTCATACGAACTCATTGGCCTAGCTTAGGTCAAAGAACACCACCTCCAAAAATGTTTCAGGATGGGTAACTCGTACACATCAAATGCTATTGAAATGAAACATGGTGCCTGAGTAGAATTGAGAAGTGTCTACACAATGTACGTCTCTGACGTCTATTTCATGCGTTACCTGGACGTATTTATATTTGTGAATATGTCGCATTTCTTCAAGTTGTTTTGGAGGGGACCCCACATTGCGGGCCATATGTCAGCAACCTTGAATCTCCTCTCTCAGTCTTTCTAAACGTGCAAAATTGATGCAGGAAAAGTTCAGCCAAGCGTGTGCAGGTTTCCTCACGCCGATCAAAAAAGAGACGAAAGAGATATTGCTTTCGTCGCGAAGCTTGCAGAAAATTCATCGTTTTCCGTGGTGAAAATCCCACAATTTCGTGTTCTATCTAGTGAATTTAGTGTTGGTTCTTAGGTGTGGAGAAGGTCCCCGAGCGCCGCTCTTGGCTGCGCTTCTGACTGCGCCATTTCAAGTTCTGATGTTCTCACTTCAGCGTCACAGAGACAGTTCTGGTCTCTTCATTTTGAGATTTACCGTTGGCATGGTGCCAAACCATGGGTCTGGACCCGGGACCCACCCGCGCTCTCCCGCCACATAGCTGGCTTCGTCGGCAGCGCGGCGGCACTTCTCCGGCTGAAGACACGGAGACATGGATTCAATCAGCGAACTTTCTTTCACGCCGCGCGCGCTCTGAGAAGGAAGTGCAGCGGATGACCACGAACGACCTCGTTCGTCTCCGGTCGGCTCAGTGGCTTGCGGTGTCGAAGACGTCATCGTCACGTCACACAGCCGTGACGTCACCTGGCGGCGTGGCCGCTGCACGGCAAGCGGAGCAGCCAGCTGGGCGACCAACCAGCCGCGTAGATCATCCCGCTGATTCACGTCATCGGCCGCAACAACCACTCCCAGAGGCAGAGCTGCTGGCGGCAGAGGCGTCGCCAGAGGAGAGGACAAGGGAGGCTCCCACACCTGGACATGTTCATTACACAACAGCCTCCCTCTGGCAGAAGCGCCGCCAGTATGGAAGGCAGAGGAGGCTGTCACACCTGAACTTGTTCATCCTACAACAGCTGCTTCCTGGCAGATGCGCCATCAGTTGGACGGGCAGGGGGTAGGGGGGAGGGAGTCTCCCGAACTGACCGTACCAATCCCCTGGACATTTTCAACTTCCCGAATAGGTACGGTTCTACTTAGCAGCTTTACCGTTTCACATCCCCCGGAATCAAGTATTGGTGACGTCCCTATTCACCAAAAGGCACGAGCGCGCTGAATTACGCATGAAATATGAACGCTGCCGCGCCTGGCGCCAAATTCCACGCCTAGTTAAGTGACGCGAGGATGGGATCAGAACATCATCTCCCCGTGCGCTATTGCAAGCGAGGTTAGCCGTGTTCATAGTACCACATCGCAAGGAAGCGTTCTTAGTACGTGCTCTGGCTTTGATAGACTGACCACTGGTGAGCCGCATATAGTGACACCGACACCGCATATAGTGACACCGACACCGCATATAGTGACACCGACACCGCATACAGTGACACCGACACCGCATATAGTGACACCGACACCGCATACAGTGACACCGACACCGCATATAGTGACACCGACACCGCATACAGTGACACCGACACCGCATATAGTGACACCGACACCGCATATAGTGACACCGACACCGCATATAGTGAGCCGCCAGCCAGGATTTCCTAAATGGAGTGGGCCCGATCCCCTAAAAATGTAAACGAGATGCGTTCGGCACGCGGAGCGCCATCACAAATTTTGGCTTTCAATGGTGAATGTCTCAAAATGTCTCGCGGTGTCTTTCCATCTGTCCAGACCAGAGCACCTACTAAGAGCGCTCGCTTGCAATGCAGTACTATGGACACGGCAAACCTCGCTTGCAATAAGCACAGGGGATGGCGTTCTGATCCCCTCCTTTCGTCACTTAACTAAGCGTGAAATTTGGCGTCAGGCGTATCTCGTAATTTCTTGCTTGCTCTACTGTACTTATGGTTGCTAACGGAGACGGGCAGCACCCCTTGGGTGCGTCTCTGTATGTAATCGAATTCGAACGAGTAGAGGGGGAGTGGGCGCCTTCCGCCCTTATGTAACCACACGAGAAGTAGGACAGATACTGACAAAATATTTAGATTTAAATAGAGATTTGTGGAGACTTATAAGTCTCTCCGAATTGAAGTAGAAAAAAATCGAGAAAGTTACAAGTCGACAAAGTTACAGAGGAAGTTACAAGTCGACATCGGGCTTTGCCATGCTGAGTCAAGTATCACTCCGTCCATTTTGAGCAAGCCGAACCAGAAGCAGCTCGACTTGGTCGTGATTTATTACCATAGGGGTTAACTAACATATTACCATAGGGGCCAGGAAAAGCCCCCCCCAACGTTCGGATAATTGAGTAGTGAATCTTCTGATGTTGGATTCTTGTCTGGGAGCCCAGAGTTACCGAACTGGACGAGGTATACACCAGGTCCATGGTCTCGAAAAGTGTCATTTTAAGTCATTGCAGTATGCTTCACCAAGTCTTGATAGCAAGTAAGCAAGTGTTGAACAAGCTTAGCACTTGCTATGGAGACTGCAGTGGGGACAGTGGAACACAAAATTATCTTGTGACGTCACCAGATGAGTAGGTACAGAAGATGCTATGCCATAATAAGCCTTCCCCCGCAACAATTAAATATACTTGGACCGCTTTGCTCATATACATCGGAGATTGAATATACAATCAACATATATATATATATATGTATGTGCCTTGGCGATAACTGACCGGTGACTGAACTGTGCCTTGGCGATTACTGACCGGTGACTGAACTGTGCCTTGGCGATTACTGACCGGTGACTGAACTGTGCCTTGGCGATTACTGACCGGTGACTGAACTGTGCCTTGGCGATTACTGACCGGTGACTGAACTGTGCCTTGGCGATTACTGACCGGTGACTGGACTGTGCCTTGGCGATAACTGACCGGTGACTGGACTGTGCCTTGGCGATTACTGACCGGTGACTGAACTGTGCCTTGGCGATTACTGACCGGTGACTGGACTGTGCCTTGGCGATTACTGACCGGTGACTGGACTCTGCCTTGGTGATTACTGACCGGTGACTGGACTGTGCCTTGGCGATTACTGACCGGTGACTCGACTGTGCCTTGGCGATTACTGACCGGTGACTGGACTGTGCCTTGGCGATAACTGACCGGTGACTGGACTGTGCCTTGGCGATTACTGACCGGTGACTGGACTGTGCCTTGGCGATAACTGACCGGTGACTGGACTGTCCCTTGGCGATAACTGACCGGTGACTGGACTGTGCCTTGGCGATAACCGATGACTGACTGATGACTGAAATGTGCCTTTGGAGATGAGTGATGACTGAACCAGCCGCATTCCGGCAACGCTGTGGTTCTTCTTCGCTCGTTGTCTCCGCGCATAAGTGTAGGTTTCTGACAATTGTCGGAAGGGAACCACACATGAAGGGAACCACACATGAAGGGAACCACACATGAAGGGAACCACACATGAAGGGAACCACACATGAAGGCAATCGGAGGGCCTCTGACAATTGTCGGGAGTGAACCACACATGAAGGCAATCGGAGGGCCCAAATCGATTAGGAGGCAAACCACGTAAGGTCGTATGTTAAAAGCCCAAATAGTTTGTGGGCGGGACGAGGCGAGAAGTCCTCATTCGTGGAGGGCGAGGAAGTGTCCTCACAAAAGTACACAGAGCTACACTGCCGGCTGTAGAGCCGCTGACGTGATCTGAACGTGACGTGACGCTGACGTGCTGACGTGACGTGACGTTAACGTGCTGACGTGACGTGACGTGCTGATGTGACGTGACCTGAACGTGAGCGGTGCGGCTGGGGGCTTGTCAGCCGGCCCTCCGCCGCGACACCTTTGGTCGGCACCTGCGCGACGGTTTCTCTAGCCCACTTCCGTGTCGATGGCGGGCTGGTTGGAGTGTCTCCTGGCTCCGTCTCCGCCCTCGGCTGTAGACTGGCTCCAGTGGACAGATCAAACGTTCCCTGTCCATGCCTGACGGGGGTCAGAAGTTCCACTCCAGCACACGGATTAAATAGTCCACTCCGACCCTGTCCATATATAGCAGCTCTCAGAAGATCCACTGCACTACACGGGCTAACTGGTTCACTACGACCTTGTCCTTGCCTAGCGGCTGTTGGAAGTTCCACTCAAGCCCTGTCCATGTCTTAGCGACTGTCAGAAGTCCGCTCCAGTGCACAATGTATAGCCAGAAAAGACTTGCTCTTGTGATGATTCTAAACATGACTGCAAGTCATGGCAACTAGGTTGCGTTACCTTTATCTTTGTCGTGTGGTTGGCATCTTGTTCAGCCTACAAGAACTGCACACATTTCCTGTCAGACTTCCATTGTCTCCATCGGACATTGAGAGCGGGCATAGCTGCCGCTGGCAGTGCACACGCGTCACGTGCTCTGCCCTCGTGTGGCAGTGCACACGCGTCACGTGCTCTGCCATCGTGTGGCAGTGCACACGCGTCACGTGCTCTGCCCTCGTGACCATCGATGCCTATCAGCAGGGACGCTTCAGCTGTGCTCCATCACGAGCTGAGGCGGCCTTCGACCGTGACGCAGACAGAAGAGGTGGGCTTCGGTGCTTGGCAATCGCTGTTGGCAATCTTGGCAATAGTTTGCAAGCAAGGCCCAGAGGAGTGCCGGTCAGTGTTTGGAATAATGTGAGAGGTGGTGGCCTCATGTGTCCGTGTCGTGCTGGCTCAGTTCAATGCCCAATAGGTATATAGGTGAACAGGTGTATAGGTGGTAGGTCTCCATGCTGCGCGAGGTGACTCTTCTTCTTCTCCAGACAATGACAGTGGTTTGTGGTCCACACTTCGACGTTTTAACTCTAGCTCTACTCCAGTCCTGGCTTTGGTTTTAGCTTCGACTCCGATGGATACCAAATGGCCAATGTAGCCACCGTTCCCATGAAACTGCAAAAATCAACCCCCAGTTCGGGGTCTGGCTCTGACCTATAGTCCAGTTCCGGCTCCGGCTCCGGTTTGGGTTTCAGCGCCGGTACCCGATCTGGGCACGCGCTGAGGGTATCTGCGAGGTGTTCGCCCTTTCGCTCAGTTACCTAGTTGGACGGTCTTGCCCGTCAAGATGGAGAATGACCGCCGGCTTGATCGGTAGAGGTGGGACGGTCTTGCCTGTCGCGATGGAGAATGACCGCCCGCTTGATCGGTAGAGGTGGGACGGTCCTGCCTGTCGAGATCGAGAGAGTAACCACCAGTTTGATCGGTGGAGGTGGGGCGGTCAGCACTCCGTACGTGGCGGGAGACATCTCTGGAGGAGACATCTCAGCTCTCGCCCGTCCAAGGTGGTGGGGTGATGCAATCCCACGGATGTGTGTTGTCGCATCGGCTGAAAAAACGGCGCACGTTGGCACGCTGCGGTTTCTCATAGTTAGTCGGGTATCCTTGTTCACCTTATAGTACACAAATGTGAAAATGCACCCGGTATTAGGTCACGGACATATGACGTCATGAAAGAAAGCATGTCATCCCATTTTCGATCGCGCGTCACTGACAATTAACATGAGGAATTGCCACACATTCAGCAATGTTGGATGTGATGGGGCGACGGACAAGGCTAATTTCTTCACATATGTTTTTGACGTTTCCAAGGCTAATTGAAGTCGTCGACCCAATTTGATCCTAGATTACATTTGTCGACAAATGAGTCACTTCGGAGATAATCTTGACGCTCACGCTGAACTTCGTGTGTATTTCTCACCATTGAGACAACAACATATTGCCTTCGGGTACCATTCGTGAAGCTCCAAAAGGAGGCCCCCACTTTGAGCACTTCTGGCCAGCACTATGGAAAAAATGCAATATATCGCACGACGGCGTTCCAAGAGACCGACAGGCATTATGCTGAACAACTTAAGAGCACAACAGTTGTTGCTTTACACGAACAGCTAATAAACGCGAAAAGAAATCCACTTTTGCCACCAAAGAAGTTAACCATAAACCAATCTAGGAGATCGGCTCGTTAATTCAAGAATACACAATCAGTGTCGATTACCAGATCTCATCGCATGCGACTCACTGGTTTTTGTCTCCTATGTCTCATGTCACTGGTTTTTGTTCTTCGTGTAGCGGTTCGCTGGTTTTTGCTCCTTGTCACTAGTGCTCCCCACTTGGAAGCTCCATGTGACGGTGTCACAACAATCAACCGCGACCCGGCCCTGTGACTTATGACCCGAAGACCCTGCGACCGATATAAACACGTGGAGATGTGATGTGATGTGCTTAACCTTAAACGTCGTCTGAGCGAACATGCAACGCAGTTTTGTTATGTGAAGTCGTGAGCTACTTGTGAGTTGCGAGTTTTGATCTCACTCAATTTGCGAGTTGAGCAAAACGTCTGGGTCGGCCGTTTTGCCGCCTTGTAGAGGGTGTAAAGGTACCATGAAGGCTAAATGTAGCGAGAGAGGGTTAAATGTAACGAACCTTGAACCTACTAAGTTGAAGCTCACCAACCTCATTTGGAGTAATCGGTTTTGTGTGGGTCGGCATGTGAAGCTTAGGCGTAAAAACTGACCAACTGTCCGAGCGCCATGTTAGGCCTGGGCACATGATCAAAGCAACTTTTGTACCGGAAAGTTCAGATTAAATAGCGCGGTGGTGCTAAATAGAAGCACATACTACAAAATACAGCGTTGAAAAAATCAACCATGCTCAAAAAGGAATGGAAAATAAATGTTGCTTTTTCCACCGCAATCTTACCAGAAAAAAAACTTGGACGGAAAACATTATCCAGCCTGCCAAACTCGAGGGACGGGAACACTGCCGCAACGCCGGGAGGAGGGAAGGATGATATTTGGTTGTTAGCTGCATCGTAGTGATCGGTAAAATATGCCTGACGATACGTGATATCGTCAGGCATGTTTTACCAATGGCCTGACCAATGGAATATTTTATCAATATCACAGTGGCACATTGTGATATGGTCAAGGTGCTGACCTCATCAAATGTCTCTGGAGCATTAGCTCAAAATGATAGTTAATTTACACTCGATAACACGGCTTTGTAATGGTCCACCGCTAGATTGTCCAGAATACAGCTAAGGATTATGAGTATAAAAATGAATGATCAACTCAAGCAGATTTTCCGTGTGTGACGTCTGCCTCTGCTCCGTCGGTGCCTCTCATTAAAGGAGTGCTGAGTCCTCCCCTTGGTTCTGATCTGAGCCCGCTTTTGTTCCGTCCGTAACTTTCATAAGAGGAGAACCTGTTCTCCCCTTGATTCTGTTCTGAGCCCGCCTCTGTTCCGTCCGTGACGCTCACTAGAAGAGTGACCAGTCCTCCCCTTGATTCTGTTCTGAGCCCGCCTCTGTTCCGTCCGTGACGCTCACTAGAAGAGTGACCAGTCCTCCCCTTGATTATGTTCTGAGCCCGCCTCTGTTCCGTCCGTGACGCTCACTAGAAGAGTGACCAGTCCTCCCCTTGATTCTGTTCTGAGCCCGCCTCTGTTCCGTCCGTGACGCTCACTAGAAGAGTGACCAGTCCTCCCCTTGATTATGTTCTGAGTCCGCCTCTGTTCCGTCCGTGACGCTCACTAGAAGAGTGACCAGTCCTCCCCTTGATTCTGCTCTGAGTCCCCCTCTGCACCGGCACGGCCAACCATCCCAGCTGTTACGCGGTCGTGACATGACGTGCCGGGCGCCAAGAACCGGAGCCGGCTGTGCGTGGCTGCGGCTTCTCTCCTGACTGGGGTCTCAATGTTGCACTTCTGTGCGGTCGCCGGCGCCAGAGACAGGAGCCGGATTTCGCCGCCGCTGCACGTGTTGCGCCTGCTGCGCGTGCTGCACGTGCGGCACGTGCTGCATGTGCCGCACGAACCGCACGTTCGGTGGTACAGCTGGTGCGATTGGAGGGCCATCATTGTCACCAGGGGTGTCATTCTTTTCATCTTTTTGTCCTTCCAGTTTTTATCCTTTCCCATCTACAGCAATAAATGCGTCCGCAATACATGCCTGAACAATAAAGAATGAGTGTCAGACAGAGAGAGAAATATACTAATAGACAGATAGACAGAGATACAAATAGACAGAGGAAGAGGAACAAATGGAGAGGAACAGTGAGAGAGAGAGAGAGAGAGAGAGAGAGAGAGAGAGAGAGAGAGAGAGAGAGAGAGAGAGAGAGAGAGAGAGAGAGAGAGAGAGAGAGAGAGAGAGAGAGATCCTTCTGGGACGTTGTCACAGCTTTAGTCTGGAGCGCTCCTTGGTTACCTGCGGATCATGCGTGTCTGCGTATATGTGTATCTGATCGTGTGTGTCTGGCCAGCACTCTGTTCAGTGAGCCAGCAGTGGTGGTGACTGTCCAGCACTCTGTTCAGTGAGCCAGCAGTGGTGGTGACTGTCCAGCAGCAGTGAGCTAGCAGTGGTGGTGACTGTCCAGCACTATTCAGCGAGCCAGCAGTGGTGGCGACTGTCCAGCACTATTCAGCGAGCCAGCAGTGGTGGTGACTGTGCAGCACTGTTCAGCGAGCCAGCAGTGGTGGTGACTGTCCAGCACTCTGTTCAGTGAGCCAGCAGTGGTGGTGACTGTCCAGCACTATTCAGTTAGCCAGCAGTGGTGGTGACTGTCCAGCACTCTGTTCAGTGAGCCAGCAGTGGTGGTGACTGTCCAGCACTCTGTTCAGTGAGCCAGCAGTGGTGGTGACTGTCCAGCACTATTCAGTGAGCCAGCAGTGGTGGTGACTGTCCAGCACTCTGTTCAGTGAGCCAGCAGTGGTAGTGACTGTGCAGCACTATTCAGTGAGCCAGCAGTGGTGGTGACTCTACAGCACTATTCAGTGAGCCAGCAGTGGTGGTGACTGTCCAGCACTCTGTTCAGTGAGCCAGCAGTGGTGGTGACTGTCCAGCACTATTCAGTGAGCCAGCAGTGGTGGTGACTGTCCAGCACTCTATTCAGTGAGCCAGCAGTGGTAGTGACTGTCCAGCACTCTGTTCAGTGAGCCAGCAGTGGTGGTGACTGTCCAGCACTCTATTCAGTGAGCCAGCAGTGGTGGTGACTGTCCAGCACTCTGTTCAGTGAGCCAGCAGTGGTGGTGACTGTCCAGCACTCTGTTCAGTGAGCCAGCAGTGGTGGTGACTGTCAGACTATTCAGTGAGCCAGCAGTGGTGGTGACTGTCCAGCACTCTGTTCAGTGAACCAGCAGTGGTAGTGACTGTCCAGCACTATTCAGTGAGCCAGCAGTGGTGGTGACTGTCCAGCACTCTATTCAGTGAGCCAGCAGTGGTGGTGACTGTCCAGCACTCTGTTCAGTGAGCCAGCAGTGGTGGTGACTGTCCAGCACTATTCAGTGAGCCAGCAGTGGTGGTGACTGTCCAGCACTATTCAGTGAGCCAGCAGTGGTGGTGACTGTCCAGCACTCTGTTCAGTGAGCCAGCAGTGGTGGTGACTGTCCAGCACTATTCAGTGAGCCAGCAGTGGTGGTGACTGTCCAGCACTCTGTTCAGTGAGCCAGCAGTGGTGGTGACTGTCCAGCACTGTTCAGTGAGCCAGCAGTGGTGGTGACTGTCCAGCACTCTGTTCAGTGAGCCAGCAGTGGTGGTGACTGTCCAGCACTATTCAGTGAGCCAGCAGTGGTGGTGACTGTCCAGCACTATTCAGTGAGCCAGCAGTGGTGGTGACTGTCCAGCACTCTGTTCAGTGAGCCAGCAGTGGTGGTGACTGTCCAGCACTATTCAGTGAGCCAGCAGTGGTGGTGACTGTCCAGCACTATTCAGTGAGCCAGCAGTGGTGGTGACTGTCCAGCACCTATTCAGTGAGCCAGCAGTGGTGGTGACTGTCCAGCACTCTATTCAGTGAGCCAGCAGTGGTGGTGACTGTCCAGCACTCTGTTCAGTGAGCCAGCAGTGGTGGTGACTGTCCAGCACTATTCAGTGAGCCAGCAGTGGTGGTGACTGTCCAGCACTCTGTTCAGTGAGCCAGCAGTGGTGGTGACTGTCCAGCACTATTCAGTGAGCCAGCAGTGGTGGTGACTGTCCAGCACTCTATTCAGTGAGCCAGCAGTGGTGGTGACTGTCCTGCACTCTGTTCAGTGAGCCAGCAGTGGTGGTGACTGTCCAGCACTCTATTCAGTGAGCCAGCAGTGGTGGTGACTGTCCAGCACTATTCAGTGAGCCAGCAGTGGTGGTGACTGTCCAGCATCTATTCAGTGAGCCAGCAGTGGTGGTGACTGTCCAGCACTCTGTTCAGTGAGCCAGCAGTGGTGGTGACTGTCCAGCATCTATTCAGTGAGCCAGCAGTGGTGGTGACTGTCCAGCACTCTGTTCAGTGAGCCAGCAGTGGTGGTGACTGTCCAGCACTGTTCAGTGAGCCAGCAGTGGTGGTGACTGTCCAGCACTGTTCAGTGAGCCAGCAGTGGTAGTGACTGTCCAGCACTCTGTTCAGTGAGCCAGCAGTGGTGGTGACTGTCCAGCACTATTCAGTGAGCCAGCAGTGGTGGTGACTGTCCAGCACTCTATTCAGTGAGCTAGCAGTGGTGGTGACTGTCCAGCACTATTCAGTGAGCCAGCAGTGGTGGTGACTGTCCAGCACTCTATTCAGTGAGCCAGCAGTGGTGGTGACTGTCCAGCACTCTGTTCAGTGAGCCAGCAGTGGTGGTGACTGTCCAGCATCTATTCAGTGAGCCAGCAGTGGTGGTGACTGTCCAGCACTCTGTTCAGTGAGCCAGCAGTGGTGGTGACTGTCCAGCACTCTGTTCAGTGAGCCAGCAGTGGTGGTGACTGTCCAGCACTATTCAGTGAGCCAGCAGTGGTGGTGACTGTCCAGCACTCTGTTCAGTGAGCCAGCAGTGGTGGTGACTGTGCAGCACTATTCAGTGAGCCAGCAGTGGTGGTGACTGTCCAGCACCTTTCAGTGACGGATTTCAGTGAGCCAGCAGTGGTGGTGACTGTCCAGCACTATTCAGTGAGCCAGCAGTGGTGGTGACTGTCCAGCACTATTCAGTGAGCCAGCAGTGGTGGTGACTGTCCTGCACTCTGTTCAGTGAGCCAGCAGTGGTGGTGACTGTGCAGCACTCTGTTCAGTGAGCCAGCAGTGGTGGTGACTGTCCAGCACTCTGTTCAGTGAGCCAGCAGTGGTGGTGACTGTGTAGCACTCTGTTCAGTGAGCCAGCAGTGGTGGTGACTGTCCAGCACTATTCAGTGAGCCAGCAGTGGTGGTGACTGTCCAGCACTGTTCAGTGAGCCAGCAGTGGTGGTGACTGTCCAGCACTATTCAGTGAGCCAGCAGTGGTGGTGACTGTCCAGCACTATTCAGTGAGCCAGCAGTGGTGGTGACTGTGCAGCACTGTTCAGTGAGCCAGCAGTGGTGGTGACTGTCCAGCACTATTCAGTGAGCCAGCAGTGGTGGTGACTGTCCAGCACTCTGTTCAGTGAGCCAGCAGTGGTGGTGACTGTGCAGCACTCTGTTCAGTGAGCCAGCAGTGGTGGTGACTGTCCAGCACTCTGTTCAGTGAGCCAGCAGTGGTGGTGACTGTGCAGCACTCTGTTCAGTGAGCCAGCAGTGGTGGTGACTGTCCAGCACTATTCAGTGAGCCAGCAGTGGTGGTGACTGTCCAGCACTGTTCAGTGAGCCAGCAGTGGTGGTGACTGTCCAGCACTATTCAGTGAGCCAGCAGTGGTGGTGACTGTCCAGCACTATTCAGTGAGCCAGCAGTGGTGGTGACTGTCCAGCACTCTGTTCAGTGAGCCAGCAGTGTTGGTGACTGTCCAGCACTATTCAGTGAGCCAGCAGTGGTGGTGACTGTGCAGCACTGTTCAGTGAGCCAGCAGTGTTGGTGACTGTCCAGCACTCTGTTCAGTGAGCCAGCAGTGGTGGTGACTCTACAGCCGGCCGCAGCACCAGGTCCCACCGGCGACGGCCAGAGAAATGCCGTCCGCGTGTCCGGCGTAAGGTCGGCCGTGGGAACTGGACGTCGCAACGCCGTGCGAATGTGTGAGGCCCTGAGGAGACACGACAGCCGGACACCCGGCCAGTGGTCCAGTCGGCGTCGACAAATGTGTGGCAGCGGCAGCTTTGGATCAGGCCACGGGACAACATGTGGTGACTTGTCCAGTCGGCGTCGACAAATGTGGCAGTGGCAGCGGCACTGTGAGATCGGGTCACAGGGGCAGTGGCAGCGGCACTGTGAGATCGGGTCACAGGGGCAGTGGCATCGTGAGGTGGGGTCACAGGGACAGTGGCAGCGTGAGGTCAGGTCAAAGGGGCAATATGTCGTGACGGCAACACTTGCGAACATGTGGTGACAACATTGCATAGATTGAAATGCTTCATTCATGTGAAGCCTGCATCAGAATGGGGCGGCCACTAGCCATGTGAGGGCACCTATTTCAAATACGGAATCACATCTTATCTGAAGTCAAAGTGTGCGATGTGGATTGGATAAAGCGCGTGCTCCTTCAGTCACAAAGCATCTCCTTGTTTGCAATAACATAACTAGAACTGCGTCTGAAGCATATGTGCCAAAAAAAAACTGGCGGCAGGCTGTCATTTGTACCGACAGCGTCACCACAGGTGAGCCTATCTGCCCCCACACCTGGCTGCTGTACCGACAGCGTTGTCACAGGTGAGCCTATCTGCCCCCACACCTGGCTGCTGTACCGACAGCGTTACCACAGGTGAGCCTATCTGCCCCCACACCTGGCTGCTGTACCGACAGGGGGACTACAGGCGACCTCATTTGATGTCAAAGTGGCGTGCGGGAATAGCAAGAACCTCCCGCAGTAACATACACTCGGGGACACTGTCCTGACATAATCCAAAAGGCAGCCGGAGGGTGAACTCAAGTCAATTTCGACGACAGTGTTGTTGCCGAGGCCAATCGCGTAGCTCCCGCCGTGTTAGTCCAGGTTTTATTTTCACTGAGCACCGAGGAATGTGTTCATTGTCTGTGTTCATTATCCATCCGTAAGGTTCAGAAATTTGACATTTTGTTCAGAAGTTACTGAATTTGTTGATGATGGAAGTTACCGTTAACAAATATCTGTTTTCAATTAATTCCGACTGGATTCAGCTGAACGGCTCAGGAGATATCCTGCTCGAAATGCATTGTGGGTGCATCGTGCATCAATGCTCACCTCTGAACTGGCGTGGATAGGCAACAGGACATCATTGGAGGCAAATTCAGAAGAGCTTGTCTCCCCATCCCGGCTCGGGAAGGCCCTGATGCCCTCTCCTTCCCGGGAAGAGCTCATTCTCCTCTCCCACCCCCAGGGATGATCTTGCTATCATATCCCGTCTCCTAGAAGGTTCTGCTGTCTTCTCCTGTCTTCTGAAAGGCGTGTTGCTCTGTCCCGTCCCAGGAAAGGTCCCAGCACCAGCACCAGCTGCTCGTTCCCTTCTCCCGCACCGGAGAAGGGTTTCCTGTCCTCTCCCATTCACGGAAAGGACTTGCTCTCCTCCCCGTCCCCAGGAACGACCTGCTCATCCCTCCAGTTCACGAGGCTCTGTCGCACCCGCTGTTGAAGCTAGTGAAATAATATAAGTAATAATATATGACGTCCACAGCTACTGATCTCGCCACGGATCAGGAGAACACTAAGTCATATAACTGCATAATTGCAACCGTCATATAGCGCTATGGCCTGTAGCCGGCCACTCTATGAAGGGCATCCAACCGCACAGAAACAGGAACTGCCAAGGAGGTCATCCTAACTGAACGGAAGCACACCTCGGCGGCCGCTCTCCATCTGCCGTGATGGTGGCCTGACTAGTGATGCAAGACCACAGCTGGTGTTCCTTCCTCTCCCTCTTCTCTCCTCCCCTCCGGCATCCCACACCTACATGTTACACCAAACGTGACTCCGACCGACCATCGGCTATCGAGCGACACACTCTCTCCCGGACACTACCCCGTCATCTACTCCAGAATGCCGCGAATGTGAGAAGTCACATCGTGTGTTGTTGAGTAAGAACAACTAGACGGCGACACTGTCGGCACCAAAACCCGCCGACGCTGTGGGAGCAAATCGCTGGCCCAGTGGCGGGGCATCAACAGGCGGGGGAGGGGGGAGTGGGGACAGCACGTCGCCGCCCCAGTGGTGAGATATCAACAGGGGGGGAGTGGGGCAGCACGTCGCCGCCCCAGTGGTGAGATATCAACAGGGGAGGGGGGAGTGGGGACAGCACGTCGCCGCCCCAGTGGTGAGATATCAACAGGGGGAGTGGGGACAGCACGTCGCCGTCCCAGTGGTGAGATATCAACAGGCGGGGGGAGTGGGGACAGCATGTCGCCGCCCCAGTGGTGAGATATCAACAGGGGGAGTGGGGACAGCACGTCGCCGTCCCAGTGGTGAGATATCAACAGGGGGAGTGGGGACAGCACGTCGCCGTCCCAGTGGTGAGATATCAACAGGGGAGGGGGGAGTGGGGACAGCACCGCCGCCCCAGTGGTGAGATAAAAGGGGGGAAGCACGTCGCCGCCCCAGTGGTGAGATATCAACAGGGGGAGTGGGGACAGCACGTCGCCGCCCAGTGGTGGATATCAACAGGGGGGAGTGGGGACAGCACGTCGCCGTCCCAGTGGTGAGATATCAACAGAGGGGGACAGCACGTCGCCGCCCCAGTGGTGAGATATCAACAGGGGGGAGTGGGGACAGCACGTCGCCGCCCCAGTGGTGAGATATCAACAGGGGGGAGTGGGGACAGCACGTCGCCGCCCAGTGGTGAGATATCAACAGGGAGGGGACAGCACGTCGCCGCCCCGTGTGATAATGGTGATATCAACAGGCGGGGAGGGGGAGTGGGGACAGCACGTCGCCGCCCCAGTGGTGAGATATCAACAGGGGGGGAGTGGGGACAGCACGTCGCCGCCCCAGTGGTGAGATATCAACAGGCGGGGGGGGTTCGTGTGGTGGCAGCACATCGCTGTCCCGGTGGTGAGACATACCAACAGGCAGAATACGGCGCGTTAGCAGTCTACGGAGCGGTGCACTCAGTTGCTACAAGGTGGAGGTGGAGAGCGAGAGCGAGATAGATGTAGAGATGAAGATTGGGATAGAGATAGAGCTAGAGATAGAGATAGAGGTGAAGATAGAGATAGAGATAGAGAAGGAGATGGAGATGGACATAGAGATGGAAATGGAGATAGAGATAGAGCGAGGGAGAGCACTAAACTCCAGGGGTACCACAATTGTGGATGTCCATCCTAAGGCAATTCCTGGATCCGCCATTGCCGCACCGCAATTCTCCGATCAAACGGAGCATCACTCAGCCCGGCAGTACCGGACAGAGAGCCTGCATCAAAACACATTCCAAACGATAGGAAGAATCCATGCTGCCATTTAAAAGCTGATAGAAAAGCATATTATCGACCCGGACTCTCCCCACATGAAGCGAGTGTGCGTTTAACTGTTGGCACAAATATGTTCGATATACAGACAGGACTGTTCGAGCGATTGGCGAGGCACGTGAGACACCTTGTGAGTCACATTAAGACCTTCCATTGGACGCGCTCAGTGAGGACTAGGTGAGTCGTGACGGCGCCCGCCTATATTACTGAACAATGCCTGAGCACCGACCCAACGTTGTCGTTGTTCGTCGCCAGCAATACTCTCTTGTGGAGACTGCAGGGCCCAAAGGCTGGCTGGAATGTCATGAACAACAGGCTTAATGATTCCCTTAAATGCTATGTCCTGAATGTTGATTGACGTCAGTTTTGAATCAACACTACCCTAAGGCTCCTCACTGGTGACACATTATACAGAGTGACGACGCGATCTTTGCATAATGACATGATTGATTGTTGCTTCAAAGTAATGTTGAATGATATGCATTTTTGGCCTTCTCCTTCAGCCTCCAGTCAGATGCCCAACGCACGTTATCCCTGCCCTTCGGCAGAAACAGTGAGTCTGTTGACCCGTGCCGTCTCGGAGGGTGTCTTCAACCGCCCCCTCGGGTTTTTCGAGCATAGGGAACGAACCGCGCGCGGCAGCGTGCCAAAATGTGGCATAGCTTTTCCCACATAAATTTGGCATGCCGTTTCAAAATTTTGAAGTCAGGTCATCTAGGGTCAGCGAGTTAGTCAAGGGCAAGTGAGGTCACTTCCATAAAAGCTCAACCAGTCGTCACGCTTAAACGGATAGATATTTTAATAAAACTTTCAGCGTTTGCTTATCTTTAGGGATGCAACAAAACGTACGAGAGGAATTTTTTTTTTTCTTCAGTTTTATACATTTTGCATATTTGCCTATTGCAGCTCAAATCGAAGATTCTGGCTAAATTAAGCATTTTTACTAGGGCACGTTGATTTTCAACAATGTTTCTCGGTCTGCTCTACCCATTAGAAAGGGAAAATTAACGAAAACTTGAGAACTAAAAAAATTGACATTAAAAAATGTGTGGGGGAGGGGGGGCAAAAATATATGGCCCCGGTCGATTTCGCTGTCCTTTTCTGATCCCAGATCTTTCTCTTTTCTCAGATATTCCACAATATGAACTCCCCAGAGCCAAAAACATAATGTAAGTCGTGAAAAGTCGTGGAAATATGGCCCCCTAGTGTCGCCACTTTTGGGGGGAAACTACTTTGGGGGTGGATCCGAACTATAATCGTCGAGCGCTGTCCGAGACACCTCTTTCGTTTTCGTGCGATGATTAGTTTCGATTTTAAAAGGGGGTTACTATCCGCCCCCCACCCCAAGACGGGGGTGTAAGGTTTTGACCGGAAAGACGGCAGGGGTTACTCTCGTTGTACGGAAAACTCCCGAGGACATGGACGTACGCGAGGCATTGACTGTCCATATTCCAAGTGGAAATTCACTCAGATGGACAGTGTAAATACCAGGGCGATATCAGCCCCCGTTCGGGAGTATCTGACGCAACAGATGTACGGTGTGTCAAGTCTGACCCCCGTCCAGGAGTGTCGGACACAACAGATGTACGGTGGGTCAAGTCTGACCCCCGTCCAGGAGTGTCGGACACAACAGATGTACGGTGTGTCAAGTCTGACCCCCGTCCAGGAGTGTCGGACACAACAGATGTACGGTGTGCCAAATCTGACCCCCGTCCAGGAGTGTCGGACACAACAAATGTACGGTGTGTCAAGTCTGACCCCCGTCCAGGAGTGTCGGACACAGCAGACGTACGGTGTGTCAAGTCTGACACCCGTTCAGGAGTGTCGGACACAACTGAACAAATGTACGGTGTGCCAAATCTGACCCCCGTTCAGGAGTGTGCGACGCAACAGATGTACGGTGTGTCAAGTCTGACTCCGTCCAGGAGTGACAGATAGAACAGATGGACAGCATGTACGGTCTGACACTTCTCAGTCCAGCAATGCTCGACACAACAGTCTGTCCAGTCTGACACCTCCGTTCGGGAGTGTCCGACACAACAGTTGTCCAGTCCGTCCAGTCTGATAATTATCAGTTCTGTGCGACCCGCTGCTACCGTCTTTTGAGATAAGATCGTATCCGCTGAAGAGTCCTGTGAAGCCGATCACGTGCCCCATTCTGTGCAGCAGGTCGTGGCTGGCACTCCCGAAGGCGCCAGACAAAGCTGCGCAGACGACGTCCAGCCGAGAGCCGCCAGCGATGGCTATCCAGGCGGGGAAGAGAAACGCAGCCGGATGTGCCAGCCATGGGCGGCCGACCATGAACCCACGCTGACAAGACTGGCGCCGAATGTGGGCTAATATTATGGAGGTGACAATTTTCTGGAAGAATGCGCACACCGGGCATGTAAGGAGATGGATCGATAGCTATCTGGGTTTTTGCTAGGCTTGCTGTTTAGCATTGATACAATATTGCCTCCTGTCCACAGGAAGACGCCGCTAGTTAATGATAGAGAGAGAGAGAAGAGGTTGTCAAGTGGAGCCACTAACTCGCCTGCACACCCACCAATTACGCGGGCGCCCTCGGTACACGAGCACCAGCAGTACACGGGTGCCAACAGTACACGAGCACCAACAGTACACGATCACCAACAGTACACGGGTGCCAACAGTACACGAGCACCAACAGTACACGGGCGCCAACAATACACGAGCACCAACAGTACACGGGCGCCAACAGTACACGGGCGCTAACAGTACACGATCACCAACAGTACACGGGCGCCAACAGTACACGGGCGCTAACAGTACACGATCACCAACAGTACACGGGCGCCAACAGTACACGGGCGCCAACAGTACACGAGCACCAACAGTACACGGGCGCCAACAGTACACGAGCACCAACAGTACACGATCACCAACAGTACACGGGTGCCAACAGTACACGAGCACCAACAGTACACGGGCGCCAACAATACACGAGCACCAACAGTACACGGGCGCCAACAGTACACGGGCGCTAACAGTACACGATCACCAACAGTACACGGGCGCCAACAGTACACGGGCGCTAACAGTACACGATCACCAACAGTACACGGGCGCCAACAGTACACGGGCGCCAACAGTACACGAGCACCAACAGTACACGGGCGCCAACAGTACACGAGCACCAACAGTACACGGGCGCCAACAGTACACGGGCGCCAACAGTACACGGGCGCTAACAGTACACGATCACCAACAGTACACGGGCGCCAACAGTACACGGGCGCCAACAGTACACGAGCACCAACAGTACACGGGCGCCAACAGTACACGGGCGCCAACAGTACACGATCACCAACAGTACACGGGTGCCAACAGTACACGAGCACCAACAGTACACGGGCGCCAACAGTACACGAGCACCAACAGTACACGGGCGCCAACAGTACACGGGCGCCAACAGTACACGATCACCAACAGTACACGGGTGCCAACAGTACACGAGCACCAACAGTACACGGGCGCCAACAGTACACGGGCGCCAACAGTACACGATCACCAACAGTACACGGGCGCCAACAGTACACGAGCACCAACAGTACACGAGCACCAACAGTACACGGGCGCCAACAGTACACGAGCACCAACAGTACACGGGCGCCAACAGTACACGGGCGCCAACAGTACACAGGCGCCAACAGTACACGGGTGCCAACAGTACACGGGCGCCAACAGTACACGGGCGCCAATAGTACACGAGCACCAACAGTACACGGGCGCCAACAGTACACGGGCGCCAACAGTACACGGGCGCCAACAGTACACGGGCGCCAACAGTACACGATCACCAACAGTACACGGGCGCCAACAGTACACGATCACCAACAGTACACGGGCGCCAACAGTACACGAGCACCAACAGTACAC
The DNA here is from genome assembly GCA_034440575.1 of Imbricaverruca yamaguchii. Lineage (NCBI taxonomy): Eukaryota > Metazoa > Arthropoda > Thecostraca > Neoverrucidae > Imbricaverruca > Imbricaverruca yamaguchii. The sequence continues at coordinate 114,589 of JAOTOL010001445.1, forward strand.
GGGTGCCAACAGTACACGGGCGCCAACAGTACACGGGCGCCAACAGTACACGGGCGCCAACAGTACACGGGCGCCAACAGTACACGGGCGCCAACAGTACACGGGTGCCAACAGTACACGATCACCAACAGTACACGGGCGCCAACAGTACACGGGCACCAACAGTACACGGGTGCCAACAGTACACGGGCGCCAACAATACACGGGCGCCAACAGTACACGAGCACCAACAGTACACGATCACCAACGGTACACGGGTGCCAACAGTACACGAGCACCAACAGTACACGAGCACCAACAGTACACGGGTGCCAACAGTACACGAGCACCAACAGTACACGAGCGCCCTCAGTACACGATCACCAACAGTACACGGGTGCCAACAGTACACGGGCGCTAACAGTACGGGGCGCCAACAGTACACGATCACCAACAGTACACGGGTGCCAACAGTACACGAGCACCAACAGTACACGAGCACCAACAGTACACGGGTGCCAACAGTACACGAGCACCAACAGTACACGGGCGCCAACAGTACACGAGCACCAACAGTACACGATCACCAACAGTACACGAGCACCAACAATACACGGGCGCCAACAGTACACGAGCGCTAACAGTACACGGGCGCCAACAGTACACGGGTGCCAACAGTACACGGGCGCCAACAGTACACGGGCGCCAACAGTACACGGGCGCTAAGAGTACGGGGCGCCAACAGTACACGAGCACCAACAGTACACGAGCACCAACAGTACACGGGCGCCAACAATACACGGGCGCCAACAGTACACGGGCGCTAACAGTACGGGGCGCCAACAGTACACGAGCACCAACAGTACACGGGTGCCAACAGTACACGAGCACCAACAGTACACGGGCGCTAACAGTACGGGGCGCCAACAGTACGGGGCGCCAACAGTACACGAGCACCAACAGTACACGGGCGCCAACAGTACACGGGCGCTAACAGTACGGGGCGCTAACAGTACACGAGCGCCAACAGTACACGAGCACCAACAGTACACAGGCGCTAGCAGTACACGAGCGCCAACAGTCCGCGGGTTCCAACTGTCCGCGGGCGCCAACAGTACGGGGCGCCAACAGTACGGGGCGCCAACAGTACGGGACGCCAACAGTACGGGGCGCCAACAGTACGGGGCGCCAATAGTACGGGGCGCCAACAGTACGGGGCGCCAACAGTACGGGACGCCAACAGTACGGGGCGCCAACAGTACACGGGCGTCCGGTCGACATGCCTTACCATCCTGGAGATTGCGCAGCGACGCCGGCACGCCGTCAGCCGAAACGGACGTTCTCCTTCGTAAGACTGACAAGACACAGTGACGTCGAGATCTCCCGACCAATCGGAATGTCATAACATGACAGTGACGTCGAGATCGATAGATTGTTTACATTTTCGCCCCATAATGAAGCTTGATGGCATCATATTCATTTTGTTGTAGAATAGGTGATATGGGAGTAGGTGATATTGGCTATATCAGGATTTAAAAATTAAAACACGGACGCAAGCCATGATATTACATGTGCTTTCACAGCAAGGGATGCCTGAGTGGGAAATGCACATGATCGTGTGTTTTTTTTAGTATATTTAATTTTCCAACCAGCAAATAATATAGTGAGAAATATCCCCAAATACCACAACATTTCAGAATCATTATGGAAATGTATGAACATTCAAAATTCACCATACTCATTATCAAAATGGGGATAGGCGGCATTCATCGTACAATCCCAGTATTTGAACGTTAGTTTGCTGGATAAGCATACCTACATGTTCAAGTTCTGAAGCAGTGTTCAGATTTGTTTGATTTGGACGCCACATGCAAATGGTATGCCTAGGCTTGTCCTTTGTTTTGCAGGATTGTGGCAATATGGATATCTACACACCATACCTGGTGAGATTTTGTATGGAACATTTGCTGCAAGAGTGCATAACTTCCAGTATAGCTGTACTTTAAGGCATTCACAGCACATGTTTTGCATTTATTTTAACTCCACAATGAAAACAGGACATATGTTTGGTTAGCTTCAGTTATACCAGTTTGTATTCTACAAAATTTTGGAAATTATGTTTTCATTTCCATTTTTGTATGACCAATGGATTCTTCTGTAAATGCTTACATTTCAGGAGTCAGCCAATAAAGGGGCTTTGAGCTAGTAACATTCCAAGAATAATTACATTAGGAATAAAGATGTTGCATACATTAATCTAACCCAGCTTAACCTCTTGTCAGAAGAAATCATCTTAAAAGCTAATGTCTAAATGGCAGCCAAGGTACCGTAAAACCCAAATCATCTAGAAAATGATTATTTTAAATAAATGGTATTGTAGTTTAAGGCAACCATGACAAGCTTTACACACATTTCACCTTTATGAAACACACGAAGGGTTCAGCTAAGCAGGGTAGCCTGTATGCTGGGTACATTTCCAATGTTTTTAACATTTAAAAATTCAGCTTTCTTCTTTTAAAAAAACTGTTCAGGCTAGGTTAGCTAGGCAAAATGGTTTAATATTTTTTATTTTCTTATTTTGTTTTTCTAAAAGGAAGATTAGGCTTGGTTTGGTTACCTTAGGTTACATTATTAGGCTTGATAGATTGTATGCTATTTTGGTTTTCTCAGGCAATGCTATGATATCTCATTGGAACGTGCACTTTACATTATATCATCTGAATGGAACAACATTTTTGGTATGATTGTGCTTGTCAAATGATGAGTAAGTATTGCCAGAGGAAATGAGTGGTCACATTGTCTTAATCATGTTGACAGACATTGTATTTGAAAAATTTCAAGAATTGAGAAACTATTCTAATACACAAATTTACCAAAGTTTTGTTTTACAGTATCATATGAGTGGTCTGGGACAACAGATCTATCTGTTGTATTCCAAAATGATTTTGTATTCAGTGGAAATATTAACATATTCTGTGAAATGTAATTGAAAACCTACCTTCAAAACCCACCCTGACCTAACAGCATAAGTTGCTTTTGAAGAACAAAAGGAACTTGAGGAACAAAGAACAACAGTGTTGTTCCCATTTACCCAACTATGACTGAGCAAGCCGAAACAGTTGGCCATTCCCAAGGCAGTTCAGCGTCTTCATCTTAGTAGCATCTTACTCTTAGTAGCATCATGCATGGGTGTCGCGACGGACTTCGGATGGGGTAGAAACGGCACGAGAGGGTTTTTTAGTTATATTTGAAACAAAGTAATTCTGCAAAACACTCAATCATTCTTATGTTGTTAAATTACATAAAGCTTCGAGCCACCAGGCCCCAAGGGCTCAAATGTGCTATGTTGGCTGGGATAGCTGGGCGTGCCCGCTTTCAGTCATTCAACACTCCTACTCTTAGAATTTATATTCGGTCGGAGTATGGTGGGCTTTGATGGTAATCCTGCATACGTCAAAGGACGTTACCTCTTGGTCAAAGTTATCGACTAGGCCATGTCCACCAGAGACATAGGAACATCTCAAGAAGTGTACATGTGGATGTGGGATGGGAAAAACCCTTAAACCATGAAAAGTGGAGGAGTGGTAACTCCTCCCCTGTTTCCACACCTATGATGTTTACTCGTTTTGCCAATGCCGGTGGATTCAGTCACGGTGGAAATGGCGAGGGGAGTGGCATATCCAAGGGGGATAAAAGAAAACAAAAACCATTCTTGGTTTAGGGTAATTTATAATATCATGTTCAGGTTCTATCGTATCCAGATATAAGTATTATAATAATGGCATTGATTTGTATACCACTCGATCCGACTCAAAACAGGCTGGCCGTACCCACACTTCTCGGTGAAGGCGGAGACAAATATTTGCCTTCGCATGTGGTGACTTTAGCATTATCTATATGATGCTGCTTGGTAAATAATGCATTTAAGAAAAGGTATGTTTCATATGAAAGAAGAAAAATAAGCAAAATCCCGTACACTAGCACCCTTATCACATCTGCACCAAATGGACATTGTCCTCGCAGACATCGTTGCGATGCTATTTCATCTTTAATCAAATTTGACGATATATAGCGGCAGTGTCAGTTGATCAGGAATACTTTCATTGAAACGAGCGATCAATTCTGAATGCGTTCCAAGGGGGCATTTTTAGTTCCTACCATTCTTTGATCAAAATATTCGATTTCACATGCGACCACACCATGCTTCCGGCGTTCCCCGTGCTTAAGCTATAGGGAATTCCGCAGACATGACAACCTTAGAACAAAATTGACGATTACTAACGACCATTATACTGGAGTCTAAGTGACATCAGCTGATACAAAAATCATGCATGTATCCATCACAGGTGGGGCAGAATCTCTAGATAGCATACTTCCTTTGTTTTTTACAATTATCTTAATGATTTTGCATCTAACGGTCGCGGCCACCATGCGACCCAAGGGCATGCTTACAGTTCGAACATCCGCCGCTAGGTGCAAACGAAGCGCCACTAGTAGCGTGGCCGCGCACGTCCCCTATCGGTCAGCATAACATGATAGTGACGTCGAGATCGTCCAACCAATTGTAATGCCAGCATAACATGTGTGTCGTCCAGTTCGCGGAACCAACTGAAATTCCATCATAACATAGCATAGCATAACGTAGCGTAGCATGCAAAACATAGCATAGCACACAAAACATAACATAAATAGCATTACATAGCATACAAAACATAACAGCATATAAAACATAACATAGCATAGCATGACATATATATATATATATATATATATATATATATATATTTATTTATTTACTTTACGATGCGTGCCACCCACGTGCGATGGCTACCATGGACTTGCTGTGAACATATAATGAGAGTGACGTCACACTTGCGCTGGCCAGCACGGATCGCATCTTCGAATGGCGGTGGACAAGTGAAAGTGCGTCTTGCTGCTGGAATGTCGCCGCCATAGCCGGTCACGTAATAACGGGACCGGTGAAGTCACAGACACGCATGTTTGCCGGCGGCCGGCGTGATGGCATCGCTGGCCGACTTTCTTGTGGGGAGGGGGGGAGGAGGCGGTACAGCATCACGCACTCACCTCGGCTTCAGTTCGTGCGTACGTACAGTATAAATTATGCCTCAATGGTGGACAAAGGAATAGGGTTGTGCCAGCCGACCCGTTAGAAGTTGAAGGATTTGGGCGGAGCCGACTTTTGGCTGCACAGGCTGACTTTTGACTTTTGGCTGGCTTTTGGCTGCATCTCGTGTGACCTTGATGGTCACGTGGAAGGTCACGGAACATGCCCTCGTGAAAACCCCCGGCTAATTTGAAACCAGCTGACGCCGAATGTGGGCTAATATTATGGAGGAAACGAAAATGGCTGCTAAGTCGCGCGCCTGAATGACAACTGGTTCATCCACAACCGGCAATTGTATGGATGGGCGAGACCATAACAGTGTGTGACATTTGCTCCATGAAGCTATGTCCTTTATGTCCTCGTGTAGCCACTATATAAACCCGAATGGATATGAAATTCGGCCGCTCGTGACAGGCTGGGTGGAATTTTGTCCCAACCATGCATCATCCCGTTCCCATGAGTATCCATTGATGAGATGACCCCGCAGCCAGGTCTGGTGCCCCTGACGCTCACATGAAACTTTATCAGCTAGGCTAACCAAAAAGACGACAGCAAATCGCACGCGCCTTCGCTGCCAAAAACATGTGTGCAAGGTACCTATGCGCGATGATCCTTCCAAACTGACTCCAGGCTCTTACTTACATTTAATGCTGAGCGTGAAAGGTTCGACTTAAAATCTTCGAATCAAAACTCGAATTTGGCCTGTTGAACTTTCGGATACCGAATGATTATCAAAGTTAACAGTAGTTACTTATCATCGGAATTGGTGCCGAAGACTATGAACTGCAAATGAATGTCACTGATGGAACCTGAAATATATGATACGCTTTCTTCATGGTAAGTGAAACGCGTGCTTTCTAGAATGAGTTTGTCCCGTTCGATATGACCAAATATGGTCTGTCGGGGGAGACTACTCAACATGGTCCGTGGGGTGCCAATTCAAATGGTCATACATGGTCAGTGATATGACTGCTCATTCGTCCAGTCAGATGTCGCCGAATATGCTCCGTGGGATTACTACTCATGTCACCGAACATGCTACGTGGGTGCCTGCTCATATCGCTGTATATCTTCCGTGAGGTGACCACACATATCGCCAAATATCCTCCCTGAGGTGAGTATTCATGTCGCCGAATATGCTCCGTGGGGTGGCTACTCATGTTGCCGTATATGACCAGTGAGGTTCAATATGTTCAATGGTGTTCAATGGTCTAATCAGATGTTGCCAAATGTGGTTTATGGGGTTCTGACTATTTATTCTACTCTGACTACTCATTCGTCTATTACTAATCACTCACCATATCTTTTAAAAAGGGATCAGAGGGCAATCTGGGGAATGCAACACCTTCTGATTTTGTTTTAACTTGTAGATTATATTGCTGGTGACAATCAGGGCAGGCACCACCAAATTGCTTCCATGACCCAGGCACTTTTCCAGGCCGAATTTGAAGTGTTGCTATTATGCATTTGAATTGTTTCCGAAGTCAGCTACTTAACGTCATGCCGAGAAGGACGACAAGGAGTCCACGTAAGCCACATGGATGTGGGGTGTTTGCGGCCATCACCGGTGTCGGGACTACACGGCCCGTTCATCTCTTACTCGGGGGTCCTCTTACCCAGGGTGTCGCCTCATATCCAGAGGTGACCTCCGGCCTCAGGGGTCCTCTTACCCAGGGTGTCGCTTCATACCCAGAGGTGAACTCCGGCCTCAGGGGTCCTCTTACCCAGGGTGTCGCTTCATACCCAGAGGTGAACTCCGGCCTCAGGGGTCCTCTTACCCAGGGTGTCGCTTCATACCCAGAGGTGAACTCCGGCCTCAGGGGTCCTCTTACCCAGGGTGTCGCTTCATACCCAGAGGTGAACTCCGGCCTCAGGGGTCCTCTTACCCAGGGTGTCGCTTCATACCCAGAGGTGAACTCCGGCCTCAGGGGTCCTCTTACCCAGGGTGTCGCTTCATACCCAGAGGTGAACTCCGGCCTCAGGGGTCCTCTTACCCAGGGTGTCGCTTCATACCCAGAGGTGAACTCCGGCCTCAGGGGTCCTCTTACCCAGGGTGTCGCTTCATACCCAGAGGTGAACTCCGGCCTCAGGGGTCCTCTTACCCAGGGTGTCGCTTCATACCCAGAGGTGAACTCCGGCCTCAGGGGTCCTCTTACCCAGGGTGTCGCTTCATACCCAGAGGTGAACTCCGGCCTCAGGGGTCCTCTTACCCAGGGTGTCGCTTCATACCCAGAGGTGAACTCCGGCCTCAGGGGTCCTCTTACCCAGGGTGTCGCTTCATACACAGAGGTGACCTCCGGCCTCAGGGGTCCTCTTACCCAGGGTGTCGCTTCATACCCAGAGGTGACCTCCGGCCTCAGGGGTCCTCTTACCCAGGGTGTCGCTTCATACCCAGAGGTGACCTCCGGCCTCAGGGGTCCTCTTACCCAGGGTGTCGCTTCATACCCAGAGGTGACCTCCGGCCTCAGGGGTCCTCTTACCCAGGGTGTCGCTTCATACCCAGAGGTGAACTCCGGCCTCAGGGGTCCTCTTACCCAGGGTGTCGCTTCATACCCAGAGGTGACCTCCGGCCTCAGGGGTCCTCTTACCCAGGGTGTCGCTTCATACCCAGAGGTGAACTCCGGCCTCAGGGGTCCTCTTACCCAGGGTGGTTCGGGTGACCTCGGCTCGGGGTCTCTTCCGGGTGTCGCTTCATACCCAGAGGTGACCTCCGGCCTCAGGGGTCCTCTTACCCAGGGTGTCGCTTCATACCCAGAGGTGAACTCCGGCCTCAGGGGTCCTCTTACCCAGGGTGTCGCTTCATACCCAGAGGTGAACTCCGGCCTCAGGGGTCCTCTTACCCAGGGTGTCGCCTCATACCCAGAGGTGAACTCCGGCCTCAGGGGTCCTCTTACCCAGGGTGTCGCTTCATACCCAGAGGTGAACTCCGGCCTCAGGGGTCCTCTTACCCAGGGTGTCGCTTCATACCCAGAGGTGAACTCCGGCCTCAGGGGTCCTCTTACCCAGGGTGTCGCTTCATACCCAGAGGTGAACTCCGGCCTCAGGGGTCCTCTTACCCAGGGTGTCGCTTCATACCCAGAGGTGAACTCCGGCCTCAGGGGTCCTCTTACCCAGGGTGTCGCTTCATACCCAGAGGTGAACTCCGGCCTCAGGGGTCCTCTTACCCAGGGTGTCGCTTCATACCCAGAGGTGAACTCCGGCCTCAGGGGTCCTCTTACCCAGGGTGTCGCTTCATACCCAGAGGTGAACTCCGGCCTCAGGGGTCCTCTTACCCAGGGTGTCGCTTCATACCCAGAGGTGAACTCCGGCCTCAGGGGTCCTCTTACCCAGGGTGTCGCTTCATACCCAGAGGTGACAATTCACTGACCTGCAACCTTAACTACGGCGGCCTCAGAGATCCTCTCACCCAGAGAGTGAGCTCATACTCAGAGGTGACACTTCACTGACCTCATACTGAGAGGCATACTCATACTCATACTCACTGACCTCATACTCATACTCATACTAAATCTGACTAACTCTGAATACGGCGGCCTCAGAGATGATTATCGAGAGGTCATCAGGGATTCTTCAGACATGGAGTCTCCTCTTTTTTTCGGACCCATGCTCAATGAGCTGCCTTACTCAGAGAGTCAGCTTACTCAGAGTCAGCCTACTGAGCTTACTCAGAGTCAGTTTACCCAGAGAGTCAGCTTACTCAGTGTCAGCTTTCTCAGAGTCAGCTTACTCAGAAAGTCAGCTTATTCAGGAAATCTGCTCTTACTCAGCCAGTTCCTCTGGTACTCAGCGTACATCCCTGCCTGGGTGTTCCCAGGTACTCAGGGAATACATCCCTTCCCCATGGAGTTCGGTTTTAATAGATTTTCCTCCCTCTCGGGCCATCGCATTCCGGCTATCAATTCCTCCGGTCGCCCTCTGGAAGTGTTTCGATTGATGTGGCCGATGTCATATGCATCCGACATTGGTGAGGTTCCCAACAGCGCCGAGACAGGGCGCAGCACGTGCGAACCTTCCGCGGTGGCAGGCGGCTCCAAGTCCTACGGCAGTGCTAATGATTCGAGCCCGAGAAGTTCGGCTGGATACCGGACAGTATGAGGCTATGCTACTTGAGTTGTACTGGTGTATCGACCGCACGAACAAATATCGGTTAAAATTGTGCCATTAAATTGGAATTGCTGGGCTGGTTAGAAGACCCAAAGCGAATGGCACACACTGAGCATGACTTGAGACAGGCTTCCGTACAACCTCCCCACCCCATATCCGAATGAAATGTGCAGAAGATGAACATGTGACCAAATGCCCACCAAATAAATCAAAGTTGGCTGAAACACACCTGGCAACATCCATTCGGCGCGTGATTGGTAGCCAGCTGCTGCCGTCAGCGGCATCAGTTGGCATCGAACACCGTGTCATCGACGACACAGCGTACACCAGAGCCTGACTTTCAGCCGGCTGACGCTTGCCGTTAGCCTAACTCCACACGTCATCGAAAGCCAGACGGTGGCGGCGGCAGCGCTGGTCGGCGTGTTTTCGCCGCCGCGAACTCGACCTCACGCAGAGGTCAGAAAGCGAGTACCAGAGCTCCCGCAGAGGTCAGCGAGCGAGCGCCGGGGTTGCCGCAGAGGTCAGCGGGTCAACTTTCTGCCGGTTCATGCGCTAGACAATCGACGAAGCTGGCCAGACGCTTCCGGCGCCTCGCGTGAATGAATGAATGGAAAAGACGTAGCGACACTTCCGGTGGATGGTAGCCAATCGAACACATGCCGATAATCAGCTGTCAAAAACAAGGCCGCGATATGGCTGGTTGTTTCCGGGGGGGGGGGGTGTCTGTCAAAGACTAGGCAGTGCTGTGGTAGTAGGCGCACATATCAATTGAAAACGGAAACTCCAGCCAACGCAAAACAATAAGTGCGATCTTCTGAAGTCAACTTTTGGCCTCGTGATTGCGTGACGCTTAATTGGTCTCAAAAAGTCTTAAAAGCCTTAAGAAGTCCAAGACTTGACCGCGTATGGTGCCTTGTGGTACTTGGTTACTTTGTGGTCTTCTCGTGCAGGCTTGTCGACTGGTTGACGGCGCGAATTATCTCCCATCGACCGTCATCCCTGTGTGATGTTTTCTGGAGGTGTCGCTCCCGCGGACATACGCGTCCTCCAATGGGGATTAAGCGGGGAAGTGACTCAATGCTGTGACTCAAACGTCGTATGGCGGCGCGACGTCACAGCTCTGAGAGGAATGACGCATGTCGCACGAGGCACAGGAGACACGAAATGCGCGGTGCGAAAGCGACTACCTTTGGACAATGTTCGCGAGTCTTGAGTTGCTTTTAAAGTGGATATTTGGTGATCGCTGTACGTTTGTTGATGTGCTTCGGGCAAACAAACTTGCTTCGTCGTTGAGTGATGCAGCATCGCAGGTGATGCGTCACCGCTTTATCGTGCGGGTGGAATGACAACTTGGCTGAAGCAGATGCGTGACTTCCATACATTGAGGCGGCCGAGGTCGGCCATGGTCCGATAGTTTTACTCGTCCAGGACGCGATCCAAAGTTTTCATTGAGAATACGCCCAATATTCGTTGCTTTGGTTCACCCATTTGAGCTATGCGCCAGCGACTCATACAAAATAATTTACGCAGCTTCTGACTTCCTAACACACAACACGGCCGCAGGGTAGCATCAAAAGCTGTGCTAGCTCCATATATACGACATTTATATCTAGAACTGGAGAAAATACACTTCTATCTTCCCGACGCGACGGTTTCACTGCGCAATATTGAATCAATTAGAGCTTTGCATAAATATGTGTGGCCACCAGAAAGCCAGATGAGCAAATATTAACATTGACGTTTTTTTAATACTGTGAGTCATACTCGGGCACCAAGACTGTGTTTTTCTTCGTTGCAGTGTGCGGCATGTGTTGTGTGACCGACTAGCATGCAGCTCGGTATCATGAAGTATGTCTTGTGAAGAGCACAGAGATTTTGTTTGACTTCGTGCCGCTAGATGGAAGGGGAGGAGCAGGGTGCGATATACCTGCAGATGCTGATCACTGTATACGCCACGTTCGCAACTGACATGCATGCCACTATCTCGAACAGTGCTGTGTTGAACTCCGCACGATTATGTACATAATGCACATACCCACGTATCGTACCCACGACTGGCTTTTAGCAGGTGTGCTTGCAAGTGAAATTTGTTGTATCGTGTCAAATAAGTCCCGAATAAATGCACGGATTCCATTCATTATTTTTCTGTAGAAAGCAAATGAGATCTGTCATGTCATAGAAACCTTCCTTTCGCTGCTACTACGTGTTATTTTCGTCGAGGGAAAATAACTGAAAGAAGACAATCTTGTAATGTCTTTGTGATGCGGGAATACGGGGCTGAACGGTCAGAACTTGTGTAAGGATAGGTACATCGAAGTGGCAAACACCAAGGACTTTGTACGGGCAAAACCATATATTTGCCCCAATGCTTAACGATAGTGTGAGAAGGCAGTGCCCCTCCTGCCCCGCCCCACTTCTACTGCCACTGCCTGTAGCTGCATTTCAGTGCCCCAGAGCTCGTCCCGTATATGTTTGTTGCAACGCATTTGTCTGCGCCACATTTACATTCCCTTCTGTATGCTGTCAGGAGGAAGCAACGCTTACTTAATATTTTTGAATAACATAGGGGTGGGGGTAACCACCATTAATAGTGACAACTTTATCTCATTGGAAAAATCATCCAACAGCACCATAGACATTACACCGGCATACTACAATAGAATCTTGAACAAGCCATGGACAAAGATGACAACATAGGTATGCCCTAGCCCCGTTGGATCAAATCGGTAACTTGGCCAGTTCACGTGACTCAACTTGACCTATCGGGGTCATGTCATATATCACTGTAACCGTCTCGACGTGATGAACACAATTGTGTTGAGTTCAGCTCATTTGCTCAATTAAGGGCAAAGTCATAGCCATAAACATGTTCGTGACCTCAGATGACTTTGAACGTTCAATGTCACGTGACCTTGTGACATGATGTCAGTGTTGCAGAAACCAACTGACATGTTTCGTCATCATGGGCCACTCTGGACCATTTCGACATCGTATGCGAACTAGATGCGAAGTTATCGGCGGGCAGGGGTCCCAAACAGCATGCTGTGTCAACATTGCGAGCCACAAAAATGCCTTTTGCAGGTCGAACCCCACGTTTTTTGTTTTTATATATGAGAAGGCATGAATGGGGTTAAAATGCTCACCACACGAGTTTTAATTTCCGCATGCAAAAGGTCAAGGTCACGACGCAAAAACTAGGTCACGGAGTCACGTGACCTAATAAATTGAAAATCGAAAATCCGAGATAGCCAACTTGTTCCTTGATTCATCCCAATTCAACAAAAAAGCTCAATGAAATAGCTCTCATAGCCTTCGAGTTATTGGTCGTCAAAATTAGGCCTCCTCACGGACCTTAGGAAATTTGCAGACTGTATCTTGTGAAATATTTTTGGGGGAATTTTTTATTCACCATAACTTAATTTTTCGCCCTTAAAATTCCGGTATACAGATTTTCAAGAAAATCAAAAATTGTCAGACGGCAAATTGGAAAATTATTGGTTGAGTTACTGTGGAATGCCTGATCTCATAGTGACGTCACTAAATGACACCTGAACCACCCCTTCGAGACAATCACTGGTGCCGCTTATGAAGTGGCGTCTTCACCATGGATTCTCGAAGCAAATCCTGGTAACGGCTCTGGAGTGTCACTCCAAACGTCACTGTTCGGAAACAAATCTGTGATGACCCCTTTAAATGAAATGCCCAAGTCGGAGACGTATCATAACCCACACAGGTCGCAACCTCCACAGCTCACAACCTCCACAAATTCAACACATCGCAGCGGTCGTAACTTCCACAGGCCATAACCTCCACAAGTCCGCAGCGTTCATAACCTCCACAGGTGATAACCTCCACAGCTCCGAAGCGGTTATAACCTTCACAGATTCAAGAACCATAGAATTGTATACAAGCATCATTTCAGATAGCTATCGCTAGGTAGCAGCCAGGTCTAGGTATTATAGCAACTGGTATGATTAGCCACAGCAGAACAAGGTTAAGGCAGACTTTCTTCACCAACAGGGTAGTAGAACACCGGAACCAGCTGCCAGAAACCATTGTCATTAGCAGCACATTGAACATCTTTAAAAAACAGTATAGACAATCATTATAAGAATAGAGGGCTTGCTTTTCAGTATTACAGGGAGGGCTGATTGACAGATTTGGTGGGCAACTGGTTCAGTGTACAGAGTGCAACCAAGAAGGGCCCGTGTGGCTCATAGCTGCACTAATCTTTTATGTCTTTATGATATTGAATGAATGTCATGCGATTGAACGTTAAAGTATAGATAACAATATTTCTCACTAGATGGCGGGATGTGTCGTTGAATACGCTTTTGCTGTGTGCGCGCATTGTTAACTTTTCAGACGTCGGGAACCGGCTGTCGCCCCGTGGGAAGCTGATATGCGGCGCAGTGGCGGATGCAGAGTACGAACACCCTGCTCAGACCTGCTTGCATCAGATTTCATGGCTACCTAAAATGTTGAAGACATTGTGATTCTCGCGCAATATTTGCATTTCCCGCCCCGAATATGCCGGCTAGTCATACCCTGGTGACGCCATTGATCAGCTATCTGGGGAAGGAACGGAGAAAGCGCAGCGTCTGTGACGCGAAAGTGGACGGTTCCCGTCGCCAAACAGTCACGGTGTCGCTGATGAAAAGTTAGAGAAGCCTAAGTGGGTGATTAGGAGTTGACTGCATTTTCGCCCGGAGACGGTGATTCGGAGTTTGGTTTCGAAAATCGCTGACCGATTTTTTCTGGCGAATATGGGATCAGGGGTCGTGGGCCACTTAGGAATTCTCACAGTTTTGGGAAATTTTCCCCCATTTTCCCCGAAAATTTTGTTTTTGCTGAGACGGTGAAGTAGGGTGGTCATTTGACAGTATTTTCTGACCTTCTGAGTGACTGCGATCCCCATTATAATACCATAAGCATGTAATTTAAGCCGGTGATTCGAAGTTCGCGTCTCGGAAACAACATTTTGCCATAGCAAATATTGACCTTAATACCCAAATATCGGAAAATACCGGCGGAAAAAGTCCTCATGTCGCATCTTTTGTAACTTTTGTTGTAAACTTTTCTGTCAGATTAACGATTATATTCAATAACGTAGGTAATTGTAGAGTGTACTGGACGAATGTAGATAATTCAAAATGACACATTTTCTTCATTTTTGATTATGGGATGCACAGCTCCCGTGACAACATATTTTGTCTGAATGGAAACTCCATCTTGAGTGCAAACATATCCGCTGTAGTGTTTCCGGTAAAACTGCATGTTTCTGTGGGTGTTTTGCTTTAAAATCCGCTGGCAGCCAAATGTTTGTTTGACCAGAATTTCCTCCGACGAAGCATTTTTCTTTCCATTAGAATCTGATGATTGTTCGCGTCGCGAAACCGTCACGGTGTCGCTGGTGAAAATGTGCATTAACCTGCGAGAACTGGTTACCCATAGTAATTATAGTCTTCTGTCTCTTGTGCACCCGAGTTGCATTACGAGTTGGCTCTCTTTTACTTGCACGGTGTTGGAATCTTTGATATGTCGCGATAGCGCTTGCTGGACGAAGTAACTGCTTTTTGTAGGTCAGCGACCACCAGGCTAGAACACCGTTCCAAACCATCAAGGAAAAACTTACCCATGTATTACTCATCATGTACGATTGTATTTGCGTATATCTAAAGCACCTTGGATTTATCAGTTAAACAGTTGTAAGGTTCTACAGAATGCAGCGCCACTGTATATCTTGTTAAGCTTTGTGCGTGAAGTGAAAAACTCCGGGCTATTTTTGTATAGCATCATTTGATTTTGTGGTTGGAAACTGGAGCTGAATTTCGATTTTTCCTGTCTTAATTTTGTCTTGTAGTCAGATTATCAGAACATATGTGTGTGGTTCGGTAAGAATTTGGCTAATTCCTTGTGTGTTTTCTAGATCTTCCAAACAGCTACTGATCCGTTAAGAAGCAGAATGGAAGATTCCAACCATCACATAATTGGTCAGTATGCGTTGCATCGCATAGTGTGTGCAAGTTTTGTAGCGGCTGGCATGTGTTCGCAGACTTTACTTCGTTTCAACCGACCTCTGGCGATTCCGTTCCCGTTCAGGAAATAAAACATCACACCGCCGATGCGCAGTCACTTATGCGAAAAATGCAGACTTCCTAAATCTGTTACTTCGAATTTGTGTCCATCAATTCCAACGACTTCCGAATGGCCATAGAACACTCGAATGTAATGATAAGAAAATACGTATTCAGTACATCATTGAAATAGATCTCAATCCCCCCAAAAAGATGACGGTACGCATAATCGTGATTGCCATACCATTGATTAACATGACCTCGCAGCATGCTAGGAAACAGGTCTGTCTAGGCCAAATCCGCTATCATGCATTATCCACCCCCGGCATGTGACATATAAACTGTCCGCTAAGCTTTAGATTGTGATATCTTGCAAACGTAAGGGCCATCTTTAGAACCGGACCCTCTGGATCGGCCAATCGAGTTAAAAACTCCATGACGTGCAACAGTGCATGACCAGATTCTCATTTTTGGATTCCAGCTGTATGTTTTCAGCTTCATGTTTTCACACCAAGAAACAGAGATCACGGACCCAACAGACAGCATTTATTTCCAACCTTCCCACCACTCCTGGGTTCTCCGGCAGTGCACTGAACTGCACATTGTATACTGATTAATGCACGGAACACTCAGGAGGGACGAGGTAAGAGCAGGAGAAAGCTACTCTGTAGACGTCTCTGGGTACAGCAACAGGATGGGATAACATCGACTACTTTAGCAGTTGTTTGCTAACGGCACTGTCATAGAACGTCTTTTATGCAAGATATTCGAAAACTGTTTGCTGGGCGCGAGTTATGACTTATGACCGTTGCAGTTATGACCGCTTCGGAGTTGTGGAAGTTACTACCTGTGGGGGCTATGACCGTTGCAGACTTGTGGAGGTTGTGAGCTGTTGAGGTTATGAACGCTTCAGAGTTACGGAGGTTATGAGTTGTGGAGATTATGACCTGTGGAGGTTACGACCGCTGCGATGTGTTGAATTGTGGAGGTTGTGACCTGTGGAGGTTATGAACTGTGGAGGTTATGATACGCTGCCGTATCTACGATCCCGGCTCCCCTGAGTGACGTTACAGCCAGTTGGCTAGCATTCAGCTGCGTACTACCGCCGACGACCGCGTCAAACTTGACATAGGAAAGGTGAGATAATATGCAGTGAACCTTCTTGTAACATTAAACGCAGGGCCGGAGCCGTGTAGCCGCAGAACACTTAACGAGGTTAAATTCATTGGAGTGGTGTACAGGTATCCTGAACAATTACAAAACGCAGGAACCGCAAAGTATTACCACACCGTGGGATGCATAATCGTAGATCACGCAGGCAACAACATTTACTGGACTTGCTGTATTTTGCTAGTTTCTTTAATACATTTAGCCGATATGGCATTGCAAGGGAAAAATACCGTCGTAATTATTTTGCTGCTTGTTTCAGTTGTGTGTGATAATTTACTTATTTTGTCCTATGTTAAGTGCGCTTGAAGGTGTTTTATTAATTCTTCAATTTTGTCATTCCAATGCAATGTTTATAAATGCAAATAAGGTGATGGGACCACTCATTTTCTGTGTAAATGCTTACTTTTCAGGTTGTGAGCAAACTAACACCCAAAAAGGAGACTTGAGTTGGGTAACCTTCCATAAAAATAAATGTTTATAAAATATAATGAAGATGCAATGTGGCGTAACCTAACCTAGCCAAGCCTCTGGGAATAAAAAAAGTGCAGCTACTTATATTCTTGATTTTGAAGAGAATGCAATTTCCCAAATTAATAAGGAGAAAAATTGTCATGTCTACCTACCTAATTTGTGTATTTTATAGGCAAGTATGCCTTAATAGGCAAGTATTTTATAGGCAAATACCTAACTTGCATGTTTTGGCAACAGTGATATTGGTACCAATCTACCTACGTACATGCATTTTACTGCATGAGACATTGGGCAGATAAGATAAGATATAGTAGAAATAGATATTACTTTGGAAGCTACAAGAACTACAAATTACCTAGTACAGAATCCAAAAATATAACATGCTCATTTTGAAGGCACCCACATGATCAATTACAACCTCCCAAAGACATTGCAGGAACATAGATATAAAAAGATAAGTGCAACTATGAGCCACAAAGGCCCTTCTTGGTTGCACTCTGAACACTCAACCAGTTGCCCACCAAATACAACAATCAGCCCTCTGGAATACTGAAAAGCAAGCCCTCTATTCACACAATGCCAAATTCTCAGCAACTGGAGCTTGACAAGGTGATTTGTGAGGAAATCAGTAGAAACTTTAAGAGGAAGTGCCTCATTCTCGGTGACTTTAATCTAAAAGGTTATGAAAATGCTGGTGTTGGCACCCCATCATGCAAAATGTTTAGGAAATGCCTTGAAGAGGACCTGTTCTTACACCAGTTTGTATCGGAACCTACCAGGCATGGTTCATTCTTGGACCTTGTATTCTCGGATTTAAGTGACTTGGTTCAAGACTTGACTGTAGGCGAAACTCTGGGAAAAAGTGACCATAACATAGTTAGATTCAAGGCACATGTAGGGGAAATTATCAAGGATAATTTGGTAAAGGTTCCAAATTTCAACAGAGCAGACTTTAACGGCATGAGAGCGGCTTTAAGTGCCATCAGATGGGAAGAACAATTCTCCAATTTAAATGCCTGTGAAATGTGGGAAAAGTTCAAATCTTACTTGAAGGAAACTCAGATTAGACATGTCCCCCAAAAGCAAAGACGCAAAAGAAGGGTAGGGAAGCCAGCATGGCTTACACCAGACGTCATAAAAACAATTAAGGCTAAGAAAACTGCATTTATAGTTTTTAAAGAAGCCTCAAATGTCGTTAATCTAAAGGCGTATCGAAAAGCTAGAGACACTGTGAAGCAAAAAACCAGAGCAGCAAAGAGAGCAAAAGAACTGGATTTAGCTAGAAACTGTAATGGGGACAGTAAAAAGTTCTTTAGTTTCTACAAGCTGAGTAAAGCTTCTAGCACAATTGGTCCACTGGAAGTAAATGGGACTACATTGGGTGAGGATAGTGAGATGGTTGAGGAGCTGAGCAAGCAGTTCAAATCAGTGTTTACATTGGAAGATATGACCAATCTGCCGACCATACACCATAGTTCAGTGACATGGGATCTGACAAATGATGTTGATTTCATTGATAGTGATGTTGTTTACAATCATATCAGGAAAATAAAGCAAAATAAGGCAGCAGGACCTGATGAAATTTATGCTAGGGTGTTGCGGGAAACTGAAAAGGAACTGGCATTTCCACTTAGTATAATATTTTGTAGATCAGTTTCACATAATGAAATTCCAACCGATTGGAAAAGGGCAAATGTAGTTCCTATTTTCAAGAAAGGAGAAAGAGGGAAAGTTGAGAACTATAGGCCAATAAGTCTCACATCCCTAGTATGCAAGGTACTCGAATCAATTATCAAGGATAGAATAGTTAGTTATCTGGAAGGTAGCAGATTGATTCAAAATACTCAACATGGGTTTAGAAAAGGACGATCATGTCTCACAAACCTCTTGGACTTTTTGAACTTCGCCACAGAACAATTTGATCAGGGAAATCAGGTTGATGTAGCATATCTTGACTTTAGTAAGGCCTTTGACAAGGTACCCCATAAACGGTTAATGATACAGCTTCAGTCCCATGGTATTGCAGGTAGCATCTTAAAATGGATAGAGTTGTGGCTTTCAGATAGACAGCAAAGAGTGATGCTAAATGGTGCAAAGTCATCATGGCAAAATGTTCTTAGTGGAGTCCCCCAGGGGTCAGTACTAGGGCCATTACTGTTCATTATATTTGTAAATAACATTGAAAGTGGCCTAAGCAGTAAAGTTTTGAAATTTGCGGATGATTTGAAGGTCTTTAGAGTAATAACTGGTCAGGATGAGCATATCTCGCTGCAAAAAGACTTAGACGAACTTGTGAAGTGGTCCGAAGAATGGCAAATGAAATTTAACTTTGATAAGTGCAAAATCATGCATGTAGGTAAGCAGCATATGAAGGCTCCATACTTGATGGGTGGCCAAGTGCTATCAGTGACTCAACAGGAGAAGGATTTAGGTGTTATTCTAAACACAAAACTGGGGGCATCAGAACAGACCAAGGAAGCCAGGAAGAAGGCACTGAGAATGCTCGGGGCAATAAATAGGAATGTATCATACAGAAGTGAGGAAGTGATCAGGAAGCTTTACTGTGCATACGTCAGGCCACATTTGGAATACTGCATCCAAGCTTGGTCTCCTAGCTATGAAAAAGATTGTTGGCTTTTGGAGAGAGTACAAAAGAGGGCTACAAAATGGTTAATGGCATAAGCAACCTGGCATATGAGGAAAGATTGAAGAAATTGAATATGTTTTCACTTAGATATAGAAGGCTGAGAGGAGATCTCATCGAGGTCTTTAAATTTGTCAATGGTCTGGAGAGGGGATACCTTGGGGAAATGTTTGAATTTAACAGAAATGATGCAATTAGAGGTCATAAATTCAAAATTAAAGTTAACCACAGCAGAACAAGGTTAAGGCAAACTTTCTTCACCAACAGGGTAGTGGAACACTGGAACCAGCTGCCAGAAAACATCGTCAGTAGCAGCACATTGAACATCTTTAAAAACAGCATAGACAATCATTATAAAAATATAGGGCTTGCTTTTCAGTATTACAGGGAGGGCTGATTAACAGTTTTGGTGTGCAACTGGTTCAGTGTACAGAGTGCAACCAAGAAGGGCCCTTGTGGCTCATAGTTGCACTAATCTTTTATGTCTTTATGTCTTTATGTCTTTACAATGACTGTCTGTGCTGATTTTAAAGATGTTCAGTGTGCTGCTCCTAATAATGGCAATCCAGCAGCTGGTTCCAGTGTTCTATTATCCTGTTGGTGAAGAAAGACTCTTAAGGTTGTCCTACTGTGATCAACTTTAATTTTGAATTGATGACCTCTAATTGCATCATTTCTGTCAACTTAAAAAAGTTACCCGAGATATTCCATCTCCTGACCATGAACAAATTTCAAGACCTTGATGAAATCTCCTCTCAGCCTTCTTTATCTAAGTGAAAACATTCAATTACTTCCATCTTTCATCATATGCCAGGTTCTTAATACCATTAGTAATTTGTATAGCCTTTTTTGTACTCTCTCTAAAAGCCAACAATCTTTTTCATAACTGGGTTACCAAGCCTTGGCACAGTATTCAGAATGTGGCCTGACATGCACAATAAAGCATCCTGATGACTTTCTAGCTTATGTATGATACATTCCTGTTAATTTTCCCAAGCATTCTCAGTGCCTTCTACCCAGATTCTTTGGTCTGTTCTGATGCCACCAATTTTGTATTCAGAATAACACCTATGTCCTTTTCATGCTGAGTCACTGATAGTGTCACTGATAGTACTTGGCCACCCATCAAGTATGGAGCTTTCATATGCTGCCTACCTATATGCATGATCTTGCACTTATCAAACTTAAATTTCATTTGCCATTTTTGGGACCACTTCACAAGTTTGTCTTACTAATGTGAATTTCCTTGAAGTAAGCAGACATTTCACACATTTAAATAGGATAATTCTTCTTATTTTGTGGCACTTAAAGCAGCTCTCATGCAATCAAAGTCTGCTCTGTTGAAATTAGGAACCTTTCCCAAATTGTCCTTGATTCTTCTCACTAAATGTGCCTTGAACCTAATTAGGTTATTGTCACTTATTCCCAGAGTTTCTCCTACAGTCAACTCCTGAATTAAGCCACATAACTCTGAACAGACAAGGTCCAAGAATGAGCCCAACCTAGTTGGTTCCATAACAAACTGGTGTAGGAACTCTTCACAGCATTTCTGGACCATTTTGCATGATGGGGAGCCAACACCAACATTTTCATATCCTTTTAGAGTAGTCACCAAGAATATGGCACTTCCTCAGATAGTTTCTATTGATTTCCTCACAAGTCACCTTATCAGGTTACAGTTGCTGAGAATGTAGGGTATGATTCCTGATGTGTACAAAGCTCCTATCCTTAGTGTATTGCTGTTGCCTTTTCCCACAGTATGTGACATGTTTCTAAAAATGTTTCTAAACAGGATCATGAATAACAATGTGACCAGTTCATGTGGGAACTAGCACTGAAAAGTTGATCTATTTGAGTAATTAGAATGATATATTTTGGGTGAAAGGTATCTTGGTAATTATATTTAGATGTGCAGGTACTTACCTAGTCATGGCAGTAAACTTTGGCATCCTGCTTTTGGGTTCTTCACTCACAGAGTGCATGGCCACAACTAATGGTGCCACCCACACTGGCTGGATTAGGGATGTCCCAAGTTGTGCAAGTGTAACATAATTCAATTCACAGAATAATTCAACTTGGATATCAGTGTATGAAAGAAGTATGGAGATGTTTTGCAAAACATAAGCAATCCAATCTGCTATGCTATGTTCAGCAATAATTGCTTACTTTCAGCTCATGTGTGCTTCCCTGTGCTTTCTGGTGTCTCAGATGTATTTTGTGATGATGCTGAAACTAAAGCTGACCACATTGTTGTACTTCAGGCTGCCCCAAGGTATCTGCCACCAAATGTGGGCCCATTGCCGCTCGTGTGGTCTGCGGCGGATGGTGTGTGCTTTTCTGACCACCACACAAGGCAGCGCTCCTGCTCTTCGTTCACTCCACACAAGGTAGGGCACACTGAGGATGCTCCAGGTGACCGAGTTCCATGCTGTGGATTATCTAGTATTTTTTAAAGGGAACAAATGATATGCCTATCTGTTGCCTACATGTATAGTGCCCTGCCAAAATGTTTAGAAGCCTATGCCCATGTGTGCAAGCATTTGTGAAGTGAATGCATGCAGGAGGGTCCAGACAGCTGTTTCAGCCTGTCCACATGCAGATGGCAACATCCTGAACATGTATCAAAATGTATCAGTCAGGTTTATTCCTGCAACTTGCAGTACTGGTGCAAGATTCCATGTGATTGTATTTATTAACCCACGTCATCTTTTCAGTCAGATCCTCACACCCCTTCTTGGGGAGGGGGGCTAGTAACCCCCTCTAAAATCCAAACTAAGTATCACACGAAAACGAGAGGTGTCGATGGAAAGCAGTGTAGGATTTCCATATTTTTTTTCTTGGTAGTGGAGTACAAATTTTTTAGCTGGAGTACGATTTTTTAAGCTGGATTCCAAAAAAATAGCTATGCACTTGCTGACAATTAACCTTGTTTTAGTGGGACTGAAAACCAATGTTAGTATTTTTGTATGCATAAACATCTTGGCAAACTAAGCCATGTAAAAAACTTTGCTGCACTAAAAAAAATGAGTTGTCCATAACCAGGTAGTATTGCTTTAATGGGATTAAAAATAAATGTTAACATTTTATGCTGTATGTACCATACAAACATATATGTACATATAGCTAACTGCTAAGTTAGCAATATGTCAGCAAGCTAGGTCATGAATAGGTGCAATTGTGCCAAGGAATGCAACCTGGTGGGAAATGCCCTCAGTAGCCAAAGTACTAAAAAAAATATACCCATGATATCTGCAAAGTGTATAGATATTGCCTGATTGTAGGTGGGTGATGTATTCCCAAAGTTCACAAACAAATATTTATGATAAATGGGCATGATGTGATGTGAATACACCGATAACATTTCTCCTGGCAGAGCTCAGGATGAATTGCACTCACTCATCTTGAGCGGACCACACCACCGGGATCATCCTTCAACAAACACTTTTCCGAAGGACTAATCCCACAATTAATGAGCCGAGTTCACCCACGATTAATTTGAATTATTGCTAACTTCCGTTGTTGTCCAAAATCTCAAGCACCCCAAAATGCATTTCATGGCCCAGTCAACCTTTGAGCCATTCCGAGTTTGTGCGTACGATTCGCCACCGACGCATAATACACAGCTCTGCCTCAGAACCCAAAATTGGCTGTGGTTAAGTTATTAGCGAAGGATGAGGTTATAAGCCAACTTCATGAGCAATGGTAGAGAAATTGGTAACAAAAGTATACTTAATCGATGTCAACGAAGTTCACAAATGCACACCCGACACCACGAACCGGCTTAACGCACACCTGGCACAGCAAACACCACGTGACTACTGGATATTGATGAACTATTGTTTTGGAATATATGATGGTTTAATAAAAAAATTATGCTAATACAATCCGTCTAAAATAGTTTTATTTTCACCACCAAGAAACAGTTATTTTGCATGGAAAAGCTGAACAAATTTATTGAAAACGATTCTTATGAATATTGAAAGTTCCTTTATGCACTTGTTTAGTTCATGTCTGGAATGTTTAGTTGAAGCAAGGATCGAGTTAGGAGTATCTAGAGCTGCTAGACAGGAGTACAAATTGTCCCTGTAAAACCGCTCACAGGCGGTTTTATTTTTCCTCTTAGATAGAGCTGGTCGGATTCGCCACCTCAGCCCTAGAAGTACAACTGATCATGGGGCAGGGGAACAGGGAATGGGTCGGAGTAAATTTCGGAACATGTATTACGGACCCTTCACTGACACCGATGAACCCAAAATTCGGTTATATTTCAAGGCGCATGCTTATCTTCGCACACATTTACAACAACAACAAAAAATGCGACAGTCATGCAAAAGTGCACAAATGACATTGGTTTCTTGGTGTAATCGCATCGGAGAACTTGCTCCGGGGCGGATTTTAGGAAATTTGAAGTGATTTTCTTGCATTGAACGGGCTCATTGTGTCTAAAAAAGTTGTCCCTTTTACACAACGACCTTCGATTGCGCATTCAAAGCACTTACTGGCGAAACCAGGCTTCAAATATTTACTCCGGCGATACGAAGTACCCCAAGATTTGCCAACTAGGGATTTCTGGTACTTCTTGGTGAGTACTCCAGCGCAAGTATCCAAAAATGAATATGAAATAGATATTCATTAATCTAAATATATCATATATCAGATTAAATATTGATAAATATTGAATCAATATTGAATAACTATTGAATCAATATTGAATAACTATTGAATCAATATTGAATGAATACTGAATTAATTGACTCTGAAGTGATTCATTCTGGCAATATATTCAGGTACCTACGGGCGATACGATTTCAGTCGATATACTCACCTCAGTAACACAGTAGGACTCTAACATTATAAATCACCGTTATGGGCGCTAAATGATCGCATTTTATGGTCGAAGCGCCCCAAAACCCAAATAAATAAATAAATACTGAATTAATTATTGACTTTATTCACATAAATATAGCGTCTTTTCACACGTGAAGTCCCGCGAGTTGTGCGTAGCCGGTTTTAGCAAGGCCGCTTACGGGTTTTAGCGCAACACCGACGAGCATGCTCTGTACGCTTTACACTGCCTTTCAAGGATGTGTAGTGACGTTGACTGGTCGGCGCGCTAGGATCGCGGAAACTGCTAGTTGTCAGGTATGGACTTTGAGTGGTAGCACTCGACCAAACAATGTTCTTCGTTTTCCCTTCTGGAGTACAAATTATTTCATTTAGTCTAGTCACAATCCTGGAGTACATAATGAATTGGTATCCACGACACCAACAAACGTCAGTTTTTCCAACACTGACGGAAAGCGCTCGACGAGTAGGGTCCGGGTCCACCCGAAAAACAATTTCCCCAAAAAGTGACGTCACCAGGGAGATAGATTTTCACGACTTTTCATGACTTACTTCATGTATGGCTCTGGGGAGTTCATTTTTGGGATATATGAAGAAAAAAATATTTGGAATTAGAAAAGGACAGCGAAAACGACTAGGGATATAATTCTTTTGGCCTCCCTTTTTTATTCCAAAATTTTGAGTTTTAAAGTTACCTGATAAAACATGCTTGCTTTAGCCAGAATCCTCTATTTTAACCACAATTCGGCAAATATGCAAAATTTATATGTAGTCAAAAACGAAAAATGAAACATTCCACTCCTACATTTTGTTGCATCCCTAAAGATAAGCAAACACTGAAAGTTTCATTAAAACATCTGTATATGTTAAAGTGCAACATCTGGTTGAACTTTTTTTGGAGGTGACCTCACTTGACCATGACTGACTCGTTGACCCTATATAACCTGACTTCAAAATTTTGAAACAGCATGCCAAATTGATGTGGGAAAGGGTATGCCAAATTTGGGCGCGCTGCCGCACGCCGTTCGTCTACTATCCGCGAAAACCTGAGGAGGGGGCAGTTGAAGACCCCCCCGAGATGGGACGGGTTAATTCTGTAAATGGAAGATGCTTGGAAATGGAAGATGCTGTATACATAATAATTGGATCTCAAAATATAATTGCCTGGTGAATCCAGGAGGTGAATGGCTGTGGTTCAGCTAAGGGAAACTATATTTGTTAAATTGTGTGCTTTTATTTACTGTTGCTTAAGGAAATATGGCAGCAAGTTTAATGTTGACTGGCTGATTGGTGGTGAGTTAGCGCCACTAGTGAGAATGCGATGGTGAGGTGGCGCTGCTAGTGAGAATACGGTGGTGAGAGGGCGCTGCTAGTGAGAATACGGTGGTGAGGTGGCGCCACCGGCGAGGGTGGCTGTACACTGATGTCCGTGTTTCAGTGCACGGGTGGCCAGGCGGCCGCTGCTGGACCCGCGCCTGCTGGCGCCGTCGGCGGCCGTCCCGGTGCAGCACGCGCGCTCGATGTTCATCCAAACGCAGGATACTCCGAATCCCAACAGTCTCAAATTCCTGCCAGGCAGAACGGTGAGATGTCCAGCTCCTGATATTACCGATGGTATTGCCGCTGCTGATGGTTATCTTAGTGTGCTATACTGGCGAACCTATTGTTGGTATTGTTGTTCGGTAATATTTTTATTTGCCTCCAGGATGTTTTCGTAAGGTGCATATCCACACAGGCACACACCCTAGGACAGATGTGGCATCGTCATTTATAGCTTGCTGCTTGATCTGATATGTACATGCTTATATGTCTCATTCACTTATGTTATGGGCGCTATATGACCAATGCAGTCGATGCGCCCATAAACTACAATAACTAACACACAGGCACACACATTGGAGGTTTAATTTCCATTGGACAGTGTTGTTCGCGCGCTTGCTCTTAGTTCCCCGCCGAAGCACGTACACACGGCGACTTATCCCGGCGGCTTGTGCCCGGTGAGCGGCTGACTGCTCCGGTGACACGGGGCGAGACCGTGTCACCGGACCGAAGGGTGTGCCCGGGGGCAGGCCATGGCCGGGAGCACGATGTCGCGGGTGGTGGCGCGTCAGCGTTATCCCGCGGCACGGCGAACACCCCCCATCCCCACAGTTACTGGCATCTCCTGAGCGGGAGCCGGCCGTGGGGTGGTCTTACTCATTCGAGTTCTTCGCGGTCGAACGTCATGACATCCATTTCTGACATCGACACGACATGACATCCCCAGGGTCACACCAGTGTTTCTGACGAGCAACTTCATCACTGTTATGTTCAGTAGTGGTGTCCTTTAATAATCATGTGAAACTACCCGTATGAAATTTTTGGATACAGACTGAGGCATATTACAGGCATGACAGATAATGCTTAGTCCACCACAGGATGTGCTTAAAGTTAATTTGCAAATCAACAGGGATATGTTGGTAAGCTGCTGGCCAGTAACGGGGCGCTCGTATCTCGTTTCAGGTGCTGGAAGCCGGAGGCACCCTCGACTTCCCCACCGTCGCCACGGCGCAGCATTCTCCACTGGCCAAGCTGCTGTTCCGCATCCCCGGCGTCAAGTCGGTGTTCCTGGCGAGCAACTTCATCACAGTCACCAAGGTGAGAAGGTCGGCGTCTCGAGGCAGGGGTCACCAGCGCAGCGATGAATTATTCGTGAAATGTGGCGGAATATACCACCTTCTGGCTGATAGACATCCTTTCCAAGGAGATGTCGACGTGCTTGTTGATGTGTGTTTATGAAGTCTCCATGACAAATTCGTAAGATCCTTTTTTGCGTGTAAGTGGCATGCTTATGCTCATCATCATGGATTGATTACACAAGCATCTCGTGACAAAATTGCAAATGCAGAGCTTATCTATGGTGTGATATGTGGAACAATGTGGTCTGCTGATAACAGCATTTCAACCGTCATTAGCATAGGCATCCATATATTAAGTGTCTCCGAAATTAAACCAAAAACATACACTGATTAGTACACTGTTGGCTCAGATGGAGCTCGGAGGACTGAATCGATACTTTAATTGGCATGCTCCCATACTACTGCAGTCGTTTTGACATCTCACGCCTAACGAAAAACCATTTTTTTACACTGCACCAGCATTTGTCGCTGCAACATGCTGCACGGTCACCCGTGGTGGAGAAGTGTTCCCGTGGGGCTCGCTGTAGCGGTGTCCTCTACAGCTGGGGTTGGGGACGTGTCCCCCTGGGCTCGCTGTAGCGGTGTCCTCTACAGCCCGGCTTGGGGACGTGTCCCCCTGGGCTCGCTGTAGCGGTGTCCTCTACAGCCCGGCTTGGGGACGTGTCCCCCTGGGCTCGCTGTAGCGGTGTCCTCTACAGCCGGGGTTGGGGACGTGTCCCCCTGGGCTCGCTGTAGCGGTGTCCTCTACAGCTGGGGTTGGGGACGTGTCCCCCTGGGCTCGCTGTAGCGGTGTCCTCTACAGCCCGGCTTGGGGACGTGTCCCCTGGGCTCGCTGTAGCGGTGTCCTCTACAGCCGGGTTGGGGACGTGTCCCCCGGGCCCTTTTTTAGGGTTTTCTACCTGGTTGACCCTGGGCTCGCTGTAGCGGTGTCCTCTACATCCGGGGTTGGGGACGTGTCCCCCTGGGCTCGCTGTAGCGGTGTCCTCTACAGCCGGGGTTGGGGACGTGTCCCCCTGGGCTCGCTGTAGCGGTGTCCTCTACAGCTGGGGTTGGGACGTGTCCCCCTGGGCTCGCTGTAGCGGTGTCCTCTACAGCCCGGCTTGGGGACGTGTCCCCCTGGGCTCGCTGTAGCGGTGTCCTCTACAGCTGGGGTTGGGGACGTGTCCCCCTGGGCTCGCTGTAGCGGTGTCCTCTACAGCCCGGTTGGGGACGTGTCCCCCTGGGCTCGCTGTAGCGGTGTCCTCTACAGCTGGGGTTGGGACGTGTTCCCGTGGGGCTCGCTGTAGCGGTGTCCTCTACAGCCCGGCTTGGGGACGTGTCCCCCTGGGCTCGCTGTAGCGGTGTCCTCTACAGCTGGGGTTGGGACGTGTTCCCGTGGGGCTCGCTGTAGCGGTGTCCTCTACAGCCCGGCTTGGGGACGTGATCCCCTGAGCTCGCCGTAGCGGTGTCCTCTACAACCGGGGTTGGGACGTGTTCCCCTGGGCTCGCTGTAGCGGTGTCCTCTACAACCGGGGTTGGGACGTGTCCCCCTGAGCTCGCTGTAGCGGTGTCCTCTACAGCTGGGGTTGGGACGTGTTCCCGTGGGGCTCGCTGTAGCGGTGTCCTCTACAGCCCGGCTTGGGGACGTGTCCCCCTGGGCTCGCTGTAGCGGTGTCCTCTACAGCTGGGGTTGGGACGTGTCCCCCTGGGGCTCGCTGTAGCGGTGTCCTCTACAGCCCGGCTTGGGGACGTGTCCCCCTGGGCTCGCTGTAGCGGTGTCCTCTACAGCCGGGGTTGGGACGTGTCCCCTGGGGCTCGCTGTAGCGGTGTCCTCTACAGCCCGGCTTGGGGACGTGTCCCCCTGGGCTCGCTGTAGCGGTGTCCTCTACAGCTGGGGTTGGGACGTGTTCCCCCTGGGGCTCGCTGTAGCGGTGTCCTCTACAGCCCGGCTTGGGGACGTGTCCCCCTGGGCTCGCTGTAGCGGTGTCCTCTACAGCTGGGGTTGGGACGTGTCCCCCTGGGCTCGCTGTAGCGGTGTCCTCTACAGCCCGGCTTGTGGACGTGTCCCCCTGGGCTCGCTGTAGCGGTGTCCTCTACAACCGGGGTTGGGACGTGTCCCCCTGGGCTCGCTGTAGCGGTGTCCTCTACAACCGGGGTTGGGACGTGTCCCCCTGGGCTCGCTGTAGCGGTGTCCTCTACAACCGGGGTTGGGACGTGTCCCCCTTGGACGTGTAGGTGTCCTCTCAGCGGGGTTGGGACGTGTCCCCCTGGGCTCGCTGTAGCGGTGTCCTCTACAGCCGGTTGTGGGACGTGTCCCCCTGGGCTCGCTGTAGCGGTGTCCTCTACAGCCCGGCTTGGGGACGTGTCCCCCTGGGCTCGCTGTAGCGGTGTCCTCTAAGCCGTGGGGGTTCTCGGTAGCGGTGTCCTCTACAGCTGGGATTGGGGACGTGTCCCCCTGGGCTCGCTGTAGCGGTGTCCTCTACAGCCGGGGTTGGGGACGAGTCCCCCTGGGCTCGCTGTAGCGGTGTCCTCTACAGCCCGGCTTGGGGACGTGTCCCCCTGGGCTCGCTGTAGCGGTGTCCTCTACAACCGGGGTTGGGACGTGTCCCCCTGAGCTCGCTGTAGCGGTGTCCTCTACAGCCCGGCTTGGGGACGTGTCCCCCTGGGCTCACTGTAGCGGTGTCCTCTACAGCCCGGCTTGGGGACGTGTCCCCCTGGGCTCGCTGTAGCGGTGTCCTCTACAGCTGGGGCTGGGTGGACCAGTGGACGTTCTTAGGAGCCATTAGCCCTAAGACGTCCACAACAGCAGTGGAGCATTAGCGAGGTTCCGCACACCTTCGCAGGGGCTCGCAAGTATCTGTCAGCGCCCGTACTCGTTTGGGAGGACCCGTAGAAGTTCGTGAGGGCTCGTGAACACTCGTAAGGGCCCATATATTTTCTTATGGGCCTGATAACAACATATGCGGCCATACCAAGTGATTACTTGTATATATCGGCCGTAGCGACCTTGTAGACAAGGTTGAGCCCAGGATGGAGTGGGGGGCTGCCACCACCCTTTGGGGCAGGGAGGGCGGTCGTCCCTCCACCAACTCCACCAGACCCGGACTGTCCATAACAGCCACTGTACGTGGATGGCATGTATTGTGAAATAAATAAATAAACTTGGCTATGTCCCCGCATATAGTTAACATTTACAGAGCGGAAAGTTGGTGGGGACAAGGCGAAGTTGTTTCGGTTTGGGTCCACCGAAGTATAGATAACTCTACCATTAAGCTCATTTATGTTCACTCCCAAGTATATATTTCCTCAGAACATTATACGTGGATTGTGACCCCTCCTTATTGAGTTCTTCAAATATTGCCGACGATGACTTTATCCGGCGAGCCTCGAAACATTGGGAACAAACCAACGGAATTGTGATCCTCAGTGCAACCAACGGTTCCGGTCGTTTGTTGCTATTTGTAATGTGGTTGTCACATCCGCCTCACCCGTGGTAGGTATTCCGTGGTAGGGTCGAATACCCGAAAAATAATTCCGTGGTGGATTTTTCTCGATCGAGTTATTCGGCTGGTACTTGTCGAAATTATCGATTGTGGCCACGACGCGGAAAAGTGTTTCCGCCCGGGCTCGAACCGGGGACCTTCCGCGTGTGAGGCGGACGTGATAACCACTACACTACGGAAACCTGGCAAGATCGAGGCTCTGAGTGAAGGGTCACAAACTTGCGGTTTTACGGGCACTACGACAACGTCCACTATCTCATCTTCAGCTTTTATGTTCAATCTGACACCACTGTCAAATTGGTTGAGGTAAGGTAGTGCATTAACTTTTCAGTGGCCCAAGCGGCCCCGAAAATCTATTCCGAGCATCTCGTGTACGCCCGAACATACAGCAGCTTAACCATGAGCTCAGTGGTCAAGCTTCAGCCTGGTTGGTTGTCGGAGGGCAAATTAATGGCACATTCAACATATGCAAAGTAACAACATTGCTCTCCACTGCATTGACGACATCAACACTCGCACGTCTGGAGGTGCGCGCCAACTTCGCATGTCCGGGGGGGGGGGGCGGGGGCGGATGTCTGCCCCGTAGGATCTCTAGAACTATGCTAGCTAGCGGGAAACGGAAAACGGCGTTGGGTAGCTGGTGACGGGCTCTATCGAGTGTTTCGGTCATTTTTTTTCTCGCTCAGGTCAACATTCAGGTCACTGGGTCATCATACGTCAAATTCGACCAGATCAGGTGAGACTCAGATATTGCCACATATCTCAGGACCTGCAACAGATAGAAACAAACGGCGAACGCTGTTCGACAGTCCTTGAAATGCGCTACCTACAATAGGCGGTGTAATTTAAGGTCAGGTCAACCGAAACTCAGGTCAAGGTCATGAAGTCGCCTAGGGAGGTCATGTAATGTATCAATCGACACGTCTTAGCGATACAAGCACAATGACGGTAATTTTAGCCTTCTAGCTCAGTGCATTGCGATATAATGCGCATAAATGTGTAGTGATCTCAGGTGACCTCAGAGGACCTTGGTGAGGTCACTGAGCAAAAATGTCAGCGGTAACATTGGACATAGTTTCCACATGCCACAACCGTTGTGAGATCATTCCGAGCGCAAATATGTAAACAGGAAACATGTTTACCATAGCCTTATAATGGGGAAGCCATGGCTGCGACCTGACCTAAGGTCAATGCTGCGGAAAAGCCCGATATGCATATTATGGTCCCTGATGAGATCATGACGTGTTATAAGTTTGAAATCAATCGCCCATTTATTGTAGAAGTTATGCCACCTAGAACTCCGAGTGTAGTTGGGTCACTTTTCCTGACCTGGTGACTTGACCTGAGATTACCCAGGGTAAAAATGTATGAAGATATGCGGAAAAGACCGATGAACAGCTATGCGAAGTTTGGCCTTGCTAACCCGATTAGTTTGGCGGCAAATGAGGAAAAACCGGAGGGGGCAGATATCTGCCCCCCGGACGTACGCGTGTTAAAAAAAATGATGGTGGTGGAGGATCCAGAAGTGCCGGTTGTAAGGGGGTACACTAAAAAATTGTCCGATAAAGAAAAAATTAACAACCGACACTCGTCAGGTCTCCTTGCGACATTGCTTATCTCATGAAGTATTTTTTTTGGGGGCTCTACATGACCAATGTAATCGATACGCCCTAAAGCCCCAATAACTAACTAATGAAGCATTTTAACGTGTATATTTTAGAGGAAATTTTCGGCAAAAATCGGCCTATGTGGGCATGGTCCTGATGGCTTCCCAGTCCCAGCTAGATTCGCCAGTGATCGAGGATTGTCACAATGCGTGCGTAACCGAAGGAGGTAACCAGTACCTATGTTAAGGGTGGGGTTGGAACACCATTGGGTCTGAATGATACACTCTGAAGACGTTAGTTCAGCCCAGATTTAAGCGGATGAGGGGAGCAAACTGAGGGCCCGATTCAACTGACAGCAGAGCCTATGGGAACGGGGCTCAAAGCTTCCTCGCCCTTGCGCAAGCAGTGTGTGGCTTAGCCTTCCGGTTCAGTCTGTAAAGTATGGCGACATCGACGAGATCATGCTCGGTGCCAGTCCTTCATACACCGGATGCAGTCATTGCACCTCAGAAGACCTGGTCGGTGTGCCACAGGAGGTCTGGTCGGTATGCCGCAAGAGGCCTGGTCGGTATGTCACAGGAGGCCTGGTTGGTGTACCAAAGGAGGCCTGGTTGGTGTGCCACAGGAGGCCTGGTCGGTATGTCACAGGAGGCCTGGTTGGTGTACCAAAGGAGGCCTGGTTGGTGTGCCACAGGAGGCCTGGTTGGTGTACCCAAGGAGGCCTGGCTGGTATGCCACAGGAGGCCTGGTTGGTGTGCCACAGGAGGCCTGGTTGGTGTACCCAAGGAGGCCTGGCTGGTGTGCCACAGGAGGCCTGGTTGGTGTGCCACAGGAGGCCAGGTTGGTGTGCCACAGGAGGCTTGGTCAGTGTGCCGCAGGAGGATTGGTCGGTGTGCCACAGGAGGCTTGGTCGGTGTGCCACAGGAGGCTTGGTCGGTGTGCCACAGGAGGCCTGGTTGGTGTACCAAAGGAGGCCTGGTTGGTGTGCCACAGGAGGCCTGGTTGGTGTGCCACTGGAGGCTTGGTTGGTGTACCCAAGGAGGCCTGGTTGGTGTACCACAGGAGGCCAGGTTGGTGTCCCACAAGAGGCCTGGTCAGTGTGCCGCAGAAGGTCTGGTCAGTGTGCCGCAGGAGGATTGGTCGGTGTGCCACAGGAGGCCAGGTTGGTGTCCCACAAGAGGCCTGGTCAGTGTGCCACAGGAGGCTTGGTCGGTGTGCCACAGGAGGCCTGGTTGGTGTGCCACTGGAGGCTTGGTTGGTGTGCCGCAGGAGGATTGGTTGGTGTACCCAAGGAGGCTTGGTTGGTGTGCCACAGGAGGCCTGGTTGGTGTACCACAGGAGGCCAGGTTGGTGTCCCACAAGAGGCCTGGTCAGTGTACCACAGAAGGTCTGGTCAGTGTGCCGCAGGAGGATTGGTCGGTGTGCCACTGGAGGCTTGGTCGGTGTGCCGCAGGAGGATTGGTTGGTGTACCCAAGGAGGCTTGGTTGGTATGCCACAGGAGGCCAGGTTGGTGTACCACAGGAGGCCAGGTTGGTGTCCCACAAGAGGCCTGGTCAGTGTGCCGCAGGAGGATTGGTCGGTGTGCCACAAGAGGCCTGGTCGGTGTGCCACAGGAGGCTTGGTCGGTGTGCCACAGGAGGCTTGGTCGGTGTGCCACAGGAGGCTTGGTCAGTGTGCCACAGGAGGCGCAGTGTACGTCATGGTCAAGCCGGTGCGCCGGCGACAAGCTGGTGCGTGTGAGACTGGAAAAATAGCGAAGGAAGCAAAATTATCGATCAACATGGAAGCGATGGCAACCGGGCAGGTACTCAAAATTTATCGCAAATAATTCATCGTTGTATCTTTAATTGCTACCAGATATTAGCACTGGACTATTTTTAAAACAATATTTCCATCTCAAGAAAAAACGTTCCATGTTTTCTATAAAAAAATAGCTGTTTCCTGCTTTGCAGCCCCAGATAATTCAGGTCGATATGCCAGATGAAGTATGCTCGCCAGGGATGCTGAGCCGGGACATTTTGCCCGGAGCCGCCGGAGCCGGTACATTTTACCCGGAGCCGGAGCCGTCCAAAATTTTCCCGGCTCCGCATCCCTGATGATCGCAGTGTAAAATTCTCCAGTTTCAGTTTTTTTTTTGCAGGTCAGGTTGTTTAAGCTTTGCATGATATGAAATATAATATTCAAGGGACATTCTGTACCGAATACATCAACTACTGCACTACATCAACCCCTTCCCTGCTCCAGGTGGATGATGAGGTGGAATGGAAGGTCATCAAAGCGGAGATTTTCGCCACCATCATGGACTTCTTCAGCTCTGGGCTACCCGTGGTGCACGAGGCAGCGTACGCTGCTGCGGCCGGCGGAGGTACAGTGCCGTCATCTAGCGGGCGTTTTGTAAGGTCGGTTTCTGACTCCGATCTGAGGTCACCGACTATCTAACTAGGGCAGAGTGTTACCAGGCCCGAGAGGGTGGCGGCGAATTTGGTTGGGAGGCACAATCAAGGTTAGATTTGTACTTTGTAATCCGGATGTGTGGAGGAAAATTTTATGGCATTCATATTTTGAGATGTTTTTCTTGAAATCTGTAGCATCAGTATCTCAGTTCGAACTTTCAAGGAAGTATTGAACACTTCATACTAGAGCAGTGCATTGTGAAACAGCACCATCAAACCTCGAATTTCTAACAATGATGTGGTAATTTTCTAGATGACAAAAACCCACCAACCTGTTGTCTTCTTTACGATTATCAATGTTTGTTTGCCATTCCCACACGTAATTTCTGAAGAATTTCTGAAGAAGGAGGGGAAGTCTCGTTGCAAGATATAATGTGGATCGTTTTCGTGGGCTAACTAATTGGACTTAATGTTTGTACTGATAAATTGAGAAGTATCACAACAAAATATGTTAGCTGAAGCTTACATCGTACGTAGCGCACGCAGCGATATGGGCACTGTATAACCACTGCAGATGATGCGCCCTAAAACCCCAATAACTAACGCACGTAGCGAAGTTCAATGGGACAGACAAAAAAGTTCATAGGAGGGGTGTATGTCTTAAAGTTGTGGCGACCACTTCAAACTTGATGGGATTTTTCAGCCCAGGCCGTCACTACCAGAATACAAGCAATCGACGTATGCATTACGCTGTCTATAACACACAATACTAAAACAATGCTGGATGACAGACTGACAGACAGACAGACAGGTGTACAGGCAGACAGACACAGACGGACAGACAGACAGACACAGACAGACGGACAGGCAGGTGGACGTACATACAGACAGACAGACATACATACAGACAGATTAGCTATCCAATCTGAGATCTGCATTATTCCCCAACATACGGTGGAGTTTACTCTCTCTTCGGGGTAGCTTGAGTCATTCCGATGCTCGTCTCGTGCTCCGGTAGTTATGCATTTTAACATCGATGTCTGCTTTCAGTGTCTTGGATGTATCAACTTTAGCATTGGTAGACCCTTGTAATACTTCCTTTACAGCTCCATTATGTCAATAACCGGATCTACCCTTTCTTTTCCAAACCTTCTAGTTGCCATGTCGACTTTCTGTTATATACCCTCTCCTGGTTGTTCTGTTCCACGCCTTCTCATAGCTATCATATCGACTTTATTTTCTCCTCAACTCCGGTTTGATCAGTCGCACTCAAGGGCCAAACAAACACATGCTTTGTTATTTGTTCTTAATGACTGCATTTACCTTCCCTAGCTCCAATGGAAATAATATGGAGATGTTCCAAATCCAGTTAGCCAGTCTGTGTGTATGAGTTTGATGGATATTACGTTGCATTTCAAGAGTCAGGACCTGACGCAGTAGAACGACCAAGAGCTCAGGTGCCACGAACATCAGTCCCCTCGCTCATGATGTCAATCCGTGTACTATCTTGAAACCAGTAGTCTGTAAACATCAGCTGAATATCATATAATTATAAGTTTTGGTACTGAATGATTTTTAATGAAGAAAATCCAAATGTCGAATGAATTATTCAGTGCATCTATCCTAGTCAGTTATCTCAAAATGCTAAGATTGCAGTTGTAAGTCTGGGACAAATGTTTGTAGATTGGATAACCAAAATTAGTGCACTTTTGCCTATGGTTATTTGCTACATCCTACATAATACTTACAAGATGTTGCTCCTCATTGGGACGAAAATATCTGAACGTTCGTCATTCGGCCTGTTATTTCTAAAACAATGCTTGTCGGAATCCTCTTAGTGGTATATGTCTACCGATAATAGTTTTGGATATGCATGGAGCTCAACTTTCCCCTCGGACGTCGCACCTGCCGGGGACGGATCAGGTCGTACGGCCATCCTGCCACACACCCCACTGTTGCTGAAAACGCCGCAGAAGTCCTACTGCCCATCCTGCCACACACACCCCACTGTTGCTGAAAACGCCGCAGAAGTCCTACTGCCCATCCTGCCACACACACCCCACTGTTGCTGAAAACGCCGAAGAAGTCCTACTGCCCATCTTTGTGACGCCGCCGTCCTACTGTCCAACCTTGTGACGACGCCGTCCTACTGTCCATCATTGTGACGCCGCCGCACTACTGTCCATCATTGTAACAAAGCCGTCCTGTCAATACTTGTGGCATCGCCGACCTACTGTCAATAATTGTGGCATCGCCGACCTACTGTCAATACTTGTGGCATCGCCGACCTACTGTCAATACTTGTGACAAAGCCGTCCTGCTGTCAATACTTGTGACATCGCCGACCTACTGTCAATACTTGTGGCATCGCCGACCTACTGTCAATACTTGTGGCATCGCCGACCTACTGTCAATACTTGTGACAAAGCCGTCCTGCTGTCAATACTTGTGACAAAGCCGTCCTGCTGTCAATACTTGTGGCATCGCCGACCTACTGTCAATACTTGTGACAAAGCCGTCCTGCTGTCAATACTTGTGGCATCGCCGACCTACTGTCAATACTTGTGGCATCGCCGACCTACTGTCAATACTTGTGACAAAGCCGTCCTGCTGTCAATACTTGTGACAAAGCCGTCCTGCTGTCAATACTTGTGGCATCGCCGACCTACTGTCAATACTTGTGACAAAGCCGTCCTGCTGTCAATACTTGTGGCATCGCCGACCTACTGTCAATACTTGTGGCATCGCCGACCTACTGTCAATACTTTTGACACAGCCATCCTACTGTCAATACTTGTGGCATCGCCGTCCTACTTTCGATCATCGTGACGCCGTCGTCCTACGTTTCCACCGCCCAGCCTCATTCACCTCCTCGCCTGACGACGCCCCTGAAGCAGCTCCCCAGCCATTGTCACCGCTGGTGACGCCCCTTCTGCAGCGGTCGCCGACGACGAAGACGACGACGAGGTGGTGGCCATGGTGAAGGAGCTGCTGGACACCCGGATCCGGCCCACCGTGCAGGAGGACGGCGGCGACATCGTGTTCATGGGCTTCAAGGACGGCGTTGTGCGCCTGAAGATGCAGGGCTCCTGCACGAGCTGCCCCAGTTCGGTTGTGACGCTGAAGAACGGCGTCCAGAACATGCTGCAGTTCTACGTGCCTGAGGTGCGTGTCGTTGGCGGGCTCTGCCGGCGACACCGCTGTCGATATCACGACTCTCGACCTTGCCGTATGGGATGTGAATATCCAAACCCAGGGTCAGGTTGAGACTTAATCTCTATTCTCATCTCCACTGCTCTGCGTGATCACTACAGTCGATGCGCCTCTAAACCCCCAGTGAACATCTCCACCGGCACTTCATCTTCGTCATACCTGATTATTTGTCGTTGCTATTAGATCTCCGTCTGACGCTCCATCCTGGCCATCCATAATTGTCTGTCGTCATCGTCGTCTGACTCTCTGTCTCCATCTCCAGGCCTCGTCCTCGGCCCGTTCATCTGTTTCTCCAGCTGTGAAGTGCTGCAGCGATTGTCCGACACCATGGTCTACGTTGACCTCTTTAACCTTGACATGAATATCCCTCCGTGTCTGGTGAAGGCGCCAGACACATCCTGTGTCTAATTGATGATGTTTAATTATTCCAATTTGAATTTTGTCTGGTGTTCCGAAAAAAAACGTAAAAACTGTTATAATAATCCATATTTCGAGCAAACCATTTGGAAATTGTATAGCACGTCCCAATACGGTTCGCGGTGATTGATGCACATAGGTAGGTCTTTGTCATGACTGTATGGCTGTGTGACTTGTTCTTCCGGTCTTCAGGTTGTTTCCGTAGAACAGGTGACGGATGAAGCAGACGAAGTCTCCGAATCTGAATTCAAGAAGTTCGAAGAATCTTTGAACAAGAGCAAGATGCAAGCGGAAGAGAAGTAGCTTCAGTTGGGTTAAACTGAAAGCGTGGGCAGTTGGAAGGCTGAGTGTGCGGACGCAGTGGTGTTTGCGTTCGCCTCGGCTCCCTGTGTCCTTTCAAGTGTGAAATGTTGCCATGTGCTGGCTAGGCAAGCCTCTGGTCGACCGGCGACAGAGTAGACAGTGGCCGACAGTGTGGAAGTCGTCAGCTGTAGCTGCTTCGGACTCTCGGTGTACACTGAGTTGCAGAGTGAGATCAACGTGACGGCGTGTATTCGAATGTAGACGCGACCCGGCTACGCTAGACGTGCACGCGGCCTGTGTCTGGATGTGCGACGTTTGATTATTGTAAGAGGAACGCTGATGGTCTTGCATCCCAATTTTTTCCCGCAGCATAAAGGCAGCGTAAAGGCCTGCGCAATGGAACACTGAACGCCATCGTTTTATTTGTCACAGTATTGGTCTGTGAGATAGGTTGCGGGTGTGTGTGACCTGACAGCAGGACCGCCTATCACGTGGCACAGCCACCTCCAGCCACCTCCGGTATGATCGTGGCACAGCCACCTCCGGCTCGGATCTGCCGGGCTCGAATCCACGGACGTTAACCTTGTCGCAGTACCTAGTCCTTCGATGTTGGCGCAATACCGGGTAAGATGCGTACATTCTTGGCGCGGTACCGTGTCAGGGTCCTTGGCGCGGTATCGCGAATGAGTCCTTCAACCTTGTCGCAGTATCTAGTCAGAGTCCTTCGATGTTGGCGCAATACCGGGTAAGGTGCGTACATTCTTGGCGCGGTACCGTGTCAGGGTCTTTGACGCGGTACCGAGTCAGAGTCCATCCTTGATGCGGTACCGAGTCAGAGTCTATCATTGGCGCGGTACCGAGTCAGGGTTCTTGGCACGGTACCGGGTCAGAGTACTTCATCATATTGCATACACTTAGTCATACTAGCTGCTAGTATGTATATATATATAGACGTGCGTGCGTGCGTGCGTGCGTGCGTGCGTGCGTGCGTGCGTGCGTGCGTGCGTGCGTGCGTGCGTGCGTGCGTGCGTGCGTGCGTGCGTGTGTGTGTGTGTGTGTGTGTGTGTGTGCGTGTGTGTGTGTGTGTGTGTGTGTGTGTGTGTGTGTGTGTGTGTGTGTGTGTGTGTGTGTGTGTGTGTGTGTGTGTGTCTGCGTCCTAAGTTCATATGCGAGTGTGTGTGCGTGACTGCACGCATGTCCAGTCCGCCCTGCGTCTTGAGAGTATTTTGGAGACAAGCGGCGATTTGTTTCAGCAGCAGTTTGTTGGCCGAGTTCGTGTGGAAAACGTGGCCACGTGGACGTGATACACGTACTGCTGCTCGGGAAGTTTGCCATCATGGCGTAATATATTAACTGCGATGGAGATGCAAGCGTTTGCTATATAAATCCGTGTTGGTACGGATTGGTGAATACGGGGACGAGTGGTCTAGGGGTAAGTTGCCGTCTCGCAATCGAAAGATTGTGGGTTCGAGTCTCACCTGTCGCTACTCTTCGCCCGCGAGCAATCGGCGTGAGATTGGCGACGCACACGACTGAACGGTCGACGTGTCGTAAAACCAATAACCACCGGACTGGTAAATACTGCTATCGATACTATGCAGTATTTGCCATAATATTGTATCCCTGGTTTGTTTGTGTACTTGTCTAACTAGTGCCGAAGAACTTCACATGGTGGAACTTGTATCCTCAATTGCCTGCGTTTGCAAAACATAGTCTGCATCTTTAACATGTGTCTCCGAGACGTCTTCCGACAAATTTCGATTGTGAATTCGCGATGTGATATGGAGTTTGAGCGCTGTGGGTGCTGAGGTCGGGCGTCGTTCATGATACACTGGCTCTGGGCATGTATCCACCCCCCACACTGCCTCGCTAATGTGTGTCACACAGTGAGTGCCGATGGAGGGTGTCTCATTCTCCTAACTTGTCCTGACTTATTAGACCCTTGACTGTGGAATTGGCGCTTGATCACATGGTAGATAATTGTGTTGAAGAAGTCTTGGAATGGGCGCTGGATGACCAACGCAGTTGACGCGCCCCTGAATTCCGATAACTAACCAAGAAGGATTCTAGGGCAAATGTACGTATGGCAAATGTACGTAAGCAAATGTACGTATGACAATTTTACGTAAGCACAGATGTACGTATGGCTAATGTACGTAAGTGCAAATGTACGTGTGACAAATGTACGTATGCGCAAAAGTACGTAAGCGTTAATGTACGCATGCGCAAATATACGTATGCGCAAAAGTACGTAAGCGCAAATGTACTTGAGCGCAAACGTACGTAAACGCAAATGTACATATGCGTAAAAGTACGCAAACGCAAATGTACGTAAGCGCAAAATTACGGAAGCACAAATGTACGGAAGGGCAAGTGTACGTCAGCGCAACAGTACCTAAACGTAAATGAATGCAAGAAGAAATGTACGTATGAACCAATGCAAGTACATTTATGCGCACGTGCCTTTACGTTTAAGCAAATTTGGTTGGGTGCATATGCCGTACGTACATTTGCTCTTAGGTACATTTGCGCATACGTACATTTGTCCGTACGTACAATTGCTCATACGTACATTTAGCCTTACGTACATTTGTGCATAGATACAATTGCCATACATGCATTTGCTCATACGTACATTTAGCCTTACGCGCATTTGCGTTTACGTACATTTGCGCATACATACTTTTGCTCATACGTACTTTTGCGCATGCATACATTTTTATACGTACATTCGCACTTACGTACATATGTGCTAACGTACAATTGTCATACGTACATCTGCGCTTACGTACGTTTGCTAATGTACATTTGCGTACGTACATCTGCAATACGTGCATTTGCTGTACGTACATTTGTCCGGTTACCACCAAGAAGCCTTGGAGGCCGTGCCAAGGTTCGGTCCGACTCACGTCTGAGTTAAGGGCACCTTTGTACACGCTGATTAATATAACCGGTATGTCAACGTCATGTGAGTTGTCGCCGTCATGATCTTCCTCGTGGTAACCCATCGAAGTTTAAGGAACTTCGATGAGTTGATGTCACCATGCAGTGCATCTAATGGGTAGTGTATCCCTAACTTATCAAAAGAGACCAGAGCCGTTATGAAATGACGTGCTGCATGATTTCGCCACCGCCTTCCAATCAGTCGACAGACCTCAGCTAGAAGACAATGACATCGGCTGGTG
This sequence comes from Imbricaverruca yamaguchii, assembly GCA_034440575.1. NCBI lineage: Eukaryota > Metazoa > Arthropoda > Thecostraca > Neoverrucidae > Imbricaverruca > Imbricaverruca yamaguchii. The sequence continues at coordinate 156,283 of JAOTOL010001445.1, forward strand.
ATGAGGAGGTCAGTAGCCAAACTTCAGCTGGAAGACAACGACGTCGGCTGGTGATGAGGTCAGTAGCAAAACTTCAGCTAGAGGACAACGACGTCGGCTGCTGATGAGGTCAGTAGTCAGACCTCATCTGGAAGACAATGCCGTCGCCTGGTGAGGAGGTCAGTAGCAAAACTTCAACTAGAAGACAACGACGTCGGCTGGTGATGAGGTCAGTAGTCAGACCTCATCTGGAAGACAATGCCGTCGGCTGGTGAGGAGGTCAGTAGCAAAACTTCAGCTAGAAGACAACGACGTCGGCTGGTGATGAGGTCAGTAGTCAGACCTCATCTGGAAGACAATGCTGTCGGCTGGTGAGGAGGTCAGTAGCCAGACATCAGCCGGAAAACAATGACGTCGGCTGGTGATGAGGTCAGTAGCCAAACCTCAGCTGGGAAACAATGACGTCGGCTGGTGATGAGGTCAGTAGCCAGACATCAGCCGGAAGACAATGACGTCGGCTGGTGATGAGGTCAGTAGCCAGACATCAGCCGGAAGACAAGGACGTCGGCTGGTGATGAGGTCAGTAGCCATACATCAGCTGGGAAACAATGACGTCGGCTGGTAATGAGGTCAGTAGTCAGACCTCAGCTGGGAGACAAGGACGTCGGCTGGTGATTAGGTCAGTAGCCAGGCCTCAGCTGCATGACAATGAAGATGACGGAGCCTGTGATCGGCAGCCAAACCCCAGCTGGGAGACGATGAAGGTGGTCAGAATCATGTGCCGGAAGAGGAAGGGCACAATTGCACGGCTTCTGTGCCGTCAGCGAGCTCTCATTCCCCCGGATGTCGACATGACTTGGGATACAGTAAAAGGAATCTTAGGGAGTCGAAATGGGTCAGTAGTCTTCCCTCTTGTTTCCGTCGGATTAACCGCTACAAGATGTCTTGTAAACTGAGCTCATAATGGTTAAAAACTTGCAATGCCAAAAAGGTGCTCAGTGCATCAGATATGACAACGTAAGAGTGGCATTCACCGATTTCGATGAGGCGAACCGCCTTCAGGATCGCCACGAGCCTCGACGAGTAGCTACACAGAGATCTGTTGTGACTAACATATTAGCTTACGGTTGTTCTGTAGCTGTAATATTGATGATCGAGGTTAGTCGAACCGGGAGATGGACACCAAGATGTGGGGAGAGTTTAATTATTTTGATGGTCGGAGGTGGACAGCTAGGAGCGGAGGAGAAAAGCTGTATAGTTCATATGTGGACAGTCGGAGATGGGCAGCTGGAACTGGGGTGGGAGAGGGGTGCCAATTTATGGGTCACACGGATTGCCATAGAAGCCAGCCACCGTTCCACGACTTGTGTCGAATGGTCACCGCTCTTGCTCACCCCTCCCCCATCCCCAGCTCGCCCCCTCGCCGACAGCCCGCTCGGGCCGGGAATTGGGCGCAAAACACACACACACACCTGTCTTATTCGGCAGTTTTACTGTGTGTTCAGGGCTATATCGAGGATGGTTGGCGTCCGTCCGAGTCTGCCTCCGCCCGTGGTGTTGCTTGTTGTGTGGAGACGGGTCTATATGGGAGGAGTGCACTTCAATCACCGCCGCTGTGTACTCGAACTGCGATGGAAAGTGTTTGGGTAGCGAACCAATTTAGCCTCCAATCGCCGGGCTCTCATTCACAGTTACCAAACAACTGAGGTGATGGCCTATAATGTCACCAGGGGATCCTGATTCGGCACACTCGGAGCTACTCACTGACGTCAGAAGTTGCCACTGGTTATCGTTGTTGCTTTCAGAGGCGGCCTCAGTAGGGTTGGCTGCCAGTGGGCGGTAGCAAGGGCGCATCCAGGAATAGTCACAAACTACCAGTATGTGGTGGCAGGGGCAAATCCAGGACGGCCAGTGGGTGGTGGCAGGGCGGATCCAGGAAATGTCACAAACTGCCATTAGGTGGTGGCAGGGGCAGATCCAGGAATTGTACAAACTACCGGTAGGTGGTGACAGGGGTGGACCAAGGAATTGTCACAGATAAAGTGATGAACACTCGTCTGGAGGGGCGTCATTTCCTATGATGAAAGCGACTGCGATAGTCCCTGGAGGGGTGCCTTCGTCTGAAGATTCGCTGAGCGATGGAAGAGAATAGGAATGCACTCGAGGGCACACTGGAGGAACACCTTTTCCTTTCAGGAGAGGGCCTATTAATCTGAGAGGAGCGCATATGGCTGAAAATCAGTCGAGTGGGTGAGTGGGGAGAGGGTGCACTCTAGGCTCCCGGGATACATGCCTTTTCCCGATCAAATTAGCGCCACCTTTCCATTGAGGGTGGACATGCCTTCATTGCCATTCCTTCATATGTCCGTCCCTTGGTAGTGGTCATGATGTACTTAGCCACTACATGGAGAGCCAACATGTTTAAAGATAAGGCGATCATTTACCGTATTTTGTCACCAACCCTTATGTGAAGCAATACGTTATTGGATCCATGTAGCTGATCATGGACAGACTGAGCTTGGATCAAAGTATAGTGAATATCACTAAGATATATTTTCACTGGCAACCCCAGCAGTGAAGCGTCACTGGTGCTAGAAAAGTCAATGAAATGCTACTGGTGTTAGTGAAGTCAGTAAAGCGTCACTGGTATTTGTGAAGTTAGTGAGGCGGCACTGGTGTTAATGAATTCAGTGAAACGTCACAGGTGTGTTAGTGAAGTCAGTTAAGTGTCACTAGTGATAGCTAAATCAGTGGATCATCACTGGTGTTAGTGAAGTCAGTGAAACCACTGGCGGACAGTCACTGGAGTCAGTGAATCGTCGCCAACGCCAGTGGTTCCGACAACGTTGGAGACGTTATGGTGTCGCCCAATGCCAGTGGTTCCTACAACGTTGGAGACGTTCTGCTACATGCATGGATGGGGGAGCTTGGACATTATTGGTAGCGCTCAATGCAGGGAGCAAATGAGTACTGTCAGTTTGGTTAGTAGGGCCCACCACATAGGATCCCATGTTTCGCGAGCATGAATCTGGTGGGACCAAGACGAAGATGACAGTATCCAGACTCCACCACATGATTGACATCATTTCAGTTGCATTGCGAGTTCCATGATTATCATAATTGACTAGGAGGAAAATAGCGTAAGGTAGAATAGTTAGTTATCTGGAAGGAAACAGATTGATTCAAGATACTCAACATGGGTTTAGAAAAGGACGATCGTGTTTCACAAACCTCTTAGACTTTTTTAGCTTCGCCACAGAACAATTTGATCAGGGAAATCAGGTTGATTTAGCCTATCTTGACTTTAGTAAGGCCTTTGACAAGGTATCCCGTAAACGGGTAATGATGAAGCTTCAGATCCATGGTATTGCAGGTAACATCCTAAAATGGATAGAGTTGTGGCTTTCAGATAGGCAGCAAAGAGTGATGCTAAATGGTACTGTTATCATGGCAAAATTTTCTTAGCGGAATCCCCCAGGGGTCAGTACTGGAGCCACTACTGTTCATTATATTTGTAAATAACATCGAAAGTGGCCTAAGCAGTAAGGTTTTGAAATTTAGGGATGATTTGAAGGCCTTTAGGGAAATAACAGGCCACAGTGAGCATATATCGCTGCAGAACGACTTAGACGAACTTGTGAAGTGGTCCGATGAATGACAAATTTAATCTAATTTCGTTAAGTGCAAAATCATGCATGTAGGTAAGCAGCATATGAAGGGTCCATACTTCATGAGTCGCTAAGTGTTATCAGTGACTCAACAGAAGGATTTAGGTGTTATTTTAAACACAAAATTGGTGGCATCACAATAGAAAAGGAAGCCATAAAGACATAAAGACAGAAAAGATTAGTGCAACTATGAGCCACAAGGGCCCTTCTTGGTTGCACTCTGTATACTGAACCAGTCGCCCACCAAATCTGTCAATCAGCCCTCCCTGTAATACTGAAAAGCCAGCCCTGTATTCTTATAATGATTGTCTATGCTGTTTGATGTTCAATGTGTTGCTGCTGACAATGTTTTCTGGCAGCTGGTTCCAGTGTTCTACTGCCCTGTTGGTGAAGAAAGTCTGCCTTAACCTTGTTCTGCTGTGGTTAACTTTAATTTTGAATTTATGACCTCTAATTGCATCATTTCTGTTCAATTCAAGCATTTCCCCAAGATATCCCCTCTCCAGACCATGGACAAATTTAAAGACCCCGATGAGATCTCTCAGCCTTCTATATCTAAGTGAAAACATATTCAATTTCTTCAATCTTTCCTCATATGCCAGGTTGCTTATGCCATTAACCATTTTGTAGCCCTCTTTTGTACTCTCTCTAAAAGCCGACAATCTTTTTCATAGCTAGGAGACCAAGCTTGGTCTCCTAGCTGGTTTTTTTTTTGCTTCAGTGTCTCTAGCTTTTCGATACGCCTTTAGATTAACGACATATGAGGCTTCCTTAAAGACTCTATGTACAGTTTTCTTAGCCTTAATTGCTTTTATCAAGCCTGGTGTAAGCCATGCTGGCTTTCCTACCCTTATTTTGCGTCTTGGCTTTTGGGGGACATGTCTAATCTGAATTTCCTTCAAGTAAGATTTGAACTTTTCCCACATTTCACAGGCATTTAAATTGGAGAATTCTTCTTCCCACCTGATGGCAATTAAAGCCGCTCTCATGCAATCAAAGTCTGCTCTGTTGAAATTTGGAACATTTACCATTTGTTATGGTCACTTCTTCCCAGAGTTTTTCCTACAGTCAAGTCTTGAACAAAGTCACTTAAATCCGAGAATACAAGGTCCAAGAATGAGCCATGTCTGGTAGGTTCCGATACAAACTGGTGTAAGAACAGGTCCTCTTGAAGGCATTTCCTAAACATTTTGCATGACGGGGAGCCAACACCAGCATTTTCATAACCTTTTAGATTAAAGTCACCAAGAATAAGGCACTACCTCTTTAAGTTTCTACTGATTTCCTCACAAATCACCTTGTCAAGCTCCAGTTGCTAAGAATGTGGCAGGGTTCCTGATCGGTAGAAAGCTCCTATCCTCAGAGTATTGCTGTTGCCTTTTCCCACAGTGACATCAAGCCAAATGGACTCCACAGGCACATTTTTATCCCCAACTGCTACTTTTTGAGAACTGAATAAGCTATTCATATAAAGCACCCCCTTTCATTGCTTTCATTGCTGGATCCCTTTCATTGCTGGACCCCTATTGCACGAAGCCAGGAAGATATGACCAGGAGGAAGCCAGGAAGAAGGCACATCTGTATAATACATTCCTATCTAATGCTTGGGGCAATAGATAGGAATGTATTATACAGAAGTGGGGAAGTCATCAGGAAGCTTTACTGTGCATATGTCAGGCCACACTTGGTCTGCATCCAAGCTTGGTCTCCTAGCTATGAAAAACATTGCTGGCCTTTAGAGAGAGTACAAAGGAGGGCTACAAAAATAGTTAACGGTACAAGCAATCTGGCATATGAGGAAAGATTGAAGAACTTGAATGTTTTCATTTAGATATAGAAGGGTGAGAGGAGATCTCATCGAGGTCTTGAAATTTGTCCATGGTCTGGAGAAGGGATATCTTGGGGAAATGTTTGCATTTAACGTAAATGATGCAATTAGCGGTCATCAACTCAAAATTAAAATTAACCACAGGAGTACAAGGTTAAGACAGTCTTTCTTCACCAACAGGGTAGTAGAACACTGGAACCAGCTGCCAGAAAACATTGTCAGTAGCAGCACATTGGACATCTTTAAAAACAGCATAGACAATCATTATCAGAATACAGGGCTTGCTTTTCAGTAATACATGGATGGCTGATCGACGAATTTGGTGGGCAACTAGTTGAGTGTACAGAGTGCAACCAAGAAGGGCCCTTGTTGCTCATAGTTGCACTAATCTTTGATGTCTTTATGTCTTTACAAACGCATGTAGTTGGAAATAATATGGAATGTATACGCACAGGAAAGGCGGCCAATTACCTCATACCTTAATGCCTCATTGTAACAATTTGCGAGAAGTTAATTGGCGCAAATGTCGTTTCGTGGTCATGTTGAACAAAATAATTCGCCATCCATGTATTACTGAAAAGCAAGCCCTGTATTCTGATAATGATTGTCTATGCTGTTTTTAAAGATGTCCAATGTGCTGCTACTGACAATGTTTTCCGGCAACTGGTTCCAGTGTTCTACTACCCTGTTGGTGAAGAAATGACGCCACGTGATCAGAGACAGTCATGTCTTTCTATAGTTGAGGTAAGTTTTGAATAAGCAGGTTCGCGAGCTCTTCCTCCTGGGGCCACGTTTGATGGCGGTATGTTTTTGTTCGCCGTCTACCCTTCGACGGGGAGCGCAATAGAGCCCCCACGCTTCCAGTCGACCTTGTAATTCAGCCATGATAATTAGGCCTCTAATTATTACCAGGAGATCGGCAATCGAACCAAGAGATGGGTAGTGCGGTACCTTGTTGGAAAACTGCTGATTTGGAGCAGATAATGGCGCGGAAGCGACTCGGACACCTGCCCTGATTTGTCTGAAGATATACCAGGTGCGGGTGATTGCAGGACAGGACAGTTGTTAAAGTGAGGGTGGTTTTGTGACACGCGCCCTGCTGAACAAATCCTGGCTGTTAGATGGCTTTCGGTGCAACTTTAGTTATGGAGGATGTCTCAAAATAAGCGCCGATGGATGGTGTCTGACCAAGCTGCAACCTTGAATTCCATTGGAATCAGGACTTATCAGCGAGTTATATTTAAATGGCACTGATTTGTTTCTGACCGATATCCAGCCTTTTGATTGTTGCGGCACGGGCATAGGATCGGGAGTGGACATGGCACCACGCCCCCCCCCACGCAAAAAAAATCCGAGATGAACCACCAACCCCATAGTGTTGACTGGACATAATTGGTCTAAACATCGATTTGGCTGCCCCAATGTTTGGGCCGTTCTCATGTCCAGGTATCTTGGCACTCACTCGGAACCACACAAATATGTCCGCACCCGCTGACCTCGCGTGTCGCATCAGTTCTCGGCGACCTTCAACCGCGTCGGCACCGCTGCATGCAATCCAAAAACTCCGATTATCTTTCCATCTTCGGCCATATCCAAGTGCTTCTCGCATCGCCTAATGAAGTTCCTGAAACGGCTGGCCGCGCGCCGTCTAAACGTTTCCCAGGGCTTCCCATGCTTACCGCCGGTGGCCGCTTCACATGTCCACCGCCGGTGGCCGCTTCCCATGTCCACCGCCAGTGGCCGCTTCCCATGTTCACCGCCGGTGGCCGCTTCCCATGCTTACCGCCGCTGGCCGCTTCCCATGTTCACTGCCGGTGGCCGCTTCCCATGGTCACCGCCGGTGGCCGCATGACTGCGGTCATGTACCGCCGGTGCCGCTTCCATGTTCACCGCCAGTGGCCGCTTCCCATGTCACCGCCGGTGGGCTTGCCATGTCCACTGCCGGTGGCGCTTCCCATGTTCACCGCCAGTGGCCGCTTCCCATGTTCACTGCCGGTGGCCGTGCCATGTCCACCGCCGGTGGCCGCTTCCCATGTTCACCGCCGGTGGCCGCTTCCCATGGTCACCGCCGGTGGCGCTTCCCATGTTCACCGCCGGTGGCTTCCATGTTACCGCCGGTGGCCGCTTCCCATGTTCACGCCGGTGGCCGCTTCCCATGGTCACCGCCGGTGGCCGCTTCCCATGTCCACCGCCGGTGGCCGCTTCCCATGTTCACCGCCGGTGGCCGCTTCCCATGGTCCACCGCCGGTGGCCGCTTCCCATGTTCACCGCCGGTGGCCGCTTCCCATGTTCACCGCCAGTGGCCGCTTCCCATGTTCACTGCCGGTGGCCGCTTCCCATGGTCACCGCCGGTGGCCGCTTGCCATGTCCACCGCCGGTGGCCGCTTCCCATGTTCACCGCCAGTGGCCGCTTCCCATGTTCACTGCCGGTGGCCGCTTCCCATGGTCACCGCCGGTGGCCGCTTGCCATGTCCACCGCCGGTGGCCGCTTCCCATGTTCACCGCCGGTGGCCGCTTCCCATGGTCACCGCCGGTGGCCGCTTCCCATGTTCACCGCCAGTGGCCGCTTCCCATGTTCACCGCCAGTGGCCGCTTCCGGATGTAGCGTCGTTCCGGGCGACGCTCGACTCGCCCGGGGAGCGCATGAAGATCAGCTGCTCTCCAAACACAATTCCGTCTTGGTAGAGATACGCGAGTGCGTCCTGGATGAACGCTTGCATAAAATGATCGTAATGCTGGTAAGTAGGGAGATGTTTTAAGTTTATCCGTGCAACACCATTAAATGCAGCTAATGCTACGATTGCCGCGGCTGCCGGGATGGCTGTCATTCTTATCGCAAGGAACTGTTGACTGAGTTAACGTTGATGCACGTATTCGTGGGCGTCCGTGCGCAAATGCTCGTCTGCATCATTGAAGATGACCAACGGGCTGGGCTTGCTTTACTCCTCTTGATATGCTTATGTTGGTATTTATTTCGAAAGTGTTGTTATTGTTCAGTATAGGCACTGCATAACCAGACACCACCCGAGATTCATCTGCGACCTGCAACGCCGAATGAAGATGGTCGCATTTCACTGCCCGCTTTGGTGCCCCACGCTGCTTCGCGCCGGGCAGGAAAGCCAAACGAAATCGGCTGCCTCCGAACGCCGTTTATAATTGTTGCACACACCGACACATTCTGTGTGTGCTTAGCGAGCGAGACAACCATGTTAACACCAGTGACGCAACTAGGATTTGCGTCAGTCAGGGTGGCATGGGCTCAAAAGAGAAAGTTTGGATTTTCACCGCGTAAAAACAAATATTTCACTCACGCTTTGCGCGCCCGAAGCATTCCTTATTACGCATCATTATTTTTCCATCACCACTTATGAAAACCATAATTGCGCCACTGCCTATATACAGTGGCGTAGCCAGGGGGATCGAGGAGGTAACAACCCCCTGGAGGGTCGAAGGGGACCGACGAAAGGGGACCCGGGCTGACGGAAATGACCCCGAGCCGATGAAAAAGGTCCTGAGCCAACGGAGAGTAATTTCATGAAGAAGTTGAGGGCCTTTCGCTGGGCTAACGTGAATGGCTTCTAAATCTGGATATCTCCTCTCCCTCCGAGTAACTCCCGGCGTTATCAATGAATCTGATCCACATCCATCCTTTTATCCGATGCGCACAGCTGGCGCTAATTGAGTCAGCTGGCCTGCAGTCAGATGGTCTGCAGTCAGCTGGTCTGCAGTCAGCTGGCATTGGTGACATGAGGAAACCTGAATTAGTTTTCTTATGAAGGCTTCGCTCACAAATGGAATATTCCCGTTAGCAATTGCACCCATAAATACAAAATATTACCCCACTCACCCCAATGGTGGGCTGTAGTCCAAATGTTCAGTTTCCAATATAAGTGTCTACGCCCCATGCTTCTGGCTGGATATATTTTTACTCGAGCAATACGAGAACTACGAATAACTGCATATCATCCCATTCCCACCTATACAGAGCCACAATCGTTCTCAAAACAGTTAAACCAACCAGATGCAGTTTTTTTTTAAACTGGACTTTAAACCAGGCACGCGTTTTGCTTCCCTCGATTCCAAATCCTGGAAGTCTCAGTTGGGGTTCGATGGTACCTATAATGAAGTTAAGCTATGGTTTAAACAAAGATATTTGTGAGATATGTTATGTTTTGGTAGATGCATTGAAAGCATGCCTTCATAAGAAAGAAAAGCAGATGTATTTGCACATTTGCTACATTTGCTTTAATTGCATTCATTCTAAATTATAGTATGCAACCAGTAGAATACCAAAAACTTGGTCCTCGTTGACTTTGTGCATTAAATCTGGAAGAAAACCGGCATGACATGTGGTTTTCTATTCATCGAAGTAACCAAGTTGTAATGAGGCTATTATGTTTGGATTAATGTATAAGAAGATAATGGGCCAGGCTGAAGGAGACAATTCGTCCAAGTATTTATACTTACTACTGTACTACTGTACTGTAACTACTGCATTAACTGTACCTATATTTGACCTCGTTTTCACTGCACATACGCTCACAAAACATCACACTGTTTCCACACATGTAACACCGGTAAACAATGCTTGCCTTGCAGATCCTTAAAAACCACCCGTGGGAAAGCTACAGCTTGACGTGAGATGACATTTGAACTTCTAAAAAGTCGGCACTATGGCTCATGGGCAAAGTATGCGTCCCGGCACCCAAATTTATGACGCATCGTGTGCAAATTGAGATTGACCTAGCATTGTTTAATACAACGAAGAATGGCTCTTAAGTGCTCCTGGGTTTTAGACATTGCGTGAGACGAAATGTAGGACCCTCAATAATATATGTGCGTGCATGTATGCGTCGATATGTATATGGACCATCGGCTCGAGCTTCCTCAGAGGATTCTATTTTACCCTAGTTGATTTCTGGTTTGGAGTTTTTTTCAAGTGTCTGCACTACTGAGGATGCTTTTCTGTGATTCACGTGTATTTTTACACGCTTTTCCCCGCGTTTTTTTCTTCAATTGCTAACCCTGCCATTTATTACATCACTTCTGACGATGGCCCTGGCCGAAACGTTGAGTAATATAACATAATCCCTAACGTTACTTTTGATGTAAACTCAGCATCTCCTGGTATATTGAGGGTCGTACATTTCGTCTCACGCGTTGACCTAGCACACCAGACAACGAGCAACTTTTCAAGAACGGCTGGAGATAAGCATCAAACACCATAGCTTCACTCTAAAAATATGTTTCAACCAACTACGCACATCTCCACATCTGCGATAGTAGCTTCGCCGTCATGCAGTTGCTGGCACTGATGAAGAGCTGTTTCCCCTCTTTTGTTTTTCCTCTCTCTCGCTCTGTCCATCCCTCTTTCTTTTCTCTTTCCCTTCCCCTCCTTTTTCTGTCTATAGCATGTTCTGCTTCTGTCTCCGTCTCCATCTCCGTAACTATCTCCGTCTCTAGCTCAGACCCTGTCTCTTCCTTTTTGTCTCAGCCTCTGTCTGTCTCTTGGGTGATAAATAAATGCATGAACGCCCTTTGCAATGTAAATATGACTGGTAATTTCCGAAAACGCTGGCCGCACGAAACCACGGACAGGTGATGGGAGAGGGGGCAGGTCAGGAGTACACCATGGGCTGCAGTGACGGTGGACCCATCTGGATGAACGCATCAATCACTTTCTGTATATTTGACCTGACTGGATCCGATGCCCGTTGAAAAGTTTGCTCTAAATTTCGAAGTTTGCTCGGCCTCGTCTCGCAGATGCTGTCGCTCACGTCTCAGACGAGCCGTGTGTGGTAGAAGATCCGGCGATTCCCACATAATGCGCTGCCGACATAACTATATTTGGCTCCGGGCACTGTGTGCGGGTGTCCGGACCCATGCTGGTCACTGTCTGAATTTGTGTGATACAATGTCCGGCGAGAGTTAATTGGCGTTTGGTAGTATTATGAAATTAAGTTGTGGTTCAAAGAACGATATGTATTTGAAAAATAGGAGTGTACTACGATGACCGGACATATCCGGACCCATGTGGGTCACTGTCCGGACCCCATGTGGGTGAGTCACTGTCGATGGTGGCGGTCATTATCGCCGCCCCCCCCCCACACCCCGTCCCCTCAGCGACGGTGCCAGTGAACCAGGAAGCAACTGGCCAGAGATGGGGTGTGTGTGTGTGGAGGCCGTGCGGTCAGGCCATTTGTCGGTGGTCACCGGACGGCTAATTTGAGGCTGCTGTCCAGGTCGTCTGTGGTGGTCCTCTGTTTTTGCCGGCTGCGGTGCGGGCCAGTTGAGCTGCGGCTCTGTGTTCCACGGAAGTCGACGGTTGGCGTCAACTCTTGGTGGTGTCCCGAACTATGCGCAGCGCATGGTTAAGTTTAGAATCTCGATACGGCTCCAGACGACAAATATAAAGGAACGTTTGAGCTCACTGTATTCGTCGATGGCACCCACTGCCACTCAGTGAAACTCATTAATGTTTACTGCCATTCAGTGCCACTCAGTACTGCTTACTGCCACTCAGTACTGCTTACTGCCACTCAGTACTGCTTACTGCCACTCAGTACTGCTTACTCCCACTCAGTACTGCTTACTGCCACTCAGTACTGCTTACTGCCACTCAGTACTGCTTACTGCCACTCGGTGCCACTCAGTACTGGTTATTGCCACTCAGTACTGCTTACTGCCACTCGGTGCCACTCAGTACTGCTTACTGCCACTCGGTGCCACTCAGTACTGCTTACTGCCACTCGGTGCCACTCAGTACTGCTTACTGCCACTCAGTACTGCTTACTGCCACTCAGTACTGCTTACTGCCACTCGGTGCCACTCAGTACTGCTTACTGCCACTCGGTGCCACTCAGTGCTGGTTATTGCCACTCAGTACTGCTTACTGCCACTCAGTGCTGCTTACTGTAACTCAGTGCTGCTTACTGCCACTCAGTGTTGTTAATGTGGAGCATAAGGACATAGGATCTAAGTGGAGCCTAAGGAACCAGCAGAAAAACCTTAATTACAACTGTGTACACAAATTGAACGATTTTCTCTCGATCTCTCTCTCCGTCTCTCCCTTCTTCTCTCTCCCTCCCTCCCCCTCTCTCTATCTCTCTCTCTCTCACGCACGCTTGTACTGAGATGAGTCTGGAACACTTCAACTTCATATATTCAGAAGAGCATCTAGAATGCATGCATGACTGCATGATCTCAGGAAAAATGCTCTAATGGGAAGTGTACAACAGGATAACAGGGAACCACACTTTGACAAAAGCTCTAGTCATTTCGGACATCGGTTCCTTGGAATAGCTTTAGTCGCTAACGGCGACTTCGATGCCTATTGCAGACAGAGAAGTGAATAACAGAGCAAATGTAGAGATATGTTACGTAACTTTGTGGGCACATGCAGCAAGTGTATGTGTGTACAATAAATATGCGTGGTGGGTGTAGGCACTCCGATTAAGGGCTGCAACTCTACACCCTTGCCGGCCGTAGAGACGGTGGAAACACGCATGGTCGAAGGGTCGTGGAAGACGGAGCTTTGACCCCAGGAGCATCCCACGCTGAATTATATCCATTGAAGCCTACCTTCCCCTACCATTACACCCAACATCACAAACAACGCTAAATCCAACGTTTCAGACCGTTGTCTAGCTTGTCTGATTACACACTAAAAACATGTACCAATATCTCTGGTTCATGGTTTATATGCACACGGACATACATACACAACTCACACATACAGATAATACATACACAGACATTACATATATGTACATCATTCGTAGATCAATTGCATTCAAGTGTGTGGTGTTACTATGTGCATATGGTGAATTGTTGTAGATAGCATTGATAGAATGAAACACTGCAAGCACTCCCGCTATGGGCCCGCTTCACTTGGTCACCACGGTGGTCATATGGATACTATTTATGCGCTGTTGGAAATTGTCAAGATCTTGAGAAGTTGAGCACCCTCAAACCATTGAGCAAGAGTTGCATAATACGCTTGTGGCGGAGGTTCGCATGTATCGGCCGTAGAATGAGGCAAACCGGGCATTTAGGCTATATAATTATCGAAAACCCGTTGGCGATTCCGGGTAATGCTGTGTAAGTGGGTGGTTACGAACGCTCGTTATGGCCGGGCTTGTTTCAATCGAAAGGTGGCACGAAGGTGGCACGAAGAGTCACGAAGGTGGCACGAAGGTAGCACGAAGGTGGCACGAAGGTGGCACGAAGGTGGCATGAAGAGTCACGAAGGTTGGCGGGTCCAAAAATGAGCGGCGTAGCCTGAGTGGAGTTTGCTGCACATATGGTGGTGTCAATAATTGCGACGGCTATCGAAATTCAGTGTAGAGCCCAGCGTGCTCTGATACCGGAGAGGAGCAAACCCGTCGTGACCTTCGGAAATGTGGTCACACTGTGTACGGCCGTGCAGTTGAGGGTGCTGCATGACCGATGTAGTCGATGCGCCCCTAAACTCCAATAACCAACCAACCAGTTGACGTTACCCCTCCCCTCCCCAACATCCAGTCACCGGTGGCCCAGCTATTGCCAATCAATTGCTCCGTCCGGCACGGGGGGGGGACATTACCCGATCGATTCGATTCTATGTCTCATTTTTGGCTCGTTTATCGAACTTTCCTGAGATAAGCTAAGGCCGAGATGGATAATGTTCGCTACTACATACATCGCATGCTACATTGTATGGCGGATAATGTTCGCTAGTACATACATCGCATTGTACATTGTATGGTGGAAAATGTTCGCCAGTACATACATCGCATGGTACATTGTATCCACTAGTATTGAAGCGAATCACGGAGGCTACCCTGGCCCACATAATTAGGTACACCGCTTCCCCAGCCCACACCAGGATTAGGTACCCCACCTCCCAGCCCATATAACTGGGTACCACATTTCCCCAGCCCATAGGATTGGGTGCCCCGCTTCCCGAGCCTATAAGATTAGGTGCCCCACTTCCCCAGCCCACAGTACTAGCTGCTCCACTTTCCTAGTCCACAGGATGAGGTGCCCCACTTCCCTAACCCACAACATTAGGTACCACCCTTCCCCAGCCGCCAGGATTAGGTGCCCCACTTCCCTAACCCACAACGTTAGGTACCACCCTTCCCCAGCCGCCAGGATTAGGTGCCCCACTTCCCTAACCTACAACGTTAGGTACCACCCTTCCCCAGCCGCCAGGATTAGGTACCCCACGTCGCTAGCCCACAGAGCTAGGTACCCCACTTTCTCAGCCCACATAATTAGGCTCCCACTTCCCTAACCCACATGATTTGGCTCCCCACTTCTTTAGTCAAGAGGATTAAGTTCCCCACTTCCCTAACCCACAACGTTAGGTACCACCCTTCCCCAGCCGCCAGGATTAGGTGCCCCACTTCCCTAACCCACAACGTTAGGTACCACCCTTCCCCAGCCGCCAGGATTAGGTACCCCACGTCGCTAGCCCACAGAGCTAGGTACCCCACTTTCTCAGCCCACATAATTAGGCTCCCACTTCCCTAACCCACATGATTTGGCTCCCCACTTCTTTAGTCAAGAGGATTAAGTTCCCCACTTCCCATGCTCACAGGACTAGGCACTCCATTCCCTAGCCACAGGATTAGGTGCCCCACTTTCCGAGCCAGCAGATTCAGACGAGCCATCGCCAGAAAACGGCAGCACATATGGGAACAAGGTCACCAGAGTGCGAGGTCTTGCTGCATGAAGCGACACAAAACAACCATAGCTCGTCAGAATGTAACAGGGCCGAAGCTGCCGAGTTCAGCGACCCTGGCGACACAGCCAGCCGTCCGCTGTCACCGGCGAATTATACGGCAACACGTCACCGGCCGCTCGGGTCCGCCGGCGTCCTCGGGCCTTCGACCTGCTCGGGTGAGAAATCACCGCAACATTTCCCCTTTACCACCTGCTCCCACTCCGATGCTCCGCGGGCAAAGCCTCGCGGTTGGCGGGCAAAGTGTGCCACGTGACTAGGGTCATGACCCCTGCACGCGCTGTCTGCGCCGCCACCGCCGGCCTTTGAAGTGTGCCGCCCGTGATCAAAGCCGGTTAGGTAATGGTGACGGATGAGATAATGGGCGCGAAGGCTGGCTGGACGTGCGGTGGCCGGCTTTGGCTCGTATCGTCGCCGCAGCCGCCGAAATAATTTTTGTTGGGTTCGCCCGAGACGTTGCGGTGGGCCGCGCCAGAGCTCGCAGGACAATGCCCCCTGCTCATTTTGGCTGCGGTGCAGAGGGACTAAGCTGCCTGTCGATGAGGTTGGGGCCCCATAAGTGCCATCCCCGCCTACCTTCACGGCAGCCGGCGCTAAACTTCAAGGAGCTGCCTCCGAACAATTGACCTAAAAACCCTGCGTCCCCCACCCGGCGCCTACCCTGGCCAGTTGTTGTCAGGAGGCGGTCATGGAGGAGCTGGAGAACATTGGCACCACCCTGACTTTGAGGTCGGCAGACCCGCACTCAGAAATCCATACGCCCACTGGACGCTAAAAATGTCTGGCATTATTACTGTAAGGTTTATTAGGAACTCACACAAGTGTACATATTATAATTGGATACAAACACATATGCAGCAGCATTGTTTGATGGTGCCTGAATGCATTTGAATAGCATGTTTTTCATTGGTAACTCAATCCAACATGTGTGCTTGTAGAATTCCTTTCTGCATGTAGAAGAGAAAGAATAAAAAGTGATACCATTTACTGAAATAATCGGAAGGTGGTGAAGAACTAATATTTTAGGCATATTGCAGTGGAAATCTTAATTCTGGCTGTCTTCCCAAATAACCGCATGCCTCACCATACCTACACATAAATATATCTGCACTCGGTCGCTTCAAACAATGACAGGAAAGCTTGGCTAGTCTAGCTATTTTTTAGCCTTGCTTGCGCCTTGTCAGTGGAATAGTATCTTCCCCACACCCTGACACGGCGGTGTCCGCAGATTGTCACGGGAGGTGAGGGTCAGGAACTGACAGTTGGCGGCACCCCTCACACCATATACACCCTGACGGCGGGGTCCGCAGACTGTCAGGGGGGGGGGGTGAGTTGGGCGGTTGTGCACTGGCGACTGGCGGCTCCTTCAGACCGGCCGCGGGACGCTGCCTCACTCCTCTGTTGTTCACGTTCGCACACGTCTAATTACCGACCCGTGGACCAAGACTCGTCCGAAAACAGTGGAATGCCGAGCGTCCGGGTCGACCCTGGCCTTCGCTGTACCTGTTCAACTGCCGGCTTAATTATCACCTGCCGATCAGAACGGCCGAGTCTGCGCTCGTTTTTGCTCCTTTTGCCGTTTACTTCAATATCATCGCAATATCATCACATAACCCTCAGCCCCCCTCCTCACGGCAGGCTTAGCATCGGGCCGAGGACGCATTCTCCGATTCACTGATTGCCTTCAACCAAACACTCCTCTGGATGACGAAGATAGGAACTCACCGGTGCTCAATGCTGATGATTGGCTGGACTGAATGTCCATGAAGGCCGCCGGGATCTGATCGGTGGAGGTAGGCGTGGCAGCCTGGTAACTGATTGGACAGCCGCAAGGATCAGGAGACGTGTTCTCAGTGCTGTAGCCCACCACCAGCCACTGGAGTTGAACCCATAACGCCAAACTTATATGAGTTATTCTTCGCCCACAGTCGGAGGCGGCCGAAATTCGCAATAGAAACTCAGAAAACAAACGACAATACTTATAATTGGATAATTTTTCCAATATGAAGTTGTTAGAGTAATGTCGTGCGTCATCCTTAGGCCGCATACAAATCCAATAACTCTGCAAACCACAATCGAAATGCGAGCTCTAATTGTAAGGCTGAGGAGTTGGCCACAAACACATTGGTATCTGGCATCTCAGTCCGCACACATGTATCTGGCATCTCAGTCTGCACACATGGGTCCGGCACACATGTATCTGGCATCTCAGTCCGCACACATGCATCTGGCATCTCAGTCCGCACACATGTGTCCGCATGTGTACGAAAATGGTAACATGGCGTCCATTGGTTTGTTTGACGTCCATTGGTATGGCTTGCGTTCATTGGTTTGTTTGCCGTCCATTGGTTTGTTTGGCGTCCATTGGTATGTTTTGCGTCCATTGGTATGGCTTGCGCTCATTGATCTGTTTGGCGTCCATTGGTTGTTGATAGCCGCACTCACTGGATACCACATTCTGAAACGTGAGCACAACGCAACAGGGGAAACATTATCTCTCCTTTCACCGACATGCAAACTGCCTACCAGCACGCCAACTCACCTCTACCTCGTCCGAAACGCTGCTGCGACACGAGAGCAAACGCAAACAACTGTTGGGAAAGATTGCGATACAAACAGCGAGCGCCGGCAGCCGGAAAGCACCACCGAACGGCATTGACGACATCGACCGACATCCAGGGTATCGCTCCAGGTAAGCACCCATCGCGACGTTCCCACGGGTCGGGTACTTCCGGTGGCGAGACGTTGGGAGGGGGGGGCGGATGCGTCCTCTCCGGGTCTGCCCTCCGGAGCCAATTAATGGTGGATTCTTGCGCTGATCGTGTTGCCGCGGATAACGAGCGCCGGAACTGCCCCGGGGCATCCGTGGGTAATGATCACGAGGCGCGCTCACTGGGTCAAGAGGAGCTGCTCGAATCGTCACCAATTCATCAGCTTAAAAACAGGCACTGGTCGCGGTCATTAGGTCACCAACTGCCACCAACTCCCAAATACTAAACCTGCTGACCTATATGTCGTCAGGTCACCAGCTACCACAAAATGCCAGTCACTAGTCCCGCTGACCAGCAGGTCATGAGGCCACCAACTACCAGCAACTAAACCTGCTGACCAAAAGGTCATCAGGTCACCAACTAACACCAACTGTCAGTCACTAAACATGTTGGCTAATGAGTCATCAGGTCACCAACTAACAACCAGTGTCAGTCATCAAGTCATAAATAACTACCCTTATTATCAAGAGGTCGATTAATTCCGAACATCAGATCATAAACACCCGCCCTCCTTCGACACTAGTAGGCGGGTGGACGAACTATATTAACGACTGGCCTCTTCAAGAGGACACCGGAATATTCAAACAGTATCACACGTCAAATATCTTATAGAAACGGATTTCGCAGGGCATCGTTGTTTCCAGAAGACCCTCTCAGCCCCCTAGGTACATTGAATGTTTCGGACAATTTTGAGATGGATGGGCGCCTTGAAGCTGGAGAAGGTCACTTCAACTCGGAAGGCTCCTGGTCGCAGTCCATGCATGAGTCGATTTGAATTTGATGTTGATATTAGAGTCCCAAGAGTCTGTGAGTTCAAGCTAGGAACAGAAGATGTCCCCGAGACTTCGAGAGACACCTCGATTCCCGGGGGCATATTACAGCTGGACTGATTTCCAGAAGCTGGAGAAGCACTTGGAAGCTAAAGTTTTTTTTTTTTTTTTTTTGGGGGGGGGGGAGAGAGAACAGGGCTTAACGTTCGAGGTGGTTTCTGAAGCCGAAGAATTGCTGGTAGCTGTTGGTACCCCATTGTAGCCAATTGCAGTTCGATTGTAGATGGTAGCACATTGCAGTTCGAGAGCCCCTGCATGAGTTAGAGTGCTATTAAAAGAATGAGTGCACATGGATTTTGAGCACTCTTAGGAACTTCAGATTCCCTTGAAATTTGGAGAACCTGAGAGACTTACCTATGGTAACTTAAAAGGCTCCTAGGAACTGAAGAATTGCTTGGAGTTTGAAGGCCGACCTATGTTACCCAGGCAAGTCTCTGAGAACGCATCTTTGCACCGTATTTAAAGTGGCTCTGAATTCGACGCTTGAGAGACGGGAATCAAGCACGAAGCCAAAGGCTGTACGTGCGCCATCCCCTTTACACAGGTACAGAAATATCGTGGGTGGGGGATGATATACGCCGTACCCTAAGGTTTTCCGCGGACAGTGAAAGAACGGTTCGCGACTGCGCGCCGAAATTTGGTATTCTTTTTCACACATCAATTTTGCACCGGGTGTCAAAACTTGTAGGTCATGTCATCTAGGGTCAACGAGCTAGTCAAGGTCAAGTGAGGTCACCCCCAGGAAAGTTCAATCAGTTGTCACGCTTTCACGGATAAAAATATTTTATGACAACTTTCAGCGTTTGGATTTCTTTAGGGACGAAACTATTTGTTTTTTTTTTGGTGAGAGGAAGTTGACATCGAACAACGTTTTTCGATCCGCTCTACCCATTAGAAAAATAAAAATAAAACAAAATTGAGAAAAAAAAAACTTTTTAACATGTTTGATTTTTGGGTGGGCAAAAATCTTAGGCCCATCGTAGATTTTGCGGTCCTCTTCTGATGGCAAATATTTTCCTTCAAATCTCCCAAAACGAACTCCTCAGAGCCAAAACATGATGTAAGTCGTGAAAACCTAGGCACCCGAGTAACGTCACTTTGGGGGATACAATTTGGGAGTGGTCCTGGCCCTACTCGTCGAGCGCTTTATGATCCTTTCTCTTTCGTCTTCGGGCGACGCTTGGTTTGGAGATTAGAGGGGGTTTCCATACCCCCCCCCCCCCCGAGACGGGGTGTGAGGATATGACCGGAAAGACGGCAAGGGTGACCACCGTGGTGACCACCCATCGTGGCCATCACACACACCACCCAACACCCATTACCACACCACCCACCACCCACACACACCACCCACATCACACACACACTAGTCAATTCCCGGCAACGCCCCAAAACAGACCACAGACAGGGGTCTATGGTACATTTTGACACTATTGACGCTTGGGGACGGGTGGCCATGGGGAAGTTGCTTGCCTCACAATAGAAAGTTTGTAGGTTCGAGTCCCACCTGTCGCTACTCTTCGCCCGCGACCAATCGGCGTGAGAGATTGGCGACGCTACATGGGCCAACAGTCGATGTGTCGTAAAACGAGTAACCAACCGACACTATTGACGTGCTGTGCGCAGCCTTGCCTATGATGCATCTTAGCACTACTGACGCGTGGTGCAATTGTCGACTAGGCATGGGAATTCATGCAAAATATATGGCATAGTCTGTGCGTTCAGAATCCCAGACATCAATATGTTGGTCAAGTAAGAAGACCGATTTGCCGCAAGAGTTCAAGAAAACAATCCGTGTAACGCCACAACTTGTTGAAGTTGCGATTGGTGGACATGCAATGTGGCATACCCCGTCTATGCATCCATCAAGTCTCATTTATTGATAAAAAAGCGAAACTACTTCGAGAAAATGCGTTGCTTTTGATTTTAATTAAATTTTATTGATCTAGTAGTGTTTGCCCAATGTGTAATACAACTCCCATTCGCTCAGGCCTATTGCGCAGGAAGGAATCGTATGCATGTACTGGTTCGATCGATACATGCCTGCACCTGGAGTAGAATTTACATTCCTGATGAAACATCAGCCAATGGCGTAACCAAGGGGACAAGGTGACAACTCCCCCACTGACTCGAAATTGACCGTCTTCGTAACTCTTGTGGCCTTGAAAGGCCACAGGAGCCCCTCAAGGCGTAGGCTCAGAGATACAAGAGACCGCGGACAAAATAAACTACATCTAGCAGACGGTGCGGAAAGGATCTCTGAATCCTGAAAACGTTCACACCGAGAGCTCTGACAAGGCCGCAAGATACGTTCTGCCTGAGAGCTGAAATGCTCATGCCAGCTGACAAATAGTCTTCTTAGCTGGAAAGGGCTCTAAACAGTGGAGACCTAAGCAAGGCCCTGACGACACCTGAGGAATAACCAGGGTGCCTTAGGGCCAGAGCGTTCGGATGTTCCTGGATTTTAATTGAATCTGAGACATACGCAGACACTTCATAGGAGCTAGAGAGCTATAGTGAGTGAGGGCAAATATCAAAATTGGATTGTCCCCGAGATGAGAACTAGGCAGGGATATTGACTGACAAGATGCTAAAAGCAGGAGACAGTTCTGAGGGATTAAAAACTACTGAAAGCCAGAGGGTTGAACTGGCATGCTCTTGAGGCTAAGCGGACCCTCTGAAGGGTTAGCATGGCTGTCTGAGGGCCAGGGAGAGTCGCTGTGGGCTTGTGGGCTGACAATTTTATAGGAATTCCTGAGGACCCTCCTTAGGGTTAGAATGCCCTTAGCTGGTACACATGCATGTACACACACACACACACATATATATATATATATATATATATATATAAATATATGTGTGTGTGTGTGTATGTGTGTATGTGTGTGTGTGTGTGTGTGTGTGTGTGAACACATGTGGGATACTGGAAACAAAATGTACCAAATTTCACGAGTTTTGAAAGGAAAAAAGTTCGAGGGGAGGGAGCAAAGTGGAGAGGGTCCTGTAGAGAGTATCGCCCCTGGACCAGACCCTGGCTACGCCACTGACAACAGGACGACACACATTCACTGCTGCGGGTGCAAGAGCTAACTGAGGAAGGTCGCTGTGTTCCCGGAAGCAAGACTTTGGCGGGGTAACTGTGACACCGGTTCACCTGATCAACAAGGCCACCGTCAGCACGGGCACCGTGTCGAGGAAGACAAGCGAATGAGTCTGACATGAAGCCGATCTGGGCACACATGCGATTTATGCGATCAGGTACGAAGAGAACAATATCATCCGGCAGCAGCCGCGCGCACAATCGGCTCCGCCAGGCTATGTCGGGTCGCAGTCCCATTGTCGTTGCTACCGGGTAAACCTCGGCACAGCACCACCGTATATAACACTTCGATACAACCCCCCGCACTGAGCATGACCGCACTTCATGCAGCATTAGCATCTGAACATGACCGTACTTCATGCAGCATTAGCATCTGAGCATGACCGTACTTCATGCAGCATTAGCATCTGAACATGACCGTACTTCATGCACCACTAGCATCTGAACATGATCGTACTTCATGCAGCATTAGCATCTGAACATGACCGTACTTCATGCAGCATTAGCATCTGAACATGACCGTACTTCATGCAGCATTAGCATCTGAACATGATCGTACTTCATGCAGCATTAACATCAGAACATGATCGTACTTCATGCAGCATTAACATCAGAACATGACCGTACTTCATGCAGCATTAGCATCTGAACATGATCGTACTTCATGCAGCATTAACATCAGAACATGACCGTACTTCATGCAGCATTAGCATCTGAACATGATCGTACTTCATGCAGCATTAACATCAGAACATGACCGTACTTCATGCAGCATTAACATCTGAACATAACCGCACTTCAAGTAGCATTAGTATCTGAACATGGCTATACTTCATGAAGTATTAACACCTGAGCATGACCGTAATTCATGCAGCATTATAATCTGTACGACAGGCATTCACAACTGCCGCAGCATCTGTACGACAGGCATTCATAACTGCCACAGCAGCAATGTCGTCCGGGCGCACCACCACAACAAAATCGGCATTGGCAATGACAACGGCAGTATGACGACGGCGCGGCACCGCGGCCGGCTTGTGCTACAGCTGCTGCTGGAGGGCGGCGATGTACTCCATGGCCATCTGCAGCGTCTCGTGCTTGGACAGCTGGCAGTCTGTGCCCTGCGGCAGGTGGTCCCGCAGCAGGTCGAACGCATCGTTGAGCCGCTGCATGCGCCGCCTCTCGCGGCAGTTGGCGCCCTCCCGGCGACGGCGCCACTGGTCGTCGCTGAGCAGGCGGCGCTTGTGGCGGGGCGGCGCGGGGGCGCCGGCGGCGACTCCCTCGGGGCGCCTCCACGAGGCGCGTCTGACCGGAGACTTGGCGTCCTCTGAAACGTGGTCTGTGTGTCAGCCGGCTGCCGGTGTAGTGTCGGTCAATTATGGCGGAAAACGCGCAAACAAAGATGGAGGATTAACTAATCCTCCAGAGATGGAGGAGTAGTTGAACATAGAGTTGAAGACCTCCACGATTCAGTCTAACCAACCAAAGTAAAGACAGCTGTTCAAAGTGTACTACAATGTCCCATCTGGAACCGGACTTAGTTCCGGTATAAGGCACGCTGGAAGAAATCCGACATACTGGAAGAAGTCATTGATTGGCAATTTTGAAGTTGATGATAACTTTAAAAAAACGGTATAGTGTGCTAGTATATGACTTCGATGTCTGATGTGAGCACAACTAAGCTTAACAAGAGGGGGCAAATATTACTACGAGCATACCAGCAAACAATCCGTACCAACATTTGCAGACCTATGTTGAAGTCTGCAAATGGAGCATTTTGCACGAACTTTAGTGCCCTAAATGCATAATCAATTCGGCGAGAGCATAACTCATCCCGGTACCTTCCTGTGCTGATAACCTGACCATATGTCAAGGACGGAGGGAATCAAATTACCATCGATATATGTCAGGTGTTTATTGATGCAGCACATTTGTATGCTGCAAGGACGTATTTGAGACAGATCAGTAAGCGCATCAAGGACACCAAATGAATCGTTTATCAAAGACCGCAATGTGTTTTTCACAGCCTGTAAGGTGTGCTCGAGGTGCTATTACCAAATGTGCTGATGATGGTGCATGATCTCAAACTGAAGAAGAGAGCGAGAAGACAACATGAAAGAGACCACGATAACTCCAGGGAATGCGTACATTATGTTCATCTCTTGTCGAGCAATGCACGTTGCATGTGGGAGTATTCAGCTGAACACAATTCCACGGCACATGTGTACACACCTGATTGGTCGGCTGCGCGATAGTCCAAGCCATTGCAGCCAATCGGCGAGCAGCAGTCCGGCTCCGGCTTGATGTTGGACTGCATCTGGTGAGCGGCTCCTGACAGAGGTACCCTGCACTTCTGGTGCGCAGTCTCTGGCAGCGGTACCCGCCGCGTGCAGCTATTGTCATCCAGGGTTATCGCGCTGTCAGGACTATTCGGCAGAGACCTGTTATCCGGCAGACACCTGCTGTCCGGTAGACATTCAGAAGCGTCCCGTAAACTCCAGGTCATGGCACAGCCAGCTCAGGTCAAAAGCTACCTTACCGACCATAAATGTTCTGAGCGAAAAGACCGCTGCCTTCAGCGTGTAGATGTTGATGATGTCGTCTTGTGCAGAGCTGATGATGTCTTGTGCAGAGCTGATGCTGACAGCTTTCTCTGCAAGCGTCAACTAGTACAACATGTCGCTGAAGCTTCTCTGAAGCTTGTCACGCGTCACTGACGAGGCCGGTGGTCATCTACAGGCGGCTCTCCAATACTTCTCCTGAGAGGCTTCAAAGTAGATTCAGTTGAGAAATGTCTGCTCCACTTGTACCTCTAACGTCGCCACATTGTCAGAAGGTTCAACAGTGGCTTCCGAAGCACCACATATATTCCTCAGGCGAGGGCTGACAAATCCCACCAATGTAGACCCCAATTGCCACAGGAATGCATAAGCCAGCTGTAGTTCTGACCGAATCGTCCCACTGAAGACTTCAATGTCAGCTGAGCTGTACCGCCGAAGACTTCAATGCTGACCGCGCCGCCCCAGCAAAGGTTTGAATGCCGACTGTTCGTTATCAGTTCCCAACAATTCCAAGTGCCATAGGTGTGCAAGGCAGCTAGATGTCGTCTCCCCGGTGAACACCACCTTTTCACCTGCCACCTGTACCACTGCCCCAGACCGGAGCCCACCAGCGGATGCCTTTCTGTTCGAGGGGAGCCCCTGGCTGCGGTGGCGCCTTCCTGACTCCTGATTGGTCGGGAGTAAGGGGGCGGGGCCTAGGGCACGCACCCGGCCTGGGAAGAGTCCCCGATAACTTCGCTGTCAATAGCATCTAGGCCAATTTATAGCCTGGTGGGCATACTCGCACAAAACACATGACTGATCAGAGGAAAGTTGGACAAGAGTTGCACTGCATGTGTGCCAAAATGTTTCACATTCCATTGAGAACTAACAAGGAGAGCTCACCTCGAGCTAGGAGACCATCCGACCAGAAATAAGTAGCACTGCGCCACCTTCGTCATGAGTATGTCCTTGCGCGCACACACACAAATGCGACGATGAATGACAAACCCACTTCACTACTCTTCAAAAACCGCATTCTTGCTATTTTAATATGAAGAGCGTCGAATCATATTGAAGCTCAGTGGCAACGAGGGAGCCAACTTTTTGTGCATGCAGCTTGCTTGTGTACATCGTAACTAATATCTTCCAAGCATTCAAGTCTTGCCGATAGAAATATGGAAGTCGAAGATTACTGTACACACCGTTCCATGTGCTGATGACCCAGGCACTAATACCCGGAGAAGATGGTTCATAAGGATGGTAATGTGCAGTAGAAGATTCAGCTGACCTTCATCGCATTTCAATGATAATAGGCATAATAATGATGGCCGCTATCTGGGATGACCCTTTCTGAGACAATTCATGAACTTTCGAATCTGTAGTGGCACCGTCGTCCGATGGTGATGCCGTGACAGATGAGAGCAATTCGTGTAAGAACCTTGGGGTGACATTTGATCGCCACATGCCATGGGATTCCCATGTAGCTGTTGTGGTCCGCAAGTGCACTGGGTTCCTTCTGGCCCTAAGCCATCTGCGTCATCATCTGCCGACCAGTATGCCCATTTCGCTATAGTCAATAGCCTAGTTATATCCAATATCCGATATTGCATATCTGTTTACGGGAACGGGTCGTCAGCAAACATCCACGGACTAGACAAGATCATTAACTTCGCCACTAGAGTCGTGTCAGGTCTACGGAAATTTGTTTATATTTATGATGCCCGAAACGAGTTGGGTCTCCTCACTGCAGCTTATCTGTATCTATTTCACAGTTTCATTTTGCTCCACAAGATCATTCTGACGGGTGAGCATACGCACATTGCCGGTCAAATCACTGCAAACTCTACCCTGCGAAACCGTCACACACGTGCAGACGACAACCTGCACCTGCCAGCCATACACAGAGAGGCTAGCCGCAGGAGATTTCTCCACTCGTCTGTCTTCCACTACAACAAACTTCCTACTGAAACAAAAACATCGATGTTGTCTAACTTCAAGAAACATGCATTATCGTATCTCCACGAACAACACTAGTTACACAAAAAACTTACACCATGGATATGTGTACACTATGAAGTCACCTTTAAGCCATCGCTTTCCTATCACTTCTACAAACCACTCGTGTATAGCTCGTGTTGCAAGTACGTGTATGTAGTGCGGAAAGTGATATGGATTTTGTATTATGTTGGCGTACGAATGTTTGTTGCGCATCTGCTCCCACTATTGACCAAAAATTTATCCTTTCTTTGTAAATATCTGTAAGTTATACCCAGACTGCCCACAACAGCCACTGCACGTGGAGGGCATGTATTGTGAAATAAATAAATAAATAAATGGTATATTGCTCATGAATTGTTTCAGAAAGGTTCATCTCAGATGACGTTTATCATCATACAAATTAGAGGTTGATACTACCCTGATAGATAAAATGTAGTGCCTGTCATCTGAGATTTCCGATTTAGGGGGTTGGGGTAAAATCAGACGCTTTTCTTAGTTCAATATTGGTCGCGCCACAAGGCTGACCAGTCAAAAATCATGGTCGTGTCTCTGCACGAAGTCGACGACGAACTGACGGTTCAAGCTTCAGCTTCGGCTACAAATCAGCCCCAATCTTCGTACCTCCGGGCTCTGGTCCGCGAGCCTAGGCTTATAATGACGCCTGACGGTGTCAACGTCAGGCAGGAGACGGCGGGGATGGGGGGGGGTGCGATCCGCCAGAGATCAAGGGCCGAAGTTTGGGAGTGATCAGTGTCATAGTGATCTTCCCCTGTAGCATGTCTCCCCACTCCTACCCAGTATTAGTTGGCGGACAGGGTCTCGATCGCGCTGCATTTGACCGTCACAAACGTTGTTGCGGGTATATTTCTTCCACGAAATGCTTAGCAATTGTCCTGCATGCTGGTTGACCTGCGATGTTAATAAAATACAACACAACTGAACAAGAGCTCCATTTTCACGAATGTTCGGCACACCGTGGCACCCTGGTGTGCAGCCTAGGGTAGTGTGAGGCAGACTTGGCTGTGCACTGCACACCACAACCTAGGGAAGTTTATTACGTTTAAACACCTACGGTTACTTGGTGATTCCTGATCACCTATAGACAGATGTTGCAATGATCAGCGATAGCTCTGAATACTTCTGTAACATGCCAGGGGGTGGGGGTGTTTAGGCGTGCCGGACCATACAGGTCATTTGCGCCGCATGTAAAAGAGCACGTTACATATATATCTATGAAAGGGAGTGTTGCGATCAATGTACAGGCAAGTGGACATTTACGTTAAGGGAGTTTTACGTTATACTTTTGCGAAGTTTTGGGTGCTGAAGGCGGGGGCTGGGTTGGGGACGTCTCCCTGATGTCTAACTGGTTTTAATTTTACTTAACTCCTCCACATAATAATTTGTGGTTTGGGTGGGGTTGGGGTGTTTCGAGAGTGTCGAGTTGATTTTGCCAGGGTGCCGGCTTTAGCCTACTCCTATCTAAGAGCACCGAGGGATTTTTACCGTGCGGACAAGGAGGTAATTTCTGCGATGCAAGCCCTCACCAGCCTGCACACTTGGATGTGAAAGAGAAAGAAGAAGAAGAAGAAAGCTGGTCAGCCCTCGAATGAATGTCATTAAGCATATATCACAAGAATCTGTTCATCACGCGAGGGGTGCTACGCCTTCTCTGTCGCCCTACTTCCGAGGATTTCGGCTTGTTTCCACCGCGCAACAATGGCCAATCGTGTCAGCCGAAGCCGCGCCTCATCAGCCTTCAACACCCACGGCGCTAAAAACAGGGGATCGTCGACGGCAAACGGCGGGGTTTCCGCTCACAGTCGGTGAGACGATCAGAAGGCTCTAACTGGCTCCAAAGGTGTCCGGCACGCGCAGGACGCCGGGATACCTCATCTTATGAGCCCATGGCACTCGATACGGGTTGTACGACCGTGGGCAATTTGCAAACACACCCCTCTCTGTTCTATCAATAGCGCACTCTTGAGAGACAGCAAGATGGCGATAAATTTGTTGGGCACGAGACAGGTGGAACTAATGGACGGCACCTGAGGTGTCGTAGTGGCTTAAGGCACCTAAGGAGATGAAACAGGTCACATAGAAATCCTGAATGCCTTGAGTTTGTTTGATCCAGCCGCATTAAAAAGAAATGTGAAACGTTAATTTTCCGAAAGTTATATCTGCATCTGGACAAGAAGAAGAAAGGAACTGTCCTCCAGCATCTTACCCATCTCCACGAAGAATACAAGTTATCCAAAAGACCTATGATTCTTGCTTTCCAGCCGTATTTCCAGTTGCACTTTTAAATAATCTTGTCAGCAGCAGCTAATCTTGACAGCAGGAACTTCGTTGTAGTATATCACTGCATCGTTAGTGAGAATTTAATTTGAAGAAAGCTTTATGTAGAGACAGAAATATAATAAGCCAAATGCATGCAGATAATAAACTCATCATTCTCCCCAATAGGACACATAGCTCTGTGAAACCTACTGAGGCGCGAATCAAAACCATAAAGACGATGGCTACATAGCAATGTATGAGTACATGAGTATTCAGCATTAAGAGAGGCAATAAGAGAAATGAGAGAGATGAGAGAGAGAGATATATAGAGATATGGTGGTGGATTGGAGTTTAGGGGCGCGTCAACATCTAGGGTCATTTTTCGCCCTAGAGAGATATAGATATAGATAGAGGTATAGATGGAAATGGAGATAGAAATAGAGATAGAAATAGAGATAGAGATAGAGATAGAGATAGAGATAGAGATAGAGATAGAGATAGAGATAGAGATAGAGATAGAGATAGAGATAGAGATAGAGATAGAGATAGAGATAGAGATAGAGATAGAGATAGAGATAGAGATAGAGATAGAGATAGAGATAGAGATAGAGATAGAGATAGAGATAGAGATAGAGATAGAGATAGAGATAGAGATAGAGATAGAGATAGAGATAGAGATAGAGATAGAGATAGAGATAGAGATAGAGATAGAGATAGAGATAGAGATAGAGATAGAGATAGAGATAGAGATAGAGATAGAGATAGAGATAGAGATAGAGATAGAGATAGAGATAGAGATAGAGATAGAGATAGAGATAGAGATAGAGATAGAGATAGAGATAGAGATAGAGATAGAGATAGAGATAGAGATAGAGATAGAGATAGAGATAGAGATAGAGATAGAGATAGAGAGAGAGAGAGAGAGAGAGAGAGATATATATATATATATATATATATATATATATATATATATATATATATATATATATATATATATATATATATATATATATATATATATATATATATATATATATATATATATATATATATATATATATATATATATATATATATATATATATATATATATATATATATATATATATATATATATATATAGAGAGAGAGAGAGAGAGAGAGAGAGAGAGAGAGAGAGAGAGAGAGAGAGAGAGAGAGAGAGAGAGAGAGAGAGAGAGAGAGAGAGAGAGAGAGAGAGAGAGAGAGAGAGAGAGAGAGAGAGAGAGAGAGGGGGGGCCGTGGGAGAGGACTCCGACCACAGACGGCATTGTGCCGACCACCGGACCACCGGACACTGGCCGCAGACCGCGGCTGCGGTGGGCGCACACAAAAACACGCGTACCGGCGGCCGGCCGACGAGTGTGGCGCGCGTCGTGCCAGGTCGCCGCCCGTCCGACCGCCCCCGCTCTTAATTACCGGCCAGCACCCAAAGAAGCCGAGCGCCTCAAATCGCTCACAAATTACCCGCCAAACAGGGGTAAAACGGCGCCGCCCGCCGGCCTGATTGACTTATGCGCCGGCGCGGCCTGGTCGGCCGCGGCATTTGCATCTGTGATGGAGGCAAAAACATAATCATTACGGATGGTACAAGGTTGGCGGGCCGATTAACGGGTGGGCCATCCCGGCGGAGGTCTCTGGGAGCGCGACCGTTGGACTTCCGACCGGACCAGGCCACTGACGTCACCAGTCACCAGATCTGACGCCCAGAACCGACAACCGTTACTTCACGCGCACCACCAGCGGCCACATATTTTGGTCAAGCTCTTTTGGCTACAAAACTTGGCTAGGCAATTGATAGAGAGGGCATATATGCGAACACACAGTACACTACAGAAACTTCAAGCCGCTGCTTCGGTTCCTATGGTGCCTAACCGAGGAATATGATAGTAGTCTTCTGAGCACCACACAAGTTGTCATATCCAAATCCGGTCCAATCTGCATCGATGCGAACCAATACAATCCATATACATTTATCACCGGATGTGTATATCCATCCGTTATCCAAAACTTCTAAAATGTAAAATAGTTACACTAGTTGATTACAGTAATGAACTTCACGCATACCACGAACAACATGCAATATTTTAGCTTAGAATATATTAGCGATAAGCTGCAGTATATGCAATATTTCAGCTAAAA
Source organism: Imbricaverruca yamaguchii (assembly GCA_034440575.1). Taxonomy (NCBI): domain Eukaryota; kingdom Metazoa; phylum Arthropoda; class Thecostraca; family Neoverrucidae; genus Imbricaverruca; species Imbricaverruca yamaguchii. Next base: position 187,164 of record JAOTOL010001445.1, read on the forward strand.
GAAAGATAGGACTTAAGTTGTCACCTGATGTGAAAGATTAGTTTCCAATTTGCATTAGCAGCAGAATATTTTACAACATTATAAGCATTTAGCTACGGATAAAAGTGCAGACTGTGCGGCCCTCAAACCAATGCTGGGCCAAGGTGCATGAGCATGAACAAAGCATAAAAGACACCGGAGAAATGCCAGGGAATCAAATTACATAAGAGGAGCAGCACCAGCTTTAAAGTGAAAGATTAAAAATGTCCGTCCTGTTCACATGCAAATGATTGCCACTATCCTGCATTTTATCTTCGCAACCAATTCCTTGTGGCGCGCCAGCTCAACCATAATTACTCGAATAAAAATCATCCGTGACCCTCTCAATTGACACCGCACAATCGATCCATCAATATAAAATCCTGCTGACTCCACTGAAATAGAACCACATCCACCCCTCGATACACATCCTTGCCGGCCAGGGGCGCAACTATGATAACCAGAAAAAATCCATGGCGACCAGGAATACAATTAGGATAGCGAGACAAATGCCTGGCAACCAGGGGCACAACTAAGATAACGAGACAAATATTTGACGACCAGGACGGACCAGGGGCTCAAACAGGATATCGTGACGAGGGATGTTAGTATGCTTTCAATGGTCCCAATCTACATCAAAACTGTAAAAGTTTCCGAAATTCAACAGTTATTTTTCGGTGGCGTCCAATAAAAGCTGTTAAAAAAGTAAATGAGATAGTTATATACATGTATATGTGTATATATATATATATATATATATATATTATATATATATATATATATATATATATATATATATATATATATATATATATGCACACACACACACACACATATATATATGTCCTGCTATCACAAACTGATTTCCATTGGCGGCTCCACCGGCTGGCTCTCATGGTGGACGAGAGCGCATAGATATAGAAACCATGAAGATATCGGTAAAGGAGAAATTGCTCGAGAGGCCAGTCTTTACAGTGAACGATCGTTGCCCCCACATTTAGAGAACATAATTGTTATGAGCTATGTGGAATGCTAGCAACGGAATAAACAATTTGAAGCCTCCATACCTTTCCGGATTTGTTCCATACACTACTGAACCAGTCGCACTTTTGTTCGATCTTTTGTTGCTTCGCAACAGGTGCAATGCTAATATTGACGGGAAGCGAGGGGTGCACGGTTCCCACATATCGGATACCGGAGCTGCCCAGGCAGGTTTCTACTATCAAGGGTGCAACCATGGGTTGATGCAGAAGCGATCTAATTGTCGCTCATTGATATCCTATAAAACTACTTCCTATAGGGAGTAATTTTATACGGGAGAACCATTGCACGGGTATTGCACGGTTCAGCGGAAATATCTGAAAACGACCACTATTTTCCTGAAGGTTCTTTTTATGGTTATAATAAACAAGCCATATACAAGCTTAAATGCAAGTGTTGAAGGAGGGCATGGGCCCTCTGGATCCGCTACTGGGCCGGCGCACTAACTGCTTCAGAGCTATGGTCCTGGGTATTTTTCCCCGGTTCCTTCGAGAGGACTGAACGGAGAAAATGTGCCACAAAGTAACTACAAATTTGGGTAGTCTCATGTATCTTGTACTCCAAAAATTAAAGAAAAGTGTCGGATGACCCAATGGAACCTCGTATCACACAAGGAAAACAAACTCCGACACATAAGTCGGATGCTGCTACTGAGACCAAACACAACGAAGAATATGAGATGTCAACTTGATCAAAAAGCTACACGCGCCATGAAGTCATCCTGTTATCGTGCAGCCGAAATTTAGTTATGTGATCGACATACGCTCCTACGTCCTAGCTTCACATTCTGGCAACTCACTGAACAAGTTGCTCATTGTTCTGGGACAGATTAAAGCCAGCTTCTACTCTTTGCTTCCACTCTTTTGACCAACACGATTCCCTAAGCCGGCTACAAAAGCAATTTACACCCGGCATGCCTAAAGGATCCATATACCCTTTACATGAGATGTAGCCAACCTTTACGGTAGCATACCGAAGGACGAAGCCATTTCATCAACAGTAATTATATCCCAGAAGCCTTAGATAGGATAGCCTTGCTTGGTGTCCCCTGAAGCGACATCAAAACGTCACCCGGAGGCATCGCCACCGTGCGACATCGACTGAGTGTCCTTAATTTAGGATATATGTTCACATTGAATATGGAAAATGACAGCTTAACATTAGCAGGTACCAAGCCGGAGCGGGAGGGCCGGAGGGGTCCTGATCCCGCCGACCCGTCCGGGATCTCCAGCCGTGTATATAGCATAATACGATATAGCATATTGATGTAGTATATACGAAATAGTATACAGCATATTCCATGTACGAACAAATCACTGGATCAACACGAAGCCAGTCCTAGCCCGGCTTGGTCGTTCAGAGCGCTATGCACCAATGACATTTTGCCTACCATACAGCGCATCGTGTGGCCTGCACTGAGTGGCACGCTTCTACAGCTTTGTTATGCTGATGCAAAATGCAATAATTGCAATGAAATAAATGCAAAAGTTACCCAAAGACGTCGCCACCGTGCAATATGCACTGAGTGCACTTGGCTTGTCAGAGGTGAAAAAAGCCGGCTACCCGGCCAAGAGCGTGGGTGACAGATATCTGAAAAATATCTTCGGTTATGGTGACGACTTACGGTACCGTATTATCATTGTGTATGGATTGTATTTATCATCCGGCCGTTTTGCCTCTTAACATGCCCGGTCAATTTGCATTTCGTAACCATCCAGACATATACGTACTCATCTTGTTTCAGTACATGCATCAGAAGCGTACAGAAACAATTTAGTAGCTATGATCGAGGGGACAGGGAAGGGGGGTTGAAAACTCTACCACTCGTGGTAAAGTCCATAGGTTTCAACGTTGCCGTGGTAAGCCTGTCACCTACAAACTGTCCCGTCCCTGTCCAGAGGTTGAGCCCGACGCGACAGTTCCGTTTTCCAGTGCAGTTTGTGGCGTGTGGCACGGCTCCCATCACAGGTAACGAGATACGGCTGACATCACGTGAAAGCTCCAAATATTGGCTATCCATTGGACACAATTTCGTTGCGGTCGGATCAACATGTTGCACGTGCGTGCCACTGGGGTCCTGAGAGAACGAGTGTCCGGTGAATGGCCGGTCGACCATAGGAATAGCATGTAGAATTGAGATTTTGCGCTCGGAAAATCACCAATTTTATCGCTTCCCTTCCACCCGATTCAAACCGCAATATCTCGACAACCAATTGACCGATTGACACCAAACCAACACAGTGCAAAATAATTCACCATGTGCCCTGAAAATTCACAGTTAATGGATTTGTGCTCTTTCATCCTCGTCTTAGGTTTTTACCATTTTGCCACATGATGTATGGGCACTCATCATGCACACAACTGCTAAATAATGTAAAATGCATGTGACTGAAGTGAAAGGCATTCTGCTTTTTAATCCTTAAGTGGCAATCCTTTATTTTCTTCCAATCTTTCACTATTCCCAAGCAACTTCTTCCTTCATCCACACAGTTAATGATGAAGTAATTTTAGGACACTGAACCAACACCTCAGTATTGCCACGACAGTTGTCAACATCGTCGTGGCGACCGTTTCCGAGTCATGCGCCACGTGGAGGGGCTTGTGGAAAGCGGAAGCGACGTTTTTGAGCGTTTTTCACTAGGTGGTCTCTTTCTCGGAAACGGCTAAACTTGGCGACTTGCCGTCACTTTCACATCACGGCCCCATGTACCGGCTACAATTTTCCAATTGAAGATCAGTGGCTCCAGACTGCGTGGGCGCAGTCATCGTGATACGGGCTGCACGTGTTTCAGTCCATGAAAAAGGATCCGCTTTCCACTTTCTCCACACCACTGTCGAATGACATTTTACGGAGAAAGTTGCATGCGCGGATAGACCCACTCTTTGTGATGCTCAATAGTCCTTCGGATTTTACCAATCTCAAATACTTTTGTTGCAATCGTCGATGCCCTCAACCGTTACTAGACGTCACTTTCGGCAATCTTGGTAGACGGGGACGGGACCGTGTCCTATCACCGTCCAGATATTGAATTCGACGCAACAGTCCCGTTTTCCGGCGTAGTTTGTTTCAAAGCTGGTTTTATCTACATAATATGGCGTTATGCCAAAGGTGTGAGTTCTAATATGACACTACCATCACGAGAAAAGGTGCGTTGTGGCTATCCTGGTTGCAAGTTTAATGGCCAGTCAAGGTCGTTGAATAGGTATATGAAGGCAAAGCATGCTGGCTTACCTATCAGGCTGAAAAAAAAACACTGCCTTTGGAGAAGGAGGCCGGTGGTAATCATGGCACATTGCTGCAGGAAGTGCCAGGAAAACGGCATGTATTTATACTTACCAACATCATGTCTGCAAAATATGGCAATCTTGAGGGTGGTTTGCTCATGTGCAAGCAATAATACTATGACACCTTGTGCAATTGCTCAGCCATATAAAGCTGTTTGGTGCAGTATTATATCCACAACATTTTTCAGTCTAGCATACCATTTCAGGCATTTGGCTACACTCAGACTTGTGTAATCCTTATCATGAAACAAATGTTTTGGTTCTTCCAATATGAGCCTTTGGTATGTTAATAATTTCATCTGGTCACTTCCTTGGGTTATATTTATTTGGATCAGGGCCATGTTTTGTCATAAGCATGACATGTTATATTAACCAAAAGTGCTATAAATTACTTGAAACCAATACAAATTATGAGCTATGACACTCTGCCCTTGATATTGGAGCTATAGTACAAGGAAATCCAATTTGCATAAGGAAATTGCATTTTTAAGGATTCGTTGGATTTGGAGAACACCATGTGTCAATGCCATGTTCATCAGCATGATGAAGATGATGTTACCACTGATTCCCATCAGAAATGCTTTTTTTTAAGCTGGAAAGCAGAATAATGTACATTTGTTTATACCTAGCATAACCTAGCTTGGTTTACCCTACCTCCTTTTAAATTGTTTCTTCAATGCAGTCGCAATTTGTTTGTTCAATAATAAAACAATGGTAAGAATCATAACCTGGACTTACTTTTTTCCAGATGAATTTTTTTTCAATCTGATTTTTTTTTAATCAGAAAAAAACGCCCTTTTTCTCTGAAATAAAAGGAGCACATCTACACAATAAAAGTTAGCCTAACTTGTTGTTTTACTTTGTTGAGAACGATTTTTGTAAAAAGATATTGTGAGCACATTACATCACAACTCCAATATATTTATGGATACACCAAAAAGAAGCAAGATTAGCTTATAGGGTGTGTTGTAACTTCACATATTAATTTTTTTTTTACTTTGTTTTGTATGTATGTTGCAGTGCATCAGACAAAACAAGTCAACATGTGCACATGATGAAACTGCAAAGTATACTCACCTCAATTATTGAGCATGATGTTCAGTTGTTTTGCGTTGTGCCAATGGTCTGATTGTTCCTTGCACCAGACATGCTTGATGTAATCACTGCTTAACAATACTTTTCCATGTGTTGATTGCTCTAATGTCCTGTTCATGGCTTATCACTGAGAAGTATAATAATTTTAACAAAAATGTGCTAATCACAGCCTGTTTTGACAACGTGAGAATTCCTCAGCGCCTGGGTACCAGAGTGTCAGTGCCGGCTGACAACATATGAGTGCCTCAGCGTCAGGGTACCAGAGTGTCAGTGCCGGCTGACAACATATGAGTGCCTCAGCGTCAGGGCACCAGAGTGTCAGTGCCGGCTGACAACATATGAGTGCCTCAGCGTCAGGGCACCAGAGTGTCAGTGCCGGCTGACAACATATGAGTGCCTCAGCGCCAGGGTACCAGAGTGTCAGTGCCGGCTGACAACATATGAGTGCCTCAGCGTCAGGGCACCAGAGTGTCAGTGCCGGCTGACAACATATCAGTGCCTCAGCGTCAGGGCACCAGAGTGTGTGGAGTGTCAGTGCCGGCTGACAACATATCAGTGCCTCAGCGTCAGGGCACCAGAGTGTCAGTGCCGGCTGACAACATATGAGTGCCTCAGCGCCAGGGCACCAGAGTGTCAGTGCCGGCTGACAACATATGAGTGCCTCAGCGCCAGGGCACCAGAGTGTCAGTGCCGGCTGACAACATATGAGTGCCTCAGCGTCAGGGCACCAGAGTGTCAGTGCCGGCTGACAACATATCAGTGCCTCAGCGCCAGGGCACCAGAGTGTCAGTGCCGGCTGACAACATATGAGTGCCTCAGCGCCAGGGCACCAGAGTGTCAGTGCCGGCTGACAACATATCAGTGCCTCAGCGCCAGGGCACCAGAGTGTCAGTGCCGGCTGACAACATATCAGTGCCTCAGCGTCAGGGCACCAGAGTGTCAGTGCCGGCTGACAACATATCAGTGCCTCAGCGTCAGGGCACCAGAGTGTCAGTGCCGGCTGACAACATATGAGTGCCTCAGCGTCAGGGCACCAGAGTGTCAGTGCCGGCTGACAACATATCAGTGCCTCAGCGTCAGGGCACCAGAGTGTCAGTGCGGCGACTGACAACATATGAGTGCCTCAGCGGCACCAGAGTGTCAGTGCCGGCTGACAACATATGAGTGCCTCAGCGTCAGGGCACCAGAGTGTCAGTGCCGGCTGACAACATATGTAGTGCCTCAGCGTCAGGGCACCAGAGTGTCAGTGCCGGCTGACAACATATCAGTGCCTCAGCGCCAGGGCACCAGAGTGTCAGTGCCGGCTGACAACATATGAGTGCCTCAGCGCCAGGGCACCAGAGTGTCAGTGCCGCAGACCACAGCCACAGCCACAGCCACAGTCACAGCCGCAGCCGCAGCCACAGCCACAGCCACAGCCACAGCCACACAGCCACAGCCGCAGCCACAGCCACAGCCACAGCCACACAGCCACAGCCACAGCCACAGCCACAGCCGCAGCCACAGCCACAGCCACAGCCACAGCCACAGCCACAGCCGCAGCCGCAGCCGCAGCCGCAGCCGCAGCCACAGCCGCAGCCACAGCCACAGCCACAGCCACAGCCACAGCCACAGTCACAGTCACAGCCACAGCCACAGCCACAGCCACAGCCACAGCCGCAGCCACAGCCACAGCCACAGCCGCAGCCGCAGCCGCAGCCGCAGCCGCAGCCACAGTCACAGCCACAGCCACAGTCACAGCCACAGTCACAGTCACAGCCACAGCCACAGCCACAGTCACAGTCACAGCCACAGCCACAGCCACAGCCACAGCCACAGCCACAGCCACAGCCGCAGCCACAGCCACAGCCACAGCCGCAGCCGCAGCCGCAGCCACAGCCACAGTCACAGTCACAGCCACAGCCACAGTCACAGCCACAGCCACAGTCACAGTCACAGCCACAGTCACAGCCACAGCCACAGTCACGGCCACAGCCACAGCCACAGCCTCTAAATGAAACTAACTAAAAGCTACTTATCCGACCACCGAGTTCAATGTCCACCGGTCGACCTGGACAAATATTAAGCCCAAAAATGGCACGGAGTCCAAATAGTCGCTATGTTAGCAACACGATGGTACCAAACCCAGATATGGAGTAATGTGAATAGGCCATGTAATAACTTAATACAATATTTGATTAATAGCCTAAATAGTCAGAAACGGTGGGTGAATAGTCGCCCATTCGGGCACTGCGATGGAATTCTGATGTGTGGTGAAAACCCGGTGAGGTGACCTGAATGTGGGATTGCATTGGTGTTGGTATTGTTGCAGCAAAGCTGTGGATACATTGGGCAACGCTGTTCCGTTAACAAATTCGAAGACTCGCAAAGTCTGGCTACTCAGACACACAATCCCACCATATCGCTGGCTACTGAGGCCTATAATCACATCACCCGGCTGGCAACTCAATGTCCACAATTTTCAATTTCACCACTTGTCTCCCATATTCCCTATCCTAATTATCTTCCCCTCGGCATCTAGTGTCTCCGTTTTCGTCGAGCCATAGCTTCGCAGTGGTCAGAGCCGGCCGGAGATACCGAATTCGGAGCGTCGTCATCCGGACAGTTCAGCGTCAGCGGCAAGTGGACACCAAAGCCACTGCCACTGCTAATTCGTGGGATATGACCAACAGCTGATTCAAGTGAATCAGAAGCCCTGTCTCTCAACATGGGACGAACTATTAAAAAATGCTCACGTACATGGATGTAACCACAGATTCGAAATTTGGGCGACAAATCAGGGACGCGGTAGGTTTGAACAGGACAAAGGGGCCTGCCCCTCTCCCCTTCCAAGGAAGAAATCATGGAATTCAGCCACTTTTTCCATGTCGTTTTCAAGCACTTCGATTCCATGTTCAATGTATTTCAATTTGTCAGATATACAATTGTTAAAATAATATTTTGGGAACTAAGTTTCGTCAAACTTAGCACGTTTAACTGCTTATCATTGCCTATGAACCTAGCTTTATGTCGTATTTGCCGAACCCGGTTTCACGATCACCATAGAGAAATTCTGAAAGTATGTTAACACGCGCCCTGGAGGGCCTCTGAAAATTACGCGCACTGGAATGGGGGGGGGGCGGATTCCGCCCCCATAAGATCTGAGCTCCTATTACGGCTAGAACAAAGAAATTCGCAGGGTGGATGGACACGGTGGTAAACTCTATTGTGTGCAAATTTAATGACCTTAAGTCAATCTTTTCAAGGTCAAATGAGGTCAAAGTACGTGTGGCTTGACTTGTCATTGTTATGGATCGCTGTGAATGCTCCAAAATTGGCATTAATTATGTTTTGGACATTACTAATGGTCACCTATATAGGAGTATTTGGTCAGGTCATTACCTGCTCCGGTTACCGGAACCGGCTGCCCACCCGACTGCTCCGTTGGGCGAATCGGCTTCGCAAAGAAAGGAGTGAAATACATGAATGAAGTATGGAAACGCTTAGGCACACAATGGCAAACGGTAGATTTCCGGTTTCTGTAGGGAGTAACATCCAAAGTGACATCAATCGCATGACAGTCATTTGCATTGATGACAACATTCCAGTTGATCAAGTTTGATTCCATTAGCCGGTCATGAACTTGATCTGACTTGACCTTGGCCACCTAACATGACTTTTAAGCTATATAGCATAACACTATAACTATATTTATGCTATATAGCATAACGGTAAGCGTATGAGCGCCTATTTTTATGGTCTGGCCCTGCGAAATGTTTTGACTTTGATAACTTAGAAATGTTCGGTCGATTTTCATTTCTCTTGCTTTAACCAATGAGCCGGTCATTTGAAGTAATAAAGTGAAGTTATGAAGCAATGCGTATTGTAAAGTATTGAAGTAATGAAGCAATGCGCCGGTCAAATTAAGTAATGGTACATATCTAGAGATACTCGGCAAAAAATATTCTTCAACCGATTTTTTTTTCTCTCAAGAATAACTCAACACATCTCTACTTCTGCCATGATTATACAATGCAACATAATTCTGGCACATTTATTTAACTCTACACATCTCTGCATATCCTGTAATTATTATACAGTGCATCAAATTCTGGTACAATTACTTTCATTTGAAATCCAGCATATTATGCATTGATTCTTTTCCCACTGGATTTGTATTCTGAAGACCCATATCCTGGCCAGAGTGGAAAAATACCATCTATCCTAGATATATCCTATTCAAAGTATCTGGATGACACCTATACAAAGGAAGGTACCATCACTGTGCTGTCAGCCGCGTACATATTATAATTTCTGTTTTTTTCCTTTAAAAAGAATTGGAAATGGTACAATAAATTCTGGCATGGCACGCTGGATGGCAGAGAAAAGCAAAGTAAGCAGATAAAATCAGCACCAGTTCTACATTCCAATGTTCTTCCATATATGTATCTTTATCTAAACCTTCTCCACCTGCCATCTGAGGACCTTCAGTAATTTGTAGATTAGACTGTACGCAAGACATGCTAATCAGTAATTGCATGCAAAGATTATTTCTTTGCATGCGATTGCTGATAATTATTCCTGAAAAGCTAAGATGTTACCATAGGATAGCTGATGCTACGGTTTCGAATATATGAAACACAAGTATAATTTATTCTTGTTCCCACAAAAGGTGCTAGATTTATGGATTTGGGTAATTTTGAATTATTTGACCTTCCTTTTCCAACGGTTTATGAACATGGTTAACATGATGTGATCGCTCATTTCCTCTGCAAATGCTTACTTTTTAGTTGGCAAGAAGAAGAACACTAAAAAGGTGGCCTTCAATTTGGTAAAATAGCATACAAATAATGTTCAAAAGCAAAATAAAGATCCAGTGAGTACCCAAGAGCAAAATAATACCAAAATTTTTACACTAGGTGTTTGTGTTTAAACTTTCAGAATGACATGAGATTTCAAGACAACAATATTAGGTAAATCTGCACCTTGAGGTAATTTTTGAATTCTTGAAATTTCCTTTTCCAATGCAATCTCTATGAATGTGGTCAACATGATGTGATCACTCATTTCCTGTGCATATGCTGATTTTTCAGTTAGTAGGCAAAATAACACCAACAAATTGGCTTGGAGTTGGGTAATATAGCATACAAATAAGGTGCAAAAGAACGAAAAATGCAGCATAACATAACCTAACGTGGTCTTGCCTTCCATGCAAGAAAATACATCAATTGCAAAAATAAAATTTTCAGTTTTTCTTTTTAAAAAAATTCAGAACCATGCATAGCCAACATGGCCTAGCTGAGTCTGTTTTGAAGATACTTTTTTTGTTGAATAAGGTTAAAAAATGGAAAGTGTTTCTAATGTAAATGTAAATGTTAACCTAATGAGTCCTTACCCTATTGTTTCCTTCATGGAGATAAAATATGTGCAAAACTTTTCTGATGCATTCCTGAAAGTGCAATAATACCCAATATTGTGAGATCATATTTCTGAACATGATTAAGACAATAGAACCATCCATTCCTGCTCAAAATGGAATGAAATAATTTTCTTGCTTTCTTTTTTTGGAGACCATGTTTGGTTTTTCCTTTTTTGAGGATAGAATGTTCGACTCTGACAGTTCTTTGAAGAAAGAAAAACTAGGATAAAAATGAAATTCCTCAAATAATACATGGTTTAAAGCAAGGAATCAACTAGTACCTATGCTAGATTGACATGTCACATTATTCTTCAGTATATATGTCCCCAAATCAACATCAATATGTTCGTATTATCCTCCTCATCAACTGAAAAGTAGGTATGCACTTGTGTTGGTAATAGATAAATGGTAGATAGGGAACATGCTACATCAACTTAATCCCATTATGAAACACGTTCTATAACATTTTATCATAAAATTCCCTATCCAAAGCAAAAAAAAAGCTTACCAATACTTACACTCTGGACACTGCTAGCCGTGGTCATATCATTGTACCTAGGAAGGTAGGTACTGTAGTAGGAGCATCAATGCAATGTAGGTAGGAGCATCAATGTAACGTATGTAGGAACATCAACATACTTTTCGGTATTCTCCTGATATACTTTAACTTCCAGGAGGAAACTGGCCCCCTGTATCTTGAATCTTTAAGTGGAGTTCACGCCTGGATATCTAACTAGGCACTTATCTCGGCAATGCCAATATGAATCAAGACAGTCAAACAATCAATTCACGAACACGCGGTATGAATTCACCATCACGACTAGGTACAAGTACAGCAAAGAACACATTTTCGAATGACGACTCAAAAAGCCACCAAGAGTTGCCTGATTTCGAACTCATAACTCACAACTGAATTCCTAGGCAACGACCGTATTGGTCGGCATTCCGACGGCGCTTGGGCGACCACGGTATGCCATTGGTTTATCATTGTGGTTGTCAGAAAAGCGTCGTCCTGTGCCGACGGGAGGTTCCAGTATAAACATGGTAGGTCAGAGGGACGAGACATTTGGTATACGCACCTAGTATACATTTGAGCTGGAAAAAAAGAATTGCTGCTCAATAAAAATATCTGATACATCGACTAATTCTGTCATTTATGATTCAAATGCTGACGGACATATGAGAGCAAAATTCTGGTTTTGGTTGTCACTGCAGCCTGGTGAGTCTGCACCTGGTCGCCGACGCTATCGCCAGAACGGCGCTATTTTTGAGCCATGCTCGTGCTAACGGAAATAATCAAACAACCGTGATATGTGTCATGCTGAGAATCCATTGAGATTGAGTTGTTTCGTTATATTCACCTCGTCTGCCGCGGCAAGGATGGCGGGATCAAAGATAGTTATAATCAGCCAAAGATGGCCCAGAAGGCTCCTTAAGAAACGACTGGAGGGCCGCGGTGATGGCCAGATGATCGCGCTGATGAAGCGGACGGGGAGGCGGACGGGGAGGACGGGGAGGCGGACGGGGAGGCGGACGGAGCAGGCGGATTTTTTACGGTGACGGTGGACGCGGGCCTGTAGGCTTTTTCCGGCCGAGTCGCTTCGGCGCCGCAAAAAGCGTCACTAATGAAGACAAAAACACAAGCGACACACGCCTGCATCCTTTCACGACTCGGGCAACGCCGGGCACCAGGGCACTGCCGTCCAGTGTCCACTGCCGTCCAGAGCCCACTGCCGTCCAGTGCCCACTGCCGTCCAGTGACCACTGCCGTCCTCTGACCACTGCCGTCCAGTGTCCACTGCCGTCCAGTGTCCACTGCCGTCCAGTGTCCACTGCCGTCCTCTGACCACTGCCGTCCTCTGACCACTGCCGTCCAGTGACCACTGCCGTCCTCTGACCACTGCCGTCCAGTGACCACTGCCGTCCTCTGACCACTGCCGTCCAGTGCCCACTGCCGTCCAGTGTCCACTGCCGTCCTCTGACCACTGCCGTCCAGTGACCACTGCCGTCCAGTGTCCACTGCCGTCCACTGACCACTGCCGTCCAGTGTCCACTGCCGTCCTCTGACCACTGCCGTCCAGTGACCACTGCCGTCCAGTGTCCACTGCCGTCCAGTGTCCACTGCCGTCCTCTGACCACTGCCGTCCAGTGCCCACTGCCGTCCAGTGCCCACTGCCGTCCTCTGACCACTGCCGTCCAGTGACCACTGCCGTCCTCTGACCACTGCCGTCCAGTGACCACTGCCGTCCTCTGACCACTGCCGTCCAGTGACCACTGCCGTCCTCTGACCACTGCCGTCCAGTGTCCACTGCCGTCCAGTGCCCACTGCCGTCCTCTGACCACTGCCGTCCAGTGTCCACTCGCCAGTCCACTCCGTCCCACTGCCGTCCTCTGACCACTGCCGTCCAGTGTCCACTGCCGTCCAGTGTCCACTGCCGTCCAGTGTCCACTGCCGTCCTCTGACCACTGCCGTCCAGTGCCCACTGCCGTCCACTGCCGTCCATGCCACATGTCCACTGCCGTCCAGTGTCCACTGCCGTCCTCTGACCACTGCCGTCCTCTGACCACTGCCGTCCTCTGACCACTGCCGTCCAGTGCCCACTGCCGTCCAGTGCCCACTGCCGTCCTCTGACCACTGCCGTCCTCTGACCACTGCCGTCCTCTGACCACTGCCGTCCAGTGACCACTGCCGTCCAGTGACCACTGCCGTCCTCTGACCACTGCCGTCCAGTGACCACTGCCGTCCTCTGACCACTGCCGTCCAGTGCCCACTGCCGTCCACTGACCACTGCCGTCCAGTGCCCACTGCCGTCCAGTGACCACTGCCGTCCAGTGACCACTGCCGTCCAGTGACCACTGCCGTCCAGTGTCCTCTGACCACTGCCGTCCAGTGCCCACTGCCGTCCATTGTCCTCTGACCACTGCCGTCCAGTGTCCACTGCCGTCCAGTGACCACTGCCGTCCAGTGACCACTGCCGTCCTCGTGACCACTGCCGTCCAGTGACCACTGCCGTCCTCTGACCACTGCCGTCCAGTGACCACTGCCGTCCAGTGTCCACTGCCGTCCTCTGTCCACTGCCGTCCTCTGACCACTGCCGTCCTCTGTCCACTGCCGTCCTCTGACCACTGCCGTCCAGTGACCACTGCCGTCCTCTGCCAGTGCCACTGCCGTCCAGTGACCACTGCCGTCCTCTGACCACTGCCGTGCCGTCCATGACCACTGCCGTCCTCTGACCACTGCCGTCCAGTGACCACTGCCGTCCTTGACCACTGCCGTCCAGTGACCACTGCCGTCCTCTGACCACTGCCGTCCAGTGCCACTGCTGCCCTCTGACCACTGCCGTCCAGTGACCACTGCCGTCCAGTGTCCGTCCTCTGACCACTGCCGTCCAGTGTCCACTGCCGTCCAGTGACCACTGCCGTCCTGCCGTCCAGTGACCACTGCCGTCCAGTGCCCACTGCCGTCCAGTGTCCACTGCCGTCCAGTGTCCACTGCCGTCCTCTGACCACTGCCGTCCAGTGACCACTGCCGTCCTCTGACCACTGCCGTCCAGTGTCCACTGCCGTCCTCTGACCACTGCCGTCCAGTGACCACTGCCGTCCAGTGTCCACTGCCGTCCTCTGACCACTGCCGTCCAGTGACCACTGCCGTGACCACTGCCGTCCTCTGACCACTGCCGTCCAGTGTCCACTGCCGTCCAGTGTCCATGACCACTGCCGTCCAGTGACCACTGCCGTGACCACTGCCGTCCAGTGACCACTGCCGTCCAGTGACCACTGCCGTCCATGTCCACTGCCGTCCAGTGACCACTGCCGTCCACTGACCACTGCCGTCTTGACCACTGCCGTCCAGTGTCATGCCACTGCCAGTGACCACTGCCGTCCAGTGTCCACTGCCGTCCAGTGTCCACTGCCGTCCAGTGACCACTGCCGTGCCGTCCAGTGACCACTGCCGTCCAGTGACCACTGCCGTCCAGTGTCCACTGCCGTCCAGTGTCCACTGCCGACCACTGCCTGCCGTCCTCTGACCACTGCCGGTGACCACTGCCGTCCTCTGACCACCACTGCCGTCCGTCCAGTGTCCACTGCCGTCCTCTGACCACTGCCGTCCAGTGACCACTGCCGTCCAGTGACCACTGCCGTCCTCTGACCACTGCCGTCCAGTGTCCACTGCCGTCCAGTGTCCACTGCCGTCCTCTGACCACTGCCGTCCTCTGACCACTGCCGTCCAGTGTCCACTGCCGTCCAGTGACCACTGCCGTCCAGTGACCACTGCCGTCCAGTGTCCACTGCCGTCCAGTGTCTGACCACTGCCGTCCAGTGTCCACTGCCGTCCAGTGCCACCACTCTCTGACCACTGCCGTCCAGTGACCACTGCCGTCCAGTGTCCACTGCCGTCCTCTGACCACTGCCGTCCAGTGACCACTGCCGTCCAGTGACCACTGCCGTCCAGTGACCACTGCCGTCCAGTGTCCACTGCCGTCCAGTGTCCACTGCCGTCCAGTGACCACTGCCGTCCAGTGCCCACTGCCGTCCAGTGACCACTGCCGTCCTCTGACCACTGCCGTCCAGTGTCCACTGCCGTCCAGTGTCCACTGCCGTCCAGTGACCACTGCCGTCCTCTGACCACTGCCGTCCAGTGTCCACTGCCGTCCAGTGACCACTGCCGTCCTCTGACCACTGCCGTCCAGTGTCCACTGCCGTCCAGTGTCCACTGCCGTCCAGTGACCACTGCCGTCCAGTGACCACTGCCGTCCAGTGCCCACTGCCGTCCAGTGTCCACTGCCGTCCAGTGTCCACTGCCGTCCAGTGACCACTGCCGTCCAGTGTCCACTGCCGTCCTCTGACCACTGCCGTCCAGTGACCACTGCCGTGCCGTCCTGACCACTGCCGTCCTCTGACCACTGCCGTCCAGTGTCCACTGCCGTCCAGTGACCACTGCCGTCCAGTGACCACTGCCGTCCAGTGTCCACTGCCGTCCAGTGTCCACTGCCGTCCAGTGACCACTGCCGTCCAGTGACCACTGCCGTCCAGTGTCCACTGCCGTCCAGTGACCACTGCCGTCCAGTGTCCACTGCCGTCCTCTGACCACTGCCGTCCAGTGTCCACTGCCGTCCTCTGACCACTGCCGTCCAGTGACCACTGCCGTCCTCTGACCACTGCCGTCCAGTGACCACTGCCGTCCAGTGTCCACTGCCGTCCAGTGTCCACTGCCGTCCAGTGCCCACTGCCGTCCATGGTGTCCACTGCCGTCCAGTGACCACTGCCGTCCAGTGACCACTGCCGTCTGACCACTGCCAGTGTCCACTGCCGTCCAGTGACCACTGCCGTCCACTGACCACTGCCGTCCAGTGACCACTGCCGTCCAGTGACCACTGCCGTCCAGTGACCACTGCCGTCCTCTGACCACTGCCGTCCAGTGACCACTGCCGTCCAGTGACCACTGCCGTCCAGTGTCCACTGCCGTCCAGTGACCACTGCCGTCCTCTGACCACTGCCGTCCAGTGACCACTGCCGTCCAGTGTCCAGTGACCACTGCCGTCCTCTGACCACTGCCGTCCAGTGACCACTGCCGTCCAGTGTCCACTGCCGTCCAGTGACCACTGCCGTCCAGTGTCCACTGCCGTCCAGTGACCACTGCCGTCCAGTGACCACTGCCAGTCCAGTGACCACTTCCAGTGACCACTGCCGTCCAGTGACCACTGCCGTCCTTGTCCACTGCCGTCCAGTGACCACTGCCGTCCTACTGACCACTGCCGTCCAGCTGACCACTGCCGTCCAGTGCCCACTGCCGTCCAGTGTCCACTGCCGTCCAGTGACCACTGCCGTCCAGTGACCACTGCCGTCCAGTGTCCACTGCCGTCCAGTGTCCACTGCCGTCCAGTGTCCACTGCCGTCCAGTGTCCACTGCCGTCCAGTGTCCACTGCCGTCCAGTGACCACTGCCGTCCAGTGACCACTGCCGTCCAGTGACCACTGCCGTCCAGTGACCACTGCCGTCCAGTGACCACTGCCGTCCTCTGACCACTGCCAGTAGTCCAGTGACCACTGCCGTCCAGTGACCACTGCCGTCCTCTGACCACTGCCAGTCCAGTGACCACTGCCGTCCACTGACCACTGCCGTCCAGTGTCCACTGCCGTCCAGTGACCACTGCCGTCCAGTGTCCACTGCCGTCCAGTGACCACTGCCGTCCTCTGACCACTGCCGTCCAGTGTCCACTGCCGTCCAGTGACCACTGCCGTCCAGTGTCCACTGCCGTCCAGTGACCACTGCCGTTTTGACCACTGCCGTCCAGTGACCACTGCCGTCCAGTGTCCACTGCCGTCCAGTGTCCACTGCCGTCCAGTGACCACTGCCGTCCTATGACCACTGCCAGTAGTCAGAGGACGGCAGACCACTGCCGTCCAGTGACCACTGCCGTCCAGTGTCCACTGCCGTCCAGTGTCCACTGCCGTCCTATGACCACTGCCAGTAGTCAGAGGACGGCAGACCACTGCCGTCCAGTGACCACTGCCGTCCTCTGACCACTGCCGTCCAGTGTCCACTGCCGTCCAGTGACCACTGCCGTCCTCTGACCACTGCCAGTCCAGTGACCACTGCCGTCCAGTGACCACTGCCACTGCCGTCCAGTGTCCACTGCCGTCCAGTGACCACTGCCGTCCAGTGTCCACTGCCGTCCAGTGACCACTGCCGTCCAGTGACCACTGCCGTCCAGTGTCCACTGCCGTCCAGTGACCACTGCCGTCCAGTGACCACTGCCGTCCTCTGACCACTGCCGTCCAGTGTCCACTGCCGTCCAGTGTCCACTGCCGTCCAGTGTCCACTGCCGTCCAGTGTCCACTGCCGTCCTATGACCACTGCCGTCCAGTCCACCAGAGGCCGGCCTGCCGTCCTCTGACCACTGACCACTGCCGTCCATGTGACCACTGCCGTCCAGTGTCCACTGCCGTCCAGTGTCCACTGCCGTCCAGTGACCACTGCCGTCCAGTGTCCACTGCCGTCCAGTGACCACTGCCGTCCAGTGTCCACTGCCGTCCAGTGACCACTGCCGTCCTATGACCACTGCCAGTAGTCAGAGGACGGCAGACCACTGCCGTCCAGTGACCACTGCCGTCCTATGACCACTGCCAGTAGTCAGAGGACGGCAGACCACTGCCGTCCAGTGACCACTGCCGTCCTCTGACCACTGCCGTCCAGTGTCCACTGCCGTCCAGTGTCCACTGCCGTCCAGTGTCCACTGCCGTCCTATGACCACTGCCAGTAGTCAGAGGACGGCAGACCACTGCCGTCCAGTGACCACTGCCGTCCTCTCACTACCGCCAGTGGCCAGAGGACGGCTGACCACTGCCGTCCAGTGACCACTGCCGTCCTATGACCACTGCTAGTAGTCAGAGGACGGCAGACCACTGCCGTCCAGTGCTCACTGCCGTTGAAGGAAATTCACATTAGACATGTCCCCCAAAAGCAAAGGCGCAAACGAAGGGTAGGAAAGCCAGCATGACTTACGAGTACACCAGACTTGATAAAAGCAATTAAGGCTAAGAAAGCTGCATTTAGAGTGTTTAAGGAAGCTTCAAATATAGTAAATCTAAAGGCGCAACGAAAAATTAGAGACACTGAAGCAAAAAAACCAGAGCAGCAAAGCGAGCAAAAGAACTGGATTTCGCTAGGTGTGCCCTTTGTGCCGGCCCTCACAACCCCAACACCCGCAATAGTGGAACACGGCGATGTGTGGGCTGCGGCGGGGACCTCGGCTACCAGGGCAGGGCTTGCCCTCGGTGGAGGAAGGAGAAAGACATCCTCCGACTTATCCACATCGAGGGCATAGCCCCGTCGCGGACAAGGAAGTGTGGGCCAGCGAGCAGTACTCGTCGCTCCCCGCTCAGCCCACACAGACGCACGCACAGCATACAGCCGCCTCTCAGGAAACCCAGACGGACCCGACAATAGTCACACGGCCAGAGCCCACAACACAAAACACGGCACAAACACGGGTACCAACTCCCACACCACACCGCGAGGCATTCAACCCATCACCCCTACCATGCCTCCCAGAACCACCCCAAGCACCACTCGCACGACGCAAAAACCATCGCAACCATTATGGACCGATCATAGACTCAGAAGACGACATTAGCTCAGACACCCCAGACACCACACTGTTCAGACTGCCCAAGCACGGACAACACGAACAACCAACAAAACAAGGACTACACCTGCCAACAAACCAAACACAACTACCAAGCAAACTAAAACCTCACCAAAACCATCCGACAATAGACAGCATCCGAAAAAAAAACATCAGAACAACTCCTCCGTCCACTCTCCCCCAATTCTACCCATGACGTGTAAAAGGTAGAAAGAAAAACAAAACAAACAGGCTGGTGCCAGGCGGACACCAGAACCTGAAACAAACGTGAAAAGAAATGAAGTTAAACAACAACAAAAACAAACGAAGAAAAACAAGCAAGCAAACAAAAACAATACAAAAAAACAACACAAGGAAAAGGAAAATAAAAAACGAACTCACAAAACGCATGATAGTGTATGACTGAAATAATATTTCTTGAAATGTTCAAACGAAAGGCGATGACCCACGCACCCCCCAACTACTCCTGGGACCGTCCGGACCACCACCCTCAACCGAACTACAACGACGTAAATACCCGATATCACCTATCGGTGGGAGGCTGTTATAACCCAAGTCGAGACAAGACAAGACAGTTGGGTACTTTAAGAATGCAGGCATGAGAATGTAGGCATGAGAATGCAGGCATGAGTACCATAACAATTATTATCAAAATGACCAACGGCAGCATTTTCATAACAATGACAACGAGCATTAGTCATGTTGCCAGTATCACAAGCTGACGAGTCTGAGTCACCTGGATGGACCCCCGAGTCTGGGTCACCTGGATCGACCCCCGAGTCAGGGTCACCTGGATCGACCCCCGAGTATGGGTCACCTGGATCGACCCCCGACGAGACACAATTTCACCCGCCTACGCCTACGCCTACCCCGACGAGATATCATTTCTCCCGCCTACGCCGGAAGTTGTACTGTTATGTACAGCTTCCCTTCGGCTTCTTGTGCTGAGGTCGATCTACATCGATTCGCTCCCTTGAGAAGCTCCATGGCTACAGTAGCACACCGACTTCGTAGGAGTCGGTGCGACATCGCGCGAAAATTCAAACTTCAGCCCAACAACATTGCACTGTGCATCGCATCAAACTACATCCTGTCCTGCAACGTTAGGCCAATTCCTTCGTCGATAAACACCGCCCGGTACCACAACGGCGCCGCCGGAGCGGTGACGTCACGACCGTCAGGTTGAGACGTCACCGTCGTGTTTTGACGTCACCGTTGGCGAACCACTGCCGCCGCTCGACACGGGCGTCATTTGTCGGACGGCACCGGCGGCACGCTGCTGGCCATCTCATTAGGCCAGTGGACCCGAGACTCCCCCCGCGCGCCGCCGACACTCGTTAGGTCAGTGGGGACCGGGGCGGGGCGGGGCGGCGCACGCCGGCCGAGAGCCGCCTCACAACACCAGGTGGCTCTGAGCCATCGGCCACCGTCACTGGCCGATCACACCCTGGTGTGAGACTGCCCCTCGGGTGGGGTGGGGAGGTATCGGGGGTGAGTCGTCTGGGGTATCTCCATGAAGATGGAGTACAAGAAATATGCTGTAATGTGAGCTCTAGGCTATGTTGTCACGTCGGTGATATTTTCCCTGGGTCTCGATAGCACACGTAGTTCTTTAAGCTGTTTTTCAAACCTAATTCTGACCCGACCTGATATATATCTTCACGTTTTTGTACTATGATCTGCATAAATGCACTCATACATGTTTGTTCGTGAAAAATAACGCGGAAACAAACAAAACAAACCCCGCAATTTTCTCACCATTTTCACAGATTTCCGTGGAAGTTCGTATTTTAGCCAAGTACAATCTTATAACCTATTCATCGGTCAAAACGGAAATATAAAGTACGTGTCAGGCTTCCCATCATTAGGGCTTTCAAATGGTGCCTTGTATTTCCTCCTAGTTTAAGTATATTTGGACTTCAGTGAGGGGAGTTTTTAAACGCCTTCCTAAACCGCCGCCTTAATAATGCAGCTTCAGCTCAATGGTATTACAGATAGCCACCCTAGGTAGCCTATTACAGAGAGAGTTGTGGCTTTCCTACTGGCAGCATAATGATGTTAAATGACACAAAGTCATCATTGCAAGATGTTCGTTGTGGAGTCACCCAGGGGTCAGTACAGAGCTCACTATTGTGTCAGTACATTACATTTGTAAATAATATTAAAATGGCAGTGTTGGAAAGCTTCATGCTTCTTGGTATATAGGAAGTTTTGCTCTACGACTTTCACATGGAAGAATATAAATTTTATACCCCACAGCAACCCGGAACAGGAGCAATGACTACCACATACCCACATAGTGCAAGCCAGCGAGCCAAGTGGTAATTGTGCCAAAATATCCCAGTTTGCATTGTGAAAACATGCGAGTACAACATTTCGAGCACATGTATTGGATACCAGGGAACATAAGTTTTCCAACACTCAATTGGCATCCACAGTAGTTCTGAAATATTCTAATGATCTGAGTGTTTAGAACAATTACAGGGCAAGGTAAGCAGGCCTTGCTACAACAAAACATCAGGAAACTTTAATGTGTGTATGCCAGGCCATGTTTTGAATGCTACATTCAAGTCCATTAGTTAGTAAATATTGTTGGTTTTTAGAGGGTGCTAAAGAGGGTAAAAATAATGTTCAATGGCACATACAAATGAATGCATACGAGTGCATATAGGTAACCTAACATATAAGGAAATATTGAAGAAGTTGAATGCTTTGAAATATAGAATGCTGGGGGAAGATCTTGTTGATGTCTTTGAATTTGGCGATGGTCATGAACAGCCAACAGGGATATCTCTGAATATGTCTCGACTCGGATATAGAAGGCTGAGAGGAGATGTCATCAAGGTCTTTGGTCTAAATTTGGCCATGGTCAGTAAGTTAGGAACAAGGGGGACATGTCAGGGATACGTTCAAATTTAACAGAAATGCCACAATTAAATTTCATCAGTTCAAAATTAATGTGAACCATAGTGGGCTAAGGCTAAGGCAGCCTTTCTTCACCAGCAAGGGAGCTGAACATTGGAAATGCAGCTCACTTTACATGTGAAAGACATGGCAATTAGCAATGATGCACCCATTGCATCCAAGTCCGTGCACTGAATTCAATGTGAGTTTAATGTCATCACATGGTTCAAATCTTCTACGTAGACAAAAGCAATGTGCTGCCATATACATGGATGTAGCCAGTGGTAGCACTGGTAACAATCCTCCTTTCTACCCCTCCAAAGTTGGCAAAATGTTCCACTGTTTCCTGACTCAGATTAGTTGAAAAAAACCACATACTTTGCATCTTCCCATTTAAAAACACTCAGGCCAAATTGTTCCACACAATTTCAGATTGCCCCCCCATCCCCCATCCCATTCTAGGTGGGGGCCACACCCATGTACAACTATAACTGTTCTGTATCATGGCCCTTTCTGAAGAACAAAACTGAATTTCCTACAGCAATTTTATTCTCAAACATGTCAGCAATATAACAGTGGTAATGAACCTGAAATCCCCGCTCATCCAACACAGTTTAAAGTCCAAGCCACCAGCAATGGCGGCTTGAGTACAGGGTGAGCAGTCTTCTCACATTCTATCAATAGTCTTCTCAACTGCATATTTAATGTTCGTAAATGCATTACTTGCCATAAGAAAGCACTACAAAACAGCACCAGCACATGGCTAAACGCAACAAGATATACCCATGTAAAAATAGACTAACCTTCATGTAATCCAGAACACTGCGTTCTGATCCCGCCAGCATCTTCACTGCACATCACAAGATTGCGCACGTTTTCCCCTGGCGTCGTGTTTGAACACCATAATGATCAGCATAAACTTCGGCATATACACGTCAATGAAACGCGTCTATGCAGCGATTTCCGAAGCTCTTCTTTTGCGCTGCTGGAACACTTCGCGAACGCTGGTAAATTCTGTTCCGAATTAGAAGCGTGAATTGCACTTCTTTCTAGAAGATTTACAAACTCCCATTGTTTGATCCGAACACCCATTTGATCATGCATGTGTGTATGGGTGGTGTTTATAGAGTGTCACGGAGTAAGCACATCAAGACTAGGCTTTATTTCTTTGGAAAAGCTGATCACGACACGCGACGCTCTATTTGAGTCAAATTTTGTATCGGTGTATGCACATTACAGACATCCCTGCTCCATAAATTCGCACACAATCCACCCGCCCCGACCCCGTTTACTTCCAAGAGCATACTGGAAACGGGAAGAAAGCAAATGATCAGCACAGCTTGAATTTATGCACTTTTCACATCACCCCGCCACCGTAATGATCTTCCTAAGCGCCTTCACCGGCCTGGTCGGCCCTCATCTGCCGAGAAGCTTTTTGCTGCTCGTTACATCGGCGCAAAACAGACGACTGGCGTCCTCTTCTCGATAGAAAAATCATCAGCCGGCACACTAATCAGGAACATAACGCCGCGACGTCGGCTCCCGTCTGTAAAAATCACAGAAGAGTCCAACAAAAACGCCGAAAAGTGCGAGAGCGGAAAATTTCTGGCGCCGACCTTCAGTGAAATGCCGCGAAACTAGGAAAATTGAATTATCACTCTGAAGATCATAGCCGTCGAGGGGCGGATCCAGACCCATGGTTTGGAAATGGTTCTGTGTGTGGAGGAGGGAGGAAATAAATCATCAGATTTCAAAACTCTTCAGATTTGAACTACTAAAATTCGTCGGGTGTCCTCAAAACAGTATTTATCTCATAGAAGGTTCGTACATACGCGGGAAGATGACATTTTAGTGCAAAATGTCTGCAAAAATTAGCCTCTTGAGTAGCCAATGGCATAGTCCATCCCCCAACACTATATCAGCCAGTGTAGCAGCCTGCTGTCAGCACCAAAAGATGATCACCTTTGTGATACATTTTACACCACGTCTGAACATAGCACCACGATAGCTTACGAGGTTCTGCAAACTAATCTCTGGGACGTTGAAGAAGAGTCGGATGTGTGGGCGGCACCAGTGTTTCCGCCGTTCACCGTCCATAGCACTAGCAGTATTGCTCTAAATGTCCGGCAGGCTTCGTGCCACCAAGCTATTCGCAAAGCATGGAATTGTCCATGCCGCAGAGACAGCGGCGGGTATGTGAACATTGACAAGCAACCTACAATCAGGAGCTCCGCTGGAATAACTAAATACTTGTTGGTTGAACACGACAGATTCTTTCGCGCTCGTTCGTTGTTTTCTTGGCTTTCGACGTGCCTCACTCGATGCATACACGCTCGTGATGTTCGCAAATTAGTCCTCCGAAGGACGCCATTAATGCAACTGACGCCACCAACCCATTAACCCTGTCTCTCCAGTCAGATTCTCACACCCCATCCCGGGGAGGGGGGGTAATAGAGACACCCCTCTAATCTCCAAACTAAGCGTCGCATGAAAGCGAAATATGTGTCATCGGAAAGTGCTCGACGAGTATGGCCAGACACCACCCCAAACATTTCACCCCAAAAAGTAATGTCACTAAGGGCCCCAGAGTTTCACGACTTACATTATGTTTGTGACTCTGAGTGGTTCATTTTGAGGGAGATTTTAAGAAAAAATTATTTGGAATCAGAAAATGAAAGAGAATTCGATTAACACAATCAAATGTTTGGCCACTCGAAAATCATTGTTTAGTTCAAAATTTTCAGTTTTCAAGTTTTCTTTCTTTCTTTCTTTCTTGTTCGTAGTCACCTTGCTCCAATAAAAAAAATCCTTACTTTAGCCAGAATCTTCAATTCTCTAATGGGCAAATATACAAAACTAATAAGTAATCAAATAGGGAAAACAAAGTTCCTCTCGTTCGTGTTGTTGCATCCCCAAGGATAAGCAAACATTGAAAATTTCATTCAAATATCCTTATCCGTTAAAGCGTGACGACTGGTTTAACTTTTTTGGAGGTGACCTTACTTGACCTTGACTAACTCATTGAAACAAGATAACATGACTTAACATTTTTGACACGACATGCCAAATTGGTGTGGAAAAAGGTATGCCGATTTTTTTTCCGCACTCCCGCGCGCGGTTCTTTTACTGTCCGCCGAAAATCGTATGGGGGTAGACCGAACATCAACCTTATTACAACGACCGACAAAAACCTTATTACAACGACCGACAAAAACCTTATTACAACGACCGCCCCCCGGGACGGTGCGGGCTAACGCCGGGTAGCACGAATATTTTAATAAGAATGCTCAAATATGTTTGCGTACCTCATGTAATCGCTGTGAAGGCATTCTGAAAGTTTCATACGCGTCCTTTTATGCTGAGCATTTCGTCCAGCCCGTCCTCATCTCAGGATACCCGGCGGAAGTGGGATGTTTTGGCGAGTAAATCGCAACAGACATAATTGTATTGTACAACAGATTGCGCATCGCCGATAGCAAAATTCAACTACAAGAATGATTGTAACTACTTGTTGAACATTCATACTCTCAAGCGTGAAAGGCAAAACAAGCGTGAAAGGCATGAATGCAAGCATGAAAGGCATGAATGCATGTTGTAATGCATGTATCATTCTACACATATTTATCGACATGCACACATCTTTACACGCACAAGTGACGAGACCGTTGGTCGTCCTGACACCCTTTGGATGAATTTAGCTTGTAAACGTCCATTCTGTGTCATCAGTGGTGAAAAAAAAACTTTGATCCAAAATCACAGCACCAGCATGCTGTTATTGCCCACACAGCAGCGAACAAAAACATACAGCTGGGCTGTGAAACGCGTGCCGTACGAGCCACGAGCCCTCTTGGACATTACTTCACGATCGGGAACTAGACAGCGCGACGTTCGGTTTTCTCGTATAGTGCCGGTTGCTCTGCACCCATCCCTGGCAGTCGCGTAGCCAGGCTTTGGTCCAAGGGAGGGGGCGAGCATTTCAAGAGCCCCCAACACCCCACCTACTGAGGCTCCCCTCGTTGTTCAGAAACCCATGGGAACTAGCTCACTTCATCTTGGAAAATCCGCTGAAAAAAAATTGGAATTCGGCACTGGCTGGCTAATACAAGCCCTGTAAACATGGCCTAGCAATCGGAAAAACACCATATAAAGCATCTTCGCTGACAACAACAACCCAACAAATACCGATTACTGAAAAATAGGTGAAACCTAGCCAAACATTAACCCTGGGGAGGATAGTTTACAGCCTTCCCCCCTGGGTTTTTCGGTGTACTGTGAAGAATCAAAAACTTGCTCGGTCTTTTTCCACATCAATTTAGCATGCTCTATGGAAGTTCTGAGGTGAGGTCATTTACGGTCAACGAGATAGTCGAGGGGAATTGGGACCACTTCCAAAAATATTCAACTAGCTGTCACTTATTAACGGATGAAGATATTCGAATGCAAACTTTCAGCGTGTGCTTATTATTAAGAATGCAACAAAACGCACCGGATGAAATTTTCTTTTTTCCTCTTTGGTGGCCTATCAGTTTTGGATATTTACCCACTTGGGATAAAGTCGAAAATTCTGGCTAAGGTAAACATTATTTATAAGGAAACTTGACTTAAGCAACACTTCTAGATCAGCCCTAACTATTAGAACAAGAAGAATTCGAGTAAATTGAAAACCCAAAATGTCAAAAACATATCGTGAAATGTTTACTTTTGGATCGATAAGCATTTTATGGACATGGTTGATATTGCCTTCATTTTCTTATTCCAAGTTATCAATGTTCTTAAATATCCCAAGAAATGAATTCCCTAGACCCAGAATCATCTCAGTCGTGATACGATAGCCCCATAGTGACGTCACTTTTTATGGGTGAGAAAATGTGTGGGGTGATTCGGGCCCTACTCTTCGAGAGCCTTCGGATCACACCAACTTCGTTTTCGTGCAATACTTAGTTCGCAAATTAGAGGGGAAAAAAAAAAACACCACCCCGCCCCGAGACGGGGTGTAAAGATTTGACAGGAAAGACGGCGCGGGTTAACACATCTCTAATGAAGGCATAAATTGCATAACTTTGCGTAAAAATACATGTGCTTATCTGCATGGACACAATTGTGTACTTCCGTTAACCGCTACCTTCAGACGTAGTTTAGTGGATGGCGTTCAAGATAAAGGTAAGCCAACGTTGTTGGGCCTTTTCAACCCAGTCATGCTTTCTAAATACAAAATTTAGCTCAAATACCAGCGGGAAAAACAATTGTCAGCTTTGGGGACCGGGGAAGGACTAGCAGCATGTCTGGCTAGCCATGCCCAATACATAGTATCCTGCAAATTCATTCTTACTTTCTTTTTCCTCAACGAGTGCCACCCGGGTCCAAGGCGGAGCAATTGGTAACGCTGGAGCGGTGGAGCGGCGTTATGACAATGCATTGCTGGCCCGCCTATTTCGCTACTGTTGGAGCATCCGTGGCCGCTAGAGCAGCGAAGGTCAGGCTACTAGGACAGCTGTGGCCACTTGGCGATGGGTGACATTTCCAGTCTTTGACAGCACTTATGGCTATCAAGGATAGCTTATCTCTGCGGCTGGCCCTTGATATTCATTTCGCCCATCGCCAGTTCCCAATGAATATCTTATCTCCCAAGGGGGCTCGATACCCCAGATCCCCATCCCAAAGCTCAGGACCCACCAAAACCCACGCGAAAACCTCCACTGAGGCCAGCACTTAGACTGAACCTATCACTCCTGCCAACCACGTCGAACACACAACTCCAGACCAACGAATCCCTCCGAAGTCTACCGCGCATCACAAGCGCAAATCCCGCCACCACTCCACCCAATTAGCTCCCAGAACCCATGCGACCAGATCCAGGCTAAAAACCCAGCCTGAGTCACCACCAAACCCTCTCTCTTTTCACCGATTCAACCTCTCTCCCCATCTCGACACCAACACAAGCCCAGTATAGGATTACCAACAGTCACTAGACGCATTCGGCAATGGGACATTTTCTGCAATGGAACTCCGGTGGCCTTCCAGACACGTTCATCAAATTCAAATAGGAATTCTTGCAACAGAGGCTATTATTAGCTACGTTCCAAGAAACTCACCTTCACGATTTTTCCTCCCACTGGAACACAATCCAAGATTACACTTGGCACGTTAACAACGTAAATGGCCAACATCGAAGATAAGGCGCAGCCATCCTCATAGAGCATACGACATCCCCGTATAACATTAAAATTCACCTGAACTGCGTGGCAGTCAGCCTCAAAATTGCCCATTGTTAAACCACAGTCATCTCGCTATATATTTCGCCGTCAGCAACAACCCCACACCAGAGGAGCTGGGAGACTTGGTGCTTCAGGCCCTCTCCGCCAGTCCTAATTACGGAAGACTTTAGCCCGCTAACCCAGGCCTGTGGAGTTTACGACGCTCATCTGGAGACCTAGGTGTCAAGCTAACACTGACCTATGCCGTCCATACTCTCTGCGAACATAGGCGTACAGCTAACCCTGACCTGTACCGTCCACTCTCCCTCGTGACTTAAGTGTGCAGCTAAACCTAACCTATGTCGTACATACTCTCTGGGAACGTAGGTGTCCATCTAACCCTGACCTATGCCATCCACACTCTACGGAAGATAGGTGTTCAGCTAACACTGAACTGTGCAGTCCGCACTGTCATCTGGGAACGTAGGTGTCAAGCTAACCCTGAACTATACCGTCCACACTCCCTGGGGACTTAGGTTTCCAGCTAAACCTGACCTATGTCGTGCACACCCTCTGGGAACGTAGTCGTCCAGCTAACCATGACCTATGCAGTCCACACTGCATGGGGTATTAGGTGTTCAACTAAACCTGACTTTTGCCGTTCACACCCTCTGGGAACGTACGTGCCCCGCTAATGCCGTCCACACTACCTGGGGTATTAGGTCTCCAGCTAAACCTGCCCTATGCCATCCACACTCTATGGGAACGTAAGCGCCCAGCTAACCTTGACCTATGCTGTCCACACTCCCTAAGTTCAGCTAAACCTGACCTGTGCGTCCACGCTCTTATCTGGGAAGATAGGTGCCCAGCTAACGCTGATCTATACCGTCCACACGCTCATGGAACGTAGGTGCCCCGCTAATACAGACCTATACCGTCGACACTCCCCGGGAACGTAAATATGCGTCTAACCTTGACCTGTCCCGTCCACACTCTCATGGGGGAACATGGTTGTCCAGCTAACACTGACCTGCGCCGTGCATACACTCATCTGGGAACGTGGTTATCCACGCTGACCTGTGTCGTCCACACTCTCTGGAAACGAAGGTGTCCAGCTAACCCTGTCCAAAGCCGTACACCCTCCCTGTGTACTCAGGTGTCCAGCTAAACCCGACCTATGCCGTCCACACTCTCTGGGAACATAGGCGTACAGCTAATCCTGACCTATGCCGTTCACACTCTCTGGGAACATAGGTGTCCAGCTAATAATGACCTATGTCGTCCACACTACCTGGGGTACTAGGTGTCAAGCTCAACCTGCCCTTTAACGTCCACACTCTCCGGAAGATAGGTGTTCAGCTAACCCTGAACTGTGTAGTCCGCACTGTCATCTGGGACCGCAAGGTGTCCAGCTCAACCTCAACTATGCCGTCCACACTCTCTGGGAACGTAGGTGTCAAGCTAACCCTGACCTATGCTGTCCACACTGTCTGGGGTATTAGATGTTCAGCTAAACATGACCTATGCAGTTTGCACGCTCTGGGAACGTAGGTGCCCCGCCAATAATGACCTATGCCGTCCACACTGCCTGGGGTATAGGTGTCCAGCTAAACCTGACTTGTGCTCTCCACGCCGAAGATGGGTGCCCAGCTAACCCTAACCTATACCGTCCACACGCTCTGGGAACGTAGGTGCACCGCTCATACTGACCTATACCGTGCACACTCCATGGGAACGTACGTGTCCATCTAACCCTGACCTGTGCCGTACAAAATCTAATCTGGAAAGGTACGTGTCCAGCTAATCCTGACCTATGTTGTTCACACTCTCTGGGGACTTAGGTGTCCAGCTAAACCTGACCTATGCCGTTCACACTCTCTGGAAATCGTAGGTGTCAAGCTAACCCACGCCTGTGGCGTCCACACCCCTATCTGGGTATTTAGGTGTCCAGCAAACACTGACCTATGCCGTTCACACGCTCTGGGAACGTAGGTGCCCCGGTCATACTGACCTATGCCGTCCACACTCCCTGGGGACTTAGGTGTCCAGCTAAACCTGACCTATGCCGTCCGCACTCCCTGGGGACTTAGGTGTCCAGGTAAACCTGACCAGCAATGTCCACACACTTCGGAAGATAGGTGTTCAGCTAACCCTCAACTGTGCAGTCTGCACTGTCATCTGGGACCGAAGGTATAAAGATAAATCTGACCTATGCCGTCCACACACATATCTGGGAAGATAGGTGCCCAGCTAACGCTGATCTAAACCGTCCACAAGCTCATGGAACGTAAGTGCTCCGCTAATACAGACATATACAGTCGACACTCCCTGGGAACGCAAATATGCATCTAACCTTGACCTGTCCCGTCCACACTCTCATGGGGGAACATGGTTGTCCA
Organism: Imbricaverruca yamaguchii; assembly: GCA_034440575.1. Lineage (NCBI taxonomy): Eukaryota > Metazoa > Arthropoda > Thecostraca > Neoverrucidae > Imbricaverruca > Imbricaverruca yamaguchii. The sequence goes on from JAOTOL010001445.1 coordinate 217,647, forward strand.
GCTAACACTGACCTACGCCGTGCATACACTCATCTGGGAACGTAGTTATCCAGCTAACGCTTACCTGTGGCGTCCACACTCTCTGGAAGCGTATGTGTCCAGCTAAACCAGACCAAAGCCTTCCACCCTCCCTGTGCAATCAGGTGTCCAGCTAAACCTGACCTATGCCGATCACACGCTCTCGAAACGTAGGTGCCCCTCTAATACTGACCTATGCCGTCCACACTCACTGGGGACTTAGCTGTCCAGCTAAACCTGACTTGTGCAGTCAACACTCTTATCTGGGAAGATAGGTGCTGAGCTAACCCTGACCTATGTCGTTCACACGCTCTGGGAACGTAGGTGCCCCGCTAATGCTGAACTATGCCGTCCACACTCCCTGGGAACATAGGTGTACCGCTAATCCTGACCTATGCCGTCCACACTCAATGGGGACTTCAGTGTCCAGCTAACCCTGACCTATGCCGTCCACACTCCCTGGCGACTTAGCCTTTCCAGCTAAACCTGACTTGTGCAGTCGACACTCTTATCTGGGAAGATAGGTGCTCAGCTAATCCTGACCTATGCCGTTCACACTCTGGGAACATAGGTGTACAGCAAATACTAACCTATAACGTCCACACTCATAACTGGGAAGATAGGTGCCCAGTTAACGCTGATCTAAACCGTCCACACGCTCAGGAAATGTAGGTCAGTGTGCTAATATTCATTTTTCATGAGGTGGGCGATGTCGAAAACCAAATAGCAAGATGTAAAAAAATAAAACAAGGATGTCGAATTTTACTGCGAGAGGTATATAAATTTCGTGTTGCAAACTTTTTCGGTGATATTTTAACATAGTCAACAAAGCTACCTGCAGCTGTAACGCATGTATGTACAACAACGCTGTCCTTAATTTCTATCCTTTCCAGATTGCATCCTGAAGAGTATCCCGGTAACGCACCCGATTACCGAGCCCTTCACCATCTGGAGCTGTCCTGGTCCCGGATCTCATCCTGGGCTGAAGAGTACCTCGATGGAAAAACTAAGCACATCGCCAAGCGACGGGAATGCAGATGTCATTCCCATCGGAAGCAGCATGGCGTATGCAGTCGGCGCAACCTTCACCTCAAGCATTATTAGAAGAATAAGACAAGCATATCTTGTCGTGATAATAGCTACCAAGCGCGATTTTCACTCACGTCATATTCATGTAATGCAACTGGACAACTCCAATGTTTGTGTGTTTTCCAACGCACGCGATTTTAAATCGGCGTTGGTTGCCGATTGTATCGACATTGCCATCGACTGATGGCAATGCTTGCATGTGGAAACTAAATACACTTGTGTTGGAATTCCGCTTCCCTTTAAATATTGTGCTCCTTTCTAGGGTTCCAGATATCAAGACCTGCATGACATGTACATTAAATATATCAGTTCATTAATTCAGTTCAGACCCAGCTGGAGGTCACGATAATACCGCAATGCATGACGCACACACATGTAGCTATGAAGATCGTACTGCACTTGCTAACAACCACAATAGCAAAAACTTCAGTATTTCAATTGAAACAAACGCAAAATGCATCAAGCACCGTATCACAGTCAAGACGGAGAAATGCTTTTCCGAGTCTTCGTAAGGATATCATTCGCGATGAGGAATATAGACAGCTTTTTGTAACTGCAGCATTTCATACAAAAGAAGCGATGAATGCACACAACAAAGGATGAATGTTTAGCACCAAGCACTAGGTAAAATTAGCAGACAATACAGTATCCACCGGTTGGCAGTACACTCACATCTCCGTTGAACAGCTCGTGCACCCTGAAGACAGGCAATGCCAGTCGGCTTTTGTTGCGTTAGTGAGCTAGTTTATAGAGCTTTAGGGCGCATCGACTTCATTGGTCATGTAGCAGCCATCGGCTTTTGTTGAATATGCCACGCGCGGCACTTAGTGTCTGCGGCGGCGCGCATGCTAACGTATTGTCGCAGCGCGCCGACTCCTCTTCACAGTACTGAGTACCGTCGGCTGTGGGGCAGTCGCCTTCACCGGTCGCCAGATTGGCGCAATGTGAGTCGAATCGACTCTGGAAGTGGTGCACCAGCTTCAGCTGCCGGCCGCCAGCGGCAGCTCGGGCAGTCTCCTGGGCCCAAGCCGTGATAAGCACGGGCCGGTCGCTGATCAACGCCGGCTGGTTACTTGTTACACAGTCCACCATCGCCAGCCACATAACGCCGAGTTTGCCACCGTGACCTCCGTTGAATGAGCACCCGCATCAGCATGTATACATACGTACTCTAGAATCTGCGAGGTGTCGGGGCGTCCAGTCATTAAATGGTCCGGACTGACAGGAGTCGGACGCTGGCTTCTACGGGCAGGCATAAGCCGCTATGACTGTACTTGCTCGCTGTGCATCGGTCTGATAAAGCCGACCATTAACAGTGCTAGCTAGATTGTTTGCCGATTCGTTCATCGTTTCAATGTTTGTTAGGCTGGTCCTCGCAATCGCATCGTAGGCAAATTACTAAATCATTTACCACAGCTTCCGATCTTTGATCACCACACGTACTAAATACAAGGGTAGGCATAGTGTAGTGAAGCCAAAGTCCAGTACACACGATCCTCATCAACGTGAACAGAATGTCCATTCGTTATCCATCGTCAAAATGTCTAATTTGAACATAGAAATCGTTGAATTCCAACTAAATGCGGTTAAATAATTCCTTACCGTGCCACAGTCACGATGCCCACGTAAGACTAAATGCCTAAGTCGTCGTCAGCAAGAACATTAGTCGAGGAACGATTATCTATTAGTTAAAAAAACAGACAGCCAGAATCACATTCACACAACTCACTCGACACCAAGAACGATGGATTGCAAACCTTGGTACACAAGGGAAAACCTATCACCTGATTCCTCCAGGCTCCATATTAGAGGCCTCGACCACCCAGCGTCATGAACATGTACCCCGAACTACTCTTACCGCATGGCACCCATGCGTGCAATGCGAACCACATCAAGGAGCATTCGTATCTCATATGAAATCAGCACGTAGTTCTCGCCGCAGCCGCCCACGTGTGTGCCGTTGCTGCGTTACAATTAATCTGGATTCAAGTAGAGGAGGGATAGGAGGGAGCAGACGACCGTCGGCTGATAGGACGTAGATAGGACATCGGCTGACACTCAGGTCGGCGCAAGCTCCAGTTCCCATTGAGGCGGTACGTTTAACACGTTTTACGTGCTCATCGAGCCTCACACCACCGTGCGGTATGCTCCAGGGTCCAGTCCGTAGGGCTTCATTGAGTGTGCATAATATACGCAGCGTAGACCGATGGACTGCCGTATTCGGCCACGTACAGCAGGAGCAGCAGCAAGCCATCGGCATCCGTGCATGGTCGTAAGGTACAACTCCAGCCATCACACGGCGTAGGCGTAGGGCAACCACTCAGCACACTGGTGACCATCACCAGACGCTATCCGTGTGCACCAGCATCAGAAACCCCGCCTATTCCAGGAACATTACAACGGTCTGGCAGCAACGCAATGTTCAACGTTGCCCGGGTCGTTAGAGTGGACAGCATAGTACATGGCCCTTTTAACATTTTCTCCTCAGTTCCCATGACAAGACGTGTCATCATGGCAAGCTTGATCGATGTGGTGGTGGATTGGAGTTTAAGGGCGCGTCGACATCAAGGGTCATTTTGAGCCCATCAGCTTGATGGATGTCAAAAGGAAGTAGGACAAACAAGCAGCATTGGGTTTGCATCCAACTGTGCACTGGATGTTCTAATTTTATATCTCCTTATCTGCTGGACTGTTTGTTTGTGTACCTTGGTACTGGCATACTGTATTGCCTTTTTAGGCACATATCTTTCAGCTTTTCAGCTAATCATGGTCTGTGCAGTCTGCACTGTCTTCTGGGACCGCAGGTGTCCAGCTAAACCTGAACTATGCCGTCCACACTCTGTGGAACGTAGGTGTCAAGCTAACCCTGACCTATGCTGTCCACACTGTCTGGGGTATTAGGTGTCCAGCTAAAACTGACCTCTAACGTTTACACTCTCCGGAAGATAGGTGTTCAGCTAACCATGATCTGTGTAGTCCGCACTGTCTTCTGGGTCCCCAGGTGGCCAGCTAACCCTGACTTATGCTGTTCACACGCTCTGGTAACTTAGGCGTACCTCTAATCCTGACCCTTGCCGTCCACACTAACTGGGGATTTCGGTGTCTGGCTAAACCTGACGTATGCCGTCCACCCTCCATGGGGACTTAGGTGTCCATCTAAACATGACCTATGCCCTCCACACACCCTGGGGATTTAGGTGTCCAGCAAAAACTGACCTATGAACCCCACACTCCGATCGGGGAAGATAGGTGCCCAGCTCACGTTGACCTATGCCGTCCACACACTCTGGGAACGTCGGTGCCCACTCATACTGACCTATTCCGTCCACTGTCCGTGAGAACGAAGTTATCTATCTAACCCTGACCAATGCCGTCGACAGTGGTTCGGTTAGATTAGGTTAGGTTAGGTTAGGTTATCAGCGTATTAGGTGCTCAGCTAACCCTGACCTATACCGTTCACACGCTCTGGAAACGTAGGTGTCCCGCAAATGCTGACCTATGCAATCCACACTGCTTGGGGTATTAGGTATCCAGCTCAACCTGACCTCTAACGTCCACACTTTTCCGGAAGATAGGTGTTAAGCTAACCATGATCTCTGCAGTCCGCACTGTCTTCTGGGACAGCAGGTGTCCAACTAAACATGACCTATGCCCTCCACACACCCTGGGGACTTAGGTGTCCAGCTAAACCCGACCTATAACCGTCCACACTCGTCTGGAAAGATAGGTGCCCATTGACCTATGCGTCCACAACTCTGGGGATTTAGGTGGCCAGCAAAAACTGACCTATGAACCCCACACTCCGATCGGGGAAGATAGGTGCCCAGCTCACGTTGACCTATGCCGTCCACACACTCTGGGAACGTAGCTGCGCCGCTCATACTGACCTATTCCGTCCACTGTCCGGGAAAACGAAGTCATCTATCTCACCCTCACCTATGCCGTCGACAGTGGTTCGGTTAGATTAGGTTAGGTTAGGTTAGGTTAGGTCAGGTTATTAGCGTATTAGGTGCTCAGCTAACCCTGACCTATACCGTTCACACGCTCCGGAAACGTAGGTGTCCCGCAAATGCTGACCTATGCAATCCACACTGCTTGGGGTATTAGGTGTCCAGCTAAAACTGACCTCTAACGTCCACACTCTCCAGAAGATAGGTGTTCAGCTAACCATGATCTGTGCAGTCCGCACTGTCTTCTGGGACCGCAGGTGTCCAGCTAAACCTGAACTATGCCGTCCACACTCTCTGGAACGTAGGTGTCAAGCTAACCCTGACCTATGCTGTCCACACTGCCTGGGGTATTAGGTGTCCAGCTAAAACTGACCTCTAACGTTTCCACTCTCCGGAAGATAGGTGTTCAGCTAACCATGATCTCTGCAGTCCGCACTGTCTTCTGGGACCGCAGGTGTCCAGCTAAACCTGACTTGTGCCGTCCACACTCTTATCTCGGAAGACAGGTGCCCAGCTAACCCTGACTTATGCTGTTCACACGCTCTGGGAACTTAGGCGTACCGCTAATCCTGACCTATGCCGTCCACACTAACTGGGAAATTCGGTGTCCAGCTAAACCTGACGTATGCCGTCCACCCCCTATGGGGACTTAGGCGTCCATCTAAACATGACCTATGCCCTCCACACACCCTGGGGACTTAGGTGTCCAGCTAAACCTGACCTATAACCGCCACACTCCGATCTGGAAAGATAGGTGCCCAGCTCACGTTGACCTATGCCGTCCACACACTCTGGGAACGTAGCTGCCCCGCTCATACTGACCTATTCCGTCCACTGTCCGGGAAAACGAAGTCATCTATCTAACCCTCACCTATGCCGTCGACAGTGGTTCGGTTAGATTAGGTTAGGTTAGGTTAGGTTATTAGCGTATTAGGTGCTCAGCTAACCCTGACCTATACCGTTCACACGCTCTGGAAACGTAGGTGTCCCGCAAATGCTGACCTATGCAATCCACACTGCTTGGGGTATTAGGTGTCCAGCTCAAACTAACCTCTAACGTCCACACTCTCCAGAAGATAGGTGTTAAGCTAACCATGATCTATGCAGTCCGCACTGTCTTCTGGTACTGCAGATGTCGTGCTAAACCTGAACTATGCCGTCCACACTCTGTAACGTAGGTGTCAAGCTAAACCCTGACCTATGATTTTCACTTCTCAGTCTTGGATTCGGGGGGTATAATTTTTTGGCTTGCCAAAGTATGGAGTGTATAATCTTGGGGGGCACTATGTTATGGGGTGTATAATTTCCCCGTTTTCCCAATATTGGGGGTTTTTTGTAGAACCCCAAAAAAGGGTATATAAATTTTTTTATAAACAAAGGTTTTAAATTTTTAAAAAATGAGGTGTGGCCCCCGGAATTAAGAACAAATACCCAGGGGCCTCGGTAGCCTAGATGGTGGAGCGTGGGACTCGAATCTCACGGCCGGCGGCATTTGCAGTCCACCCACGACCAATCGGTGTGATATAGGGTGGCGGCGCTATGCGACCTTGCGGTTGAATGCGTCGTAAAATAACCCGATAATTCGTCTTCCTCAAGAATAAAACGTCTTTAAGTAATTTGTTAGGTTCTTATCCTAGTGTCTCACAGACAACCAGATGGGGTCCACCACACATCGTCGTCTGAAGTCATCCACCACGTTACGTGAATGACTTATAAGGCAACTTCCTGAGCAATGGTAGAGAAAATGAACATAAAAGTATACTTAATCGATGTCAACCAAGTTTATATATCAATACCTGCCACTCCTAGCATAGGTACCAACACCGCATAACTAATACAAATTCACAACATACCTCGAGAGCAGGACGTTCGTGAACCGCTGGGTCTAAAATGGGAGGGTCTAAAATGTTACTTCGGGATATGGGTTTCGGAATATATAATGGTTGAAGGAAAGTTATACTAAAACAATTGGTCTAAAATCTTTTATTCTCTCCACGATGAAATTTTCTTTTTTTCAAATGAGAAAGCTGAAAAAAATGTTGAAGTCAATCCTTATTAATATTAAATGTATTTCAATGCACTTTTTAGTTCATGTCTGGAATGCTTAGTAGAAGCAAGGAATGATTTGGAAGGATGAAAAGCGACTAGACGGGCGGGCAAATTGCTGCTGTAAAACAGACTATCGTCACGGACGAGCGGAAATTAGCGTCTCATTTCGCGCCATGATTGCTATGAAATACCAAAAAATAAAAATAAGTTAGAGAAAATTGCCAAGAGAATTACAGGCAACTTTTTTCTCAATTAATAATAATCAGGACTGTGGGAAGAAATTAATCATTGGATCAGAATGGGGCTTATAAGAGTGTAGATAATTAGGTCAACACACGTAAATCTGAATTTGTCCGGAGTGGGGAAACCTCGCGGTCGGAGTGGCATGAATGCAACTATTCCCGCTTGTTGATGAAATTCAGAAACAATATAAGTCATGAAATCGAAAGAAGGTGAAATTTCTGGTTCTATTGGTCTTCATTTTGGAGCAAAGTGTTAGCAGGTTTTAGGAACGTTTTGGTACCATTCAGGCAATTTTCATGTGGAAAATCCTTCCGATATCTTTTATGTACATCGCTCCTGACTGCTTAATAATATAAATATGAACAGTTTTATCCATCCCAATTGATGCAGAACATATCATTCTCCAAGGAACCAAGAAGAAATGCATTATCCATGGCTTTTCGTGGCAATGGTTCAAATAGCTCCTGCCGGAGTGGGAGATGGAGAGCGGTGAACTCATTGAATCCAAGAACGCGGTCGGGCTGGTGAAGGTGAATTCCTATATTTGGTTAGCGGAGCGTAGTGGTTTTTTTATTCAACGAAGGATTTTCTTTAAAGTTTTTCGCTGCCATCTGGAAGGAATTGACTGCGTGTTTGGCTCGAGGTATTAGAGGTTGTATTATCTGACTATGTAGGTACCTACCTACTTACCTATATCAAATATCTTCGCGGTAATTCGAGTTATTGATTTGGATAAACCAAAGCTGTAAGCTTGTGTTGTGTGACGGGAAATCTTCAGATAATACAAGGAGCAGGACATGATAATATTAATTGCTGCGATGTTTTGCCGACAAGCGTAGAAATGAACAAAACTGATTGCTTTGCTTTTGTCTGGAAAATTTTGTTTTCACTTCAAAATTTTGTTTTCACTTTCACTTTAATTTTGAAGCATGAATGTTTTTCTTTCAAAATGGGGGCTTGGCCTCTTCAGTGCACATTGACTGCAGATATTATAGATATGCATGCATTCAAGCATTATTTGTGCTTTCATGAAATGTTCAGGAATTATTAGGTGCATCCTGTCCATATTCTCCATTGAATACCATTATACTCTTAACATTTCTGGTCTGACTTTCTGAATGGACAAATTTGCAGTTTAAGGTGATTTGATTTCTTGAAATTTATTTTTCGTGCAATGATTATGAATATGTTCATAATGTAGGTACTTACATGATGTGACTGCACATTTTGGCAAGTGCAGTTGGGTAGCAAAATGACACCAAAAAAGTGGCTCAGGTTTGGTTGGGAAATATACCATGAATTGTGATGTTATAAATGAAGAAAAAGCTGCAGCCTAACTGGATGCAAGAAAATCTTTTTTAATACAATTTTTTTATAAGCAATTAATTAAAAGTATTAAAATGAATTAAGAAATGAAAAGTAAATGGCCTATGCTAACTAAACAGCCTATGCTAGCCCGAGTGTTTTTTTTAAATTCAAAAACTTTTATATTCCTGAATGATTCCGAAAGGAATTTGATGAATTGATAACTTACAACAACAAAAAAAATATAGCATAATTTAGCCAAACCTCATACCTTTGTATGCTTCATGGAGGCAAACTGTGTGTAAAACATGTGTGGAAAAGTAATAGTGCCCATGACAATTCCTATGCTGTAGCAAAACATGGCTCATATCCACCAGTATTTTGGAGATTTGGGGAAGTGCTACACTTTGTGGCTTACCAGTTGTGTGGATGTCACTATAGCTCTTGGTGTTCATCCATACATTCTTCTGAGCACATCTGGACTCTGTTCTGAGGTTTGTCCACAAATGGAGAACATACACATGAATGCACTGGTGGCTGTTTATTAATTCACCTGCACCTCACCATAAATCGCACATGCACAAATGGAATGTTATGGAATGATATGGAAGATGGAATGTTGTGAAATATGGAATGTTCAGTGGCATTAAGATCATATTCAGACTGCAGTGATCCATATTTTGCCATCCATTGTCATATGTTGTACTTGTGCATGCTAGCAAACTGATATTCTTCCAATCTGGCTGGCATCTCATTTTGGCTTTACTCCTGCCTCCTCTTGGAATGTGCCTACAGATGACTCGAAATAACAAATGTGTATTATCCTCAATTATACTGGAAACTTCATGTGGTAGGGGACCCAGTATGACTGAATTTTCCTCTCCACCCAAGTTATCACTATTGTATAATGACATCTAGCTGTCTTGCTAGTTAAGTATGTCTTCATCCAGCAATGCAAGGAGTGTATTTTTTCTGGAGTGTATAATTATTTGGATTGCAAAAGTTCCAAAAAAGGGCCACTTTTCCAACGCTGGTACTAGGTGTCCAGCTCAACCTGACCTCTAACGTCCACACCCTCCAGAAGATATGTGTTCAGCTAACCATGGTCTGTGCGGTCCGCACTGCCTGGGGTATTAGGCTTTTGGAGAGAGTACAAAAGAGGGCTACAAAAATGGTTAATGGCATAAGCAACCTGGCATATGAGGAAAGATTGAAGAAATTGAATATGTTTTCACTTAGATATAGAAGGCTGAGAGGAGATCTCATCGAGGTCTTTAAATTTGTCAATGGTCTGGAGAGGGGATACCTTGGGGAAATGTTTGAATTTAACAGAAATGATGCAATTAGAGGTCATAAATTCAAAATTAAAGTTAACCACAGCAGAACAAGGTTAAGGCAAACTTTCTTCACCAACAGGGTAGTGGAACACTGGAACCAGCTGCCAGAAAACATCGTCAGTAGCAGCACATTGAACATCTTTAAAAACAGCATAGACAATCATTATAAGAATAGAGGGCTTGCTTTTCAGTATTACAGGGAGGGCTGATTGACAGATTTGGTGGTTCAGTGTACAGAGTGCAACCAAGAAGGGCCCTTGTGGCTCATAGTTGCACTAATCTTTTATGTCTTTATGTCTTTTATGTCTAGACCTCCATCCTGATTGTCCTTCCTTCCGCTCTTGAAGGACGGTGACAGCTTCTGGCACAATGATAATGCAAAGAAACGTCTATGTGAATTTTTGTCGGATTTTGATCTCTCACAATATGTCACTGCTCCTACTTACCGTACCGGCTCGCTTCTTGATGTTCTGATGTGCAATGATGACGATCTGGTCCGATGCTGCGGTGTAAAACATTGTCATTTTAGCCCTCACAAATTTGTACGTGCTTATTTATCTGTGCCGAAGTGGCGGCAGGCCAAAGTTACTGTTCAGACCCGCTGTTTACGCCGCATTGATACCCAGTCATTTCATCACGATTTGGTGTCCATCGATTGGAGTGGGGTGTATTTATCACCAACTGTTTCCGAAAAGTGGGATCAATTTTTAGGGAAATTTATGCCGGTATTCGACTCCCACGCCCCATTGCGCTCGGTTAAAATCAGAAACCCCAGCGCCCCCAAGCTCTCTGATACTACAAAAGCCCTTATGGCCCGGCGAAGGGAAACCCTGACAGAGGTGGGACATGGCTCAATCCGCTATAGCATCCTAAATAAAGCGGTGAAACGCGAGATTCTCCGTGATAATCGAGAGGAGAATAGCAGGAGAATAGAGGAGGGTGGCGCGCGGTCGGTATTTAAAAGCATAGACACCGCAGTTGGTCGAAACAATTTCGACAAACGCGTCATCCCTACCGCGTCCCCAGATGACCTCAACACTTACTTTGTGGGGGTAGGTCCCCGTGTAGCAGCGGAGGTGGCCGCGCAGGGTAGTTCCCTCAACCTACCATGCTTGCTACCCCGTGTGGGTGCCTGCGCGTTCAGCCCCTCCCCCCTCTCACTGGCGGACTTTCAATTACTGGTCCTGGGGATGCGGTGCTCTGCCTCCGCAGGAGCAGACGGGATTTGCATGCGGATCGTGCGTCTGACCCTCGACGTGTTAGGAGATATATATCTTCACCTGGTCAATTCCTGTCTTGCGAACTGCGACTTCCCCCCCCCGCTTGGAAACATTCCCTCGTTTTTCCGGTTTATAAATCAGGCGATTCATCCTTGGCTTCCTCTTTCCGTCCAATTTCCATAGTTCCCACCATCGCTAAAATTGTAGAGCGTGCTGTACACCAGCAGCTCTACGGCTACCTGTTCAACAATCGCCTCCTCTCCCATACCCAGCACGGCTTCCGTCCCAATCACTCTTGCGAAACCGCACTCCTGTCCCAATCCGACCGTATCCTTTCCGCCAACGACCGTGGGGATGTATCTCTTCTGTGTCTCCTCGACCTCAGCAAGGCATTCGATGTGATAAACCATGAGAAGCTCCTCGCCAAATTAAGCACCCACGGCATAGAAATATCCTGGTTTTCGGCCTACCTGAGTGATCACACCCAGAGCGTCAAAATTACTGATCGTTTAGGCAACACAAAAATATCTTCCCGGCTTCCCAACAACGTCGGTGTGTTCCAGGGTAGTTGTTTGGGACCGCTCCTGTACAGCGTGTTCAGCAATGACCTCAGCCTCTTTGTCGAAGAGGCAGAGGTCACTCAATTCGCAGACGACACGTCCTTACTTATCAGCGGCAAAAAACGGGATCTAATATCCACTTCAACCACCGATACCCCACCCCTGATCGCCCGTCTCGAGCGCGTCCTGGAATGCCTTGATCAGTGGTTTCGCGCGAATGGCCTAAAAGTGAACGCTGCCAAGTCGCAACTTCTTCTTTTGGGCGGACCTCAAAATTTGAGCAACATCCCCGACTTTTCTGTAAAATTCCGTGATCAAAATCTCGTCCCCTGTTCTCAAGCCAAAAACCTCGGTGTCATTTTTGACCGCACGCTGTCCTGGACGCCCCATGTTATCCAGCTCACCGGCCGTTGCTTCGGCACCCTCATTGGTTTGTCACATGTGAGGCACAGCCTACCGTCCGAGATTCTCACTACCCTCGTTACAGCCCTGGTCATCTCCCAGATCCGGTACTGTATTTCGGTTTATGGAAACTCCACCCGAGAAAACACCAACCGGGTACAAAAAAATATCAACTTCGCTGCTGAGATGATTTTCGGCCGCAAAAAAATCAATCACGCCTCGGATCTGATAGAGGAACTGGGCTGGCTGAGGGCGGATGAGTTAGCCAGCTACCACACACTCACCACGCTCCATAAGATCGGTAGGCAGGGAGTCCCTGAAGAGCTGGCAGATTTGTTTCGAACGGTGGGTGAGCTGAGGGAGAGAGAGGTACCGCGTCGAGGCGATGACATCCATGTCACTCGGTGGCGCACCGAGATGGGCAGGCGCAGATTTCGGGTCAGGGCTCCCTTACTGCACAATGCATTGCCTCCGGAGATCAGAGAGCTACCTGTGTCGAGGTTCGGCCGAGCTTTGAAGCGCCATATTGTTGGCGGCAGGGAATTATTTATGCTATATGACCCATGTGTGTATACGGTTTTGCTTTTAACATCTCATTTTTCATATAGGCATGTATGCTAGTTTCACCTTTTAGCCTTTTATACCTGCATGCAGTTTTTAATTCTTGACTTTGAGCCGTAATAACCATGTCTCTATTGGATGGTTCAATAAACAGTCTGAGTCTGAGTCTGAGTCTGGCTAAAATGGACGGTAGAGGGAGCCTATCAATATCGGGAAAATCCCTTTGTTTTGGAGGCGCTTGATGGTCAGCCTACCGTAAACGGCACATGGTTAGGTAGAAAGATAGCTACCGAGTCATTTAAGATACACTTTGCTGAAGACGAATAATAGGCCTTTCAATTGGCATACGTCAAAGTAGTTTATATTTCCATAAAACATGAAAGACAGCGCAGATAAAATTGGTAAAATTACATGCAAACCAATGGTGAAGGGAAACCTCCAAGCCCGTAACCAAACAACCCGTGCGCATCTTTCGTCTCAGGTGGTCCGTTAGCTAACATGGGGGACCGTTATGCCACAATTTAATAACGAGCAAGTATCTATTAGGCTGGGTTGTGGTGAGGTAACTATGCTTTGCCTTCTACAATTTTAGCAGTTTATGGTCGCTATTTAGCTATCATTAATGCTGATTTGTATTGCTTAGCCTCCTCAGTAGGTAGGTAGGTAGGTACATACCTATGTTAGATGCTACAGAAAACATGTTAACGTGAATACTCTGGCTCACCGATGACTGCATGACTAAAGGATACTCAACTTGGGCTTTCCTCTAGAATATCTTGTTCAGCTAACCTGAAGTTGATGAAGTAGGTATGTATCTGACTAGAAAGTTGGCGATGGGAGAAAGATAGATGTAAATTTTAGCATGGCTTTTGATGTCGTGTCTATAAACAATTAGATGGCCCTTGTGGTTCTTATTAAGTCTAAGCGCTTTATGACTTCATGCCCTTGTGATTGAAATGTATAAAATTGTTAATGGGGAATTCAGATCAATTTAAAATTGTCAGGTAAGTTTGAATGATGCTCTTCAGTTTGGAGTGTCACACAGAGGTCATCAATTCAGGTTAGACAAGTTCAGATGTAGGACAGTTAGTTAATCAACTCCAGGCCTTTAGTCAAAGGGTTGTTGATCAGTGGAATAGGCTGCCTGCTGATGTTGTGGTCCTCATCAGCCAGTTGTACAGAGGAAATTTGCTCCCAGGTCATGTGGTCTCAGGAACAAGATAGAGGAGGAAGACCCAGCTTAGTGATCTGCATAAATTAAAAGCCACCACCAAATCTAATTATCACATCAGTTGTAATACCAACATATGTTTTACCATAGATGCTGAAATAAGTAGAATTAAACATATGAACATAAGCAGATTACAATATGGTTTCTGATTTATGTGGAGACTGCACTTGGCTGTATGGTATATGGCAGCTAATGAATGACTGCCAGATGACAAATTGGCACTATGGTTAAATTAGCAAAGGATGTGGTTATAAGCCAACTTCCTGAGCAATGGTAGAGATAATGACAACAAAAGTATGCAATGCCAACCAAGTTTATAAATCTGTACTCGATACTCCTGACATGCTCACACAACACAACTAATAAACATTCACAACACACCCTATGAGTATGATGCTCATGTACAACTGATTTGTTACTTGCAGTATGTTGGGATATGGATTTTGGAATATCAAATGGTTTAAGAAAATTACACTAAAACAATCAGTATAGAGTTGTTTTATTCCCACCACCAAGGAACAACTTTTGTGAATGAAAAAGCTAACAAAATTGGTTCAGACCAATTCTTATTAATACCAAATGATCTGCATCATACTTTTTTAGTTCATGTCTGGAATGTTTAGTTCAAGCAAGGAGTGACTTGGAAGGATCAAAAGTGACTAGATGGAAGAGCGAATTGCCACTATAAAACTAACTATTGAATGTATGCAAAAGTAGGGTGGATAGTTTTTTTTAAAAACAGGATTTTAATTAGTGATAGCTGAGTGGTGGATATTTATGCTAAGTAGGTGTGCATGGCACAGACCCCTTTAAGCAGGCATGGATGCATTTGAAAATTATTGGTAAGACATTCAATCCACATGTGTTGAGAGGGATCAAGTGAGTATGGCTTGAGAACTAGGGTTGATATACATTGATATGTTTGTGGGATGTTGGTGGCTGGTTTCTTTATGATGTGGTGTTGCTTGGGGTGGTCTTTTACCAGGCTTATGGCATCTTCCATTTACAGACTTAACCAGGATGAGCCCTTGTAACTCTTATTAAGTCTAAATACTTTATGACATTATAACAGCAAGAGCAGTATGGAATGATGCAAAAGTTGTAATATAGTTCCTCAATTCAAGCATGGCTGAGGGAAAAGGAACTGGCCATGCTAGATGGATTTAATATGAATGAATGGTTCTTGGAGGTGTATCAAAGGGTTCAATTTATTTGCCACATAAAAATGTCCTCTGCTTTTTGGCTATCATTTGCCAATGATTTTCATCTCCACACCCAGTACTTCAAAATGCAAATCAAACACTGTGAATAGTACTTAGACATTAGCAAAGTTGTTCTTCAAGTTTTGTATCTAATTCTTTAACATCTAATTAATCAGTTAATGCAGTACAGCAGTAATATAAATGGTATATTGGCTGGATATATCAGGCATATTCTAGCATAGTTCTGGAAAGGAAACAAGGGATGGAATTTAATGGATTATATATTTATTATTTATTTATTATTTATTTATATAATGTAAACCTGATAGAAATTCTATTCAGTATTATTGTGCCAATGGTATTTACAAGCCCAGTTTCACATATTTTACTGGTATTATTGTCCTTTAAGGTGGTGACAAGACAAGTTTTTACACACATTTGCCTCCATAAAACACACAAATGTGTTAGGCTTGGTTAGGTTAGGTTAGTTTAGATTTGTTACATTGGAACATTACAGCAAAAAAGTTTAATGTCAAAATGAGTTTGTCTTAAAAATCATTTAGGCATATTACACAACTCAAAATATATTTTTGATGTGATTTTGCCTGCCAGCTGAAGTGTAAGCAGTTGCAGAGGACATGATTAGTGCCATCATGTTAACCACAAGCATAGATCCTTCATTGCAAAAAGGAATTCCAAACATACAATGTTATTGCATTATATTACAAAGATGCAATTTATAATCAAAATTCCAAGTTATGATCATGCACATATTTACTTCATGTTCTGATCATGATGCAATAGATTTCCATTCTATGTCCACTTTTCTCTTCATCTTTGTGTACAATATTGGTGTATGCACCCACAAAAACAACATTTAATTAGGACTGATAAATGGGATATATAATTTGCTGTGCCATAAAACTAATAGGAATGGGTAAAAATAGAGATGAATTGAGCAATGTGAACTATACTTGAAGGAACTAAAATCTTGAGTTGATACCTGGCAGACATCTTTTGACTATATTAAGTGGTAGATTGTGCATCTCTGTTATGCAAATAGGGTATGATGTGTGCAGATATATATGCAGATGTGTGCACATATATGTGCAGTCTGAGGTAGTGAACTGAATGTTGTTGCAGTGGATGAATATTCGTGAATGTTTTTTTTTTTCCAACATACCTCAAATCAGAAATTATACAACATGACACAACTAGAAACAGTTAGTTAGTATAATGAGTTAGCATTGAGAAATTGGATATCTAAGTTTGCTGTGACATCATGCTGGTAGTAATGGCTAGAAATGGGGCTCAATCTGGCAATACAAGTAGAATTCAAGGAGCTAAGAAACTGAGCAGCTAAATGGCAAATAAGTTTTTACTATAACATGTGCAAGATTATGCAGCTGAAGCGTGGAGATTAGCATATGTATATATAACAGATTATAGCAGGATTTCCATATTTTTTCTTGGTAGTGGAGTCAAATTTTTTAAGCTCGAGTACAAATTTTTTAGCTAGGTTCCCCCCCCCAAAAAAAAAACAGCGATGCACTTGCTGACAATTAACCTTTTTTTAGTGGGCTGAAAACCAATGTTAGCATTTTTGTATGCATAAATATCTTGGCAAACTAAGCCATGTCCAAAAATTTGCTGCACTAAAGACATGAGTTGTCCATAACCAGGTAGTATTGCTTTAACCCGCGCACGTCCGGGGGCAGATATCTGCCCCCTGCCGTTTTTACTCATTTGCTGCCAAACTAATAGGGTTAGCAAGGCCAAACCTCGCACAGCTGTTCATTGGTCTTTTCCACATATCCTCATACATTTTTAGTCCTGGGTCATCTCAGGTCAGGTCACCAGGTTGTTGTTCTTCCTTTTCCCTTCTGGACTACAAAATATTTCATTTAGTCTAGTCACAATCCTGGAGTACAAACTGTATTGGTATGCTTGACACCAACAAATGCCAGTTTTTCCAACACTATATATATATTGGTATATTTTGGCAGGATATCTTCTTTTATGCATTGGCTATATATATATATAATATATACATATATGCATGTATGAATATATGCATATATGTGTGTGTATCTGTGTCTATGTATGTTTGTATGTATATATGTATATGCATATGGACATGAACTTCACATAGTACTGAGTTAGATGGATCAGGTAACTGCCTGCATTCTGCCAGGAAGTATCTTTTCAGTGATTGGGTAAGTCAGAGGATGGAATGTGCTCTGAACTTTTCAAACTCAACTTTCAAACCACTAGTTCAGCATTAAAGAGGGAGGAATACTGTTTTGTATTCATTTATATAATTACCAATTTACCAATAGGTTGTTCCATTTGTTACAGCATCCTCATGTCAAAGTTATATCAGACTTACTGATGTTAGCGATTTACCCAGCTGTCTGCTATAGGGATGAGTAGTCTAGGGGAAGTTGTCTATCTCACAATCAAAAGGTTGTGGGTTTGAGTCTTGCCTATTGCTACTCTTCGCCTGCGACCAATTGGCTTGAGAGATTGGCGACGATACATGACTCTACGGTCGATATGTCGTAAAACCAATAACCAACCAACCTGTATGCAGCACAAAGAGTGCATGGTATGGTGGAGCATTTCGGGTCCACAGACACACATTTGCCAGCAGCGGTATGTGGTTTACCAGTAGACATGAACTGCTCACAGGACACTATGGACGGCCAGAAGTTCTGTCTGAAGTGGGATGGCTTCCAGAGCAGTGTGACGTCACTGTTCGACCACCTGCGGCAAGGCGAGGAGCTGGTGGACATCACTCTGTGCTGCGAGGGCCAGCGGGTGAAGGCACACAGGATGATGCTGTCGGCCTGCAGTCCATACTTCAGGGATCTCCTCAAGGTAAGGAGCTGGTGGACATCACTCTGTGCTGTGAGGATCAGTGGGTGAAGGCACACAGGATGATGCTGTCGGCCTGCAGTCCATACTTCAGGGATCTCCTCAAGGTAAGGAGCTGGTGGACATCACATTGTGTTGAGGGCCAGCGGGTGAAGGCACACAGGATGATGCTGTCAGTGTGCAGTCCATACTTCAGGGATCTCCTCAAGGTGAGGAACTTGCAGCCAAATGTGTGAGACGAAAAGGCACTTAGCACAAATATGTAGTTGTGTTTGCATGTAGGTCTACTATTGCTTCTCATTTGATAAGGTGAAGTAGTTGTGTATAGAATAAGTAGTTGTGCTAAACATCCTTGACTGTCTGAAACTGCATTTTACAGGAGCTTCTGTACTAAATATTTCTGAGAGCAGAGGTGGAGGTGGATTTCAGACTTACCATGGAGAATCAGGCATAGGAAAGTGGAATAATGAGTGTGATGGTGTGTAAGCGTGCTGCATTCAATGTGTTCGTGGAGTGACGAATACAAATATATTGACGAGTAGAAGAGAAATGATCATAAAATAATAATAAGCCATTGCTATACAGCTTGTGTGCAAGTAAGTCTTTTTCTGGGAACAGGTATTGCCAATGAAGTCATGAAATGCGATTCCATAGCGCCTGTGTTTTTTTTTTTTAAACATGTTCATATGGATGAGGACACCAAGTATTGCCCGACCCAGCTTTATGCTTCTATGAAACTTAGTACTTGCATATTTCGTCGTAATATTTCATCTTGTCATGTTTTTTTTTTCATGGCGTATCGCACATGCTCTTAATTACTTCGAAATTATGTTTCTTTGCGATATTTCCTCTGAAGCTCACATTTTTTTAATATATCATTTTGTAGTGGGACTTGTCCTCCCAGACACCTGCTGATGGTATGGGTAGCTCTGTGCGTCGCATCTCGCCACATGTGGCCAACTGCGATGTAGGCTGGTAGTGTCTGTCACCTCGTGTGGCGAGGTGTAGTTTAGGCTGGTAGTGTCTGTCACCTCGTGTGACGAGGTGCGGTGTAGGCTGGTAGTGTCTTGTCACCTCGTGTGACGAGGTGCGGTGTAGGCTGGTAGTGTCTGTCACCTCGTGTGGCGAGGTGTAGTGTAGGCTGGTAGTGTCTGTCACCTCGTGTGGCGAGGTGTAGTGTAGGCTGGTAGTGTCTTGTCACCTCGTGTGGCGAGGTGTGGTGTAGGCTGGTAGTGTCTGTCACCTTGTTGACGAGGTGTGTGTAGGCTGGTAGTGTCTGTCACCTCGTGTGGCGAGGTGTGGTGTAGGCTGGTAGTGCCTGTCACCAAGAATAGTGCGGTGTAGTTTAGGCTAGCAGTGCTAGTCACCTCGCTGTCGTCACCGTCAGCATTATACCCGCCTCTCGATCTCCCCTATAAAATGGCTCTAATCTCGCCTTTGCTGCTTTCAACCTAATCTTGATTCACACCTATGTGCCGTCTCTTATAGCAGGTGGAATTATTCTGCGCCTCAAGGTGAAATTATTGTATATTCCCGGTATTGCTCATCACTATAGTGGCACTAATCTTTCCTCGGCATTTCTTGTTCTCAGGACAACCCATGCCAGCAAATGGTGGTATTTCTCAAGGACACGCTGGCATCCGACCTGCACGCCATCATCGAGTTCATGTACAAGGGCAGCGTGAACGTGTCACAGAGTCAGCTGGCCAGCTTCATCAAGACAGCTGAGATGCTGCAGATCCGCGGCCTCAGCGGAGACGACGATAAGGTGAGGTGTTGCAACCCGGGTCCGCGTCCTCGGCGGAGACGAGGACAAGGTGGGGTATTATGACCTGGGTTCGCGGATTCAGAGGAGATGATGACAAGGTAGGGTGTTGTAACCATGGTCCGCCCCCACAGTGGAGACGAGGACAAGGTGGGGTGTTGTAGCCCGGGTCCGCGGCTTCAGAGGAGATGAGGACAAAGTGGGGTGTTGCAACCAGAGTCTGCGTCCGCAGCGGAGACGAGGACAAGGTGGGGTGTTGTAACCAGGGTCCTCGGCTTCGGGGGAGATGAGAACAAGGTATGGTGTTGTAACCAGAGTTCGCGGCCTCAGCGGAGATGATAAAGATCAGGTGTGGCTCATATCAAGGCCACACCTCCAGGTAAAAGGGGACGAGTAGCCTAGCTGCTGCTCGTTCCACAATGGCGTCCGCCGCGATATTGTGAACTGATTGAAATGCAAGCATAGTCTATTTCGATAGCAGGGCCGAACCAGCCAGCCCCGGTGGGCGGCACTGGATCGG
Organism: Imbricaverruca yamaguchii; assembly: GCA_034440575.1. Classification (NCBI taxonomy): domain Eukaryota; kingdom Metazoa; phylum Arthropoda; class Thecostraca; family Neoverrucidae; genus Imbricaverruca; species Imbricaverruca yamaguchii. The sequence goes on from JAOTOL010001445.1 coordinate 237,976, forward strand.
TGTGAACAAAATTGGAGCAGCTCTGGTCAAAGCCGACCCGGGCGGACAAATTCACAGCCAATGCCAAAGCCACGTCAGCGAAACAAATCGATTTGACCAGATCACACCTGACCTGACCCGGTACCAAACCCCATGGCAGTATTCCGGACCGGAGAAGCGGTCAGCGTAGGCTGCCAAGACCCCACAAACTAGGCACTGGGTCAAGGTACGGACCGAACCGGATATGGCCCATTTGTAGAAAAGCTTCCTGTGGGGGACACTTGGAACACTTGGTTTGTTCTGCTCTCGCAAGACCTGGCTCAGATTGGTAGCTGTCGGCTAAGATGGCCAGCTGGCAGCCAGTTCTGTAGGAGCGTGGCCATGCCAACGGCGCTGTCGTGTCGGGATATTAGCACGACGAAAACAAGGATTACAGCTATTATTTACAGTTATGTGGGATTTATTTACAGATTACAGTTATTTGGGCTTTAGGCGCTTCGACCAGAGTTGATCGTTCGCGCCCATTAAAGACTGAGTTGAACGTGCCACCACTGCACCAACGCCGATTCCACGAGGCCACTAGACTGAATTTGGATTAACTGTTTTAATGACCATTTCTGGTGGAAATTGCTGTGATTTCCTTTTCGTGGGCGGTAGCTTTGTGCTCACTATAATGGTCACTTCTGGTGGCAATAACTGCTTTCCTTCTCATGTGTGACCATTCTGCGGATTGGTCCCGGCGTGCAAGCGCTGATTTTTGCGTTCTTCGACAGGCTGTCGAAACTTCGCCTCCTCCGCCGAGATCGCCGCCCAGATCTCCGCCCAGATCGTCGCCCAGATCTCCGCCGGCTGAGGAGGGACTGCTGAGTCGCCTGCAGCCGCCGCCGACTGGCAGCCCGCCTGCCAAGCGTCACCGCCCGTCAGCGTCCACCTCTCCCTCGCTCCCTTCCTCTGGAAACTCGTCCGAAGTCCTCCCGCCGTCGCCGCCACCGTCGCAGCCTCCGCATCCTCAGCACGCTGCGCGTCCACAGCATCCGCAGCAGCCTGCGCACCCGCCGGTACCGCCGCAGCCACCCCAGCCGGCTCCGCTGGCCGATGAGGTCAAGGTCGAGAAGACTGAGGTCGATCTGACGGACGATGACGTCAGTCTTGACGTCACGCTGGGCTACGTGGCCGAGTACGAGGGCGGCTATGACGCGCCCGACCCGTCCAGTGACGCGCTCGGAGCGCGCGCCCTGCAGGACGTGGCGGCAGGTGCGTCACGTGACCTATGGAGTCTCGTCACGTATGGTTGTCTGCGTAAAGCCAGCGCAATGACGGACTAGGCGTAATCCCGACGCACATGTTGGGACATGTAACTTACAAGCTGAAACAACCGCAGCCGATGTGGCCCCAAACCGTTGAAGATCAGCAAATATGACAACCACAGTTTATTCCGAGCAGTCTGTGAACCTTGCGTCAAGGCCACTGGTGCGCCGAGCGAAAAAAAATAATTGAGAAAGCCCAACATTGTCCGCGCGTGAACCGCCAGCGTTTTGTAGTCGTCGGCAGACAGCTACGCAAGGCCGGTGCAATGGCAGAACCGGCAGACTCATTAGGTCCCGTGCTGACCATCCACTAGCTTTGCGTCGATTCAAACAGTGCGTCGAGCTTAACCTAGGTGTGAACAGTGCTATATCCTAGCAGGCGCAATGGCACCACAGAAGCCGTTACACCTGACGACTGCAATGATAGGCACCTTGCCAGGGAAGTGACAAGTGCCGGCTGGGGATAACGTGAACGTGTCATGGCTGGGTGCTGGTGAGGTATCACGGTAGGAACGCCCAGGCAGCCCAGATAACCAGCCTATTTGGGCCTAATGGCGAGTCAAACTTTTGGTCGTACGACGCTCTGGGATGATCCACATACCTGTCACGGCTTGCATATCGTGCCAGATCTTCTTTCGGTTTCGAAAGCTAAAAGCCGTTGTGGTTTGTGGCGAAGCAAATCGCGATGACTATGCATTTCGAGAAATACTTGTATTGGCCCTTGCGACATTTGGCTGTCGTGAGCGTTAATGGCTGCACATTAAGCAAACACAAAGGTCCAGCAAACATAAGCATCGTTTTCTCATTGTTTGGGCCGTGTTTTGTTGGTGGTAAGTTTGAGCTGGTTGGTACCATATATGTTCAGACGGTTGTGCTGGGGATGGAGAAGGGTGGACCGACAAGCGAAGCGGTGGCTGTGAACCTCTGGCTGACCATCAGCAGTTTGCGCCACGTGAACCGGCTGTCGGTCCACCTCCAAGTCCGAGCATTCCTTCGGCAGGCCAGTGTCGGGTACAGCCAGTACATGACAGGACGTAAAGTTGCTCTCCACAGGGCAGCATGCGGAGCATTTCTTCGGCAGGCCAGTGTCGGGTACAGACACGTAAAGTTGCTCTCACGGGCAGCATGCCTCTCTCTCCGACTTTGCTGCATGACCGATGCAGTTGATGCGCCCATAAACTCGGAGTACCGCCGGCTGCTCGTGTTTTCTAGATGTTGCCAACTTATCACAGGTTTCTTCACGTCCCTGCACATTTCCTAATGGTGATCTTTCACTTGTTTCAGCTTTGGCAACACAGGTGCCGTCTAGGGTACACCAGGACCAGGGGTTCTCCCAAGGTAAGGCTCTAAAGTGTGTTGTATTTCCGTGTTGGTCAGTTTGTGGTGTCGTGAAACTGCTTGAATTGCTTTTCATGATGAACCACACACCTGATCCACCTGAGCCAATGAACCACCCACCTCATACGTCCCGAAAAGTGAATCCCAAGCAAATTCAGCCAAACGCAAATCCACTCGGCGAGATCTGGCTCGCCATCACCTGACATGGCTTCAGTGTAAAATTATTGACAATGTGGCCTGGAAATTCACAGTTAATGAAATTGTGCTATTTCATCCTTGTCTTAGATTTTTACCATTTTGCCACATGATGTGTGGGCAGTTATTATACACATGACAGCTAAATAATGTAAAATGCATGTGACAAGTGAAATATGTGTATTACAACAGCATTCTGCTTTTTTAATGCTTAAGTGGAGATCCTTTATTTTCTTCCAATCTTTCACTATTCCCAAGCAACTTCTTTCTTCATCCACACAGTTAATGGTGAAGTAATTTTAGGACACTGCATGGCTTGACCTGACCTAACCCACCTTAGGCTACCGTATCGATGCCCTGCCCTACCCTACCCTATACCCCACCCCACCCCACCCCACCCTACCCTACCTTGCCATACCCTACTTTGCCATATCCTGCCCTACCCTATACCCCACCCCACCCCACCCCACCCTACCCTCCCCTACCCTACCCTGCCTTACCCTACCTTGCCATACCCTACCTTGTCATACCCTACCTTGCCATATCCTGCCCTACCCTGCCCTACCCTACCCTACCATACCCTACCCTACCCTACCCTACCCTACCCTACCCTACCCTACCCTACCCTACCCTACCCTACCCTACCCTACCCTACCCTACCCTACCCTACCCTACCATACCATACCATACCATACCTTACCTTACCCTACCCTACCCTACCCGATTCGACCAAACCAGACCCGGATGGTCGCGAAAGGAAGTGTGGCTGCTACTACGTGGGGCACTGTAATTACCGCGCCGGATATAAGGTGATCTGGTCACAATCACTATTATCGTGGCTACAAACTATCCGTTGTTTATTCAGTAATGTGTCACAGAAACCTTTGCGTCTTGGGGACACCCGCACTTTAGTGAACAACCTATTCCAGCCACGGCAACACGGCAGACGAAGGTCACGGCGATCCGACCAGCCCACCTCACTCGGGGCCGCGGTAGCTCAGATGGTAGAGCGTCGGACTCTTGAACGCAAGATTGTGGGTTGGAATCTCACAACTGGCGGCATTTACCGAGCCCACCCGAGACCAATCGGCGCGAGGGGTTAGCGACGTTATATTACCTGGTAGTCGAATGCGTCACAAAAGAACACAAAATGTTCTTCCAGCCCACCTCAATGTTGGCAAGTCCAGCAGCTCCAGACGGCCAGCTCGGTGTTGACAAACCCGATACCTCGTCTATCTCCGAGCATGCTGCAGCTCTGCTGTCATTGGTCTTCACGACGCGTGGACTGCTCCCGCCACACGTTGACTGTTCCCGCCACATGGCCACATGCCAATCCGTGGCGCCCACTGGCCGAAGGGGGGGGGGGGGTGATGTGTGGCATCACCATGGGAAGCGGCGACAGGCGACAGGGTGACCTCCAACCCACAACCTTACGCTGGGGAGGCGAGCGTCTCGCCCACGAGCCACTCGCCTACTGGCCCACCTCTGTCTGCCGTCTTCCGTCTTAAGAGTGCTCGATTTTTCGTGGGGCCGTGTCTAGGCAATTTACTTCACCCCGCGATGCAGCAGTGACAGAGGCATCTTCTGATTAGGTATAACGCAGAAATGCGAATCGACAACCATAACTTGAAACAGTTGTTCCAGTAATATTGTTCATTTGGATTCAAATACGATGAGACAATGCTCTAACTTGTCGTCGGCGTGTGATATTTTAAGACGTAATAGATAGCCACATCTGGGAGCGATTGTGATTATTTACATATCTTATGTAAGAAACTGCGCATTCGTTTCCTCTGGCAAAAAGACGTATCACCCAGAGTTGCGTCTTTCTGCTCCAGTTTTTCCCGATGTGTCTGCCTGAAGATTCTCATTAGCCTTCACTGCCAAAAAATAGGGGTATAATGTAGAATGTATAATTTTTTAATTTTCCATGTATAATTTTATAATATATAATTTTCTATTCACAAAACATATTGGGGAGAAAACCGGTTTGAATGGTATACGATAATTCTTTATCAACCAATATCTTCTTTTTTTAAACAAACAGATAGTAAATATATTATAAATCCGGTATACGTGCTTCTGCCTTGTGACGGCAGTCCCCTTAAGGCGTATCGTACCTTAATCTGTCAGAGTATCAGTATTTACTCCGACACTCCACCCGGTATCACTGTGTGGCATCACTGTGTGGCATCACTGTGTGGCATCACTGTGTGGCATCACTGTGTGGTGTCACTGTTTCACATCAATGTGTGGTGTCACTGTGGCATCACTGTGTGGCATCACTATGTAGTGTCACATCACTGTGTGGCATCACTGTGTGGTGTCACTGTGTGGTGTCACTGTGTGACGTCACTCTGTGGCATCACTGTGTGGTGTCACTGCGTGGTGTCATATCACTGTGTGTCATCACTGTGTGGTGTCACTGTGTCACATCACCATGTGTCATCACTGTGTGGTGTCACTGTGTGGCATCACTGTGTGGTGTTACTGTGTGACGTCACTGTGTGGCATCACTGTGTGGTGTTACTGAGTGACTCACTGTGTGGCATCACTGTGCGGTGTCACTGTGTGGCACCACTGTGTGGTGTCACTGTGTGGCACCACTGTGTGGTGTTACTGAGTGACTCACTGTGTGGCATCACTGTGCGGTGTTACTGTGTGACGTCACTGTGTGGCATCACTGTGTGGCATCACTGTGTGGTGTCACTGTGTGGCATCACTGTGTGGTGTCACTGTGTGGCATCACTGTGTGGCATCACTGTGTGGCACCACTGTGTGGCACCACTGTGTGGTGTCACTGTGTGGTGTCACTGTGTGCATCACTGTGTGGCATCACTGTGTGGTGTCACTGTGTGGCATCACTGTGTGGCATCACTGTGTGGCATCACTGTGTGGTGTTACTGAGTGACGTCACTGTGTGGCATCACTGTGCGGTGTCACTGTGTGGCATCACTGTGCGGTGTCACTGTGTGGCATCACTGTGTGGTGTCACTGTGTGGCATCACTGTGTGGTATCACTGTGTGGCATCACTGTGTGGTGTCACTGTGTGGTGTCACTGTGTGGTGTCACTGTGTGGTGTCACTGTGTGGTGTCACTGTGTGGTGTCACTGTGTGGTGTCACTGTGTGGTGTCACTGTGTGGTGTCACTGTGTGGTGTCACTGTGTGGTGTCACTGTGTGGTGTCACTGTGTGGTGTCACGTGTGGCATCACTGTGTGACGTCACTGTGTGGCATCACTGTGTGGTGTCCATCACTGTGTGGTGTTACTGTGTGACGTCACTGTGTGGCATCACTGTGTGGTGTCACTGTGTGACATCACTGTGTGGTATCACTGTGTGGCATCACTGTGTGGTGTTACTGTATGACGTCACTGTGTGGCATCACTGTGTGGTGTCACATCAATGTGTGGTGTCACTGTGTGGCATCACTGTGTGGCATCACTGTGTGGTGTCACTGTGTGGCATCACTGTGTGGTGTCACTGTGTGGCACCACTGTGTGGTGTCACTGTGTGGCATCACTGTGTGGTGTTACTGTATGACGTCACTGCAGTGTCCTAAAATTACTTCACCATTAACTGTGTGGATGAAAGAAGTTGCTTGGGAATAGTAAAGATTGGAAGAAAATAAAGGATCTCCACTTAAGGATTAAAAATCAGAATACCTTTCACTTCAGTCACATGCATTGTACATTATTTAGCATTTGTGTGATGATGACTGCACACATCATGTGGCAAAATGGTAAAAACCTAAGACAAGGATGAAATAGCACAATCCATTAACTGTGAACTTCCAGGTTTCAATTATTTTACACTGCGTCACTGTGTGGCATCACTGTGTGGTGTCACATCAATGTGTGGCATCACTGTGTGGTGTCACTGTGTGGCATCACTGTGTGGTGTCACTGTGGCATCACTGTGTGGCGTCACTGTGTGGCATCACTGTGCGGTGTCACTGTGTGGCATCACTGTGTGGTGTCACTGTGTGGCATCACTGTGTGGCATCACTGTGTGGCATCACTGTGTGGCATCACTGTGTGGTATCACTGTGTGGTATCACTGTGTGGCATCACTGTGTGGTGTCACTGTGTGACATCACTGTGTGGCATCACTGTGCGGTGTCACTGTGTGACATCACTGTGTGGTATCGCTGTGTGGCATCACTGTGTGGTGTTACTGTATGACGTCACTGTGTGGTATCACTGTGTGACATCACTGTGTGGTATCACTGTGTGGCATCACTGTGTGGCATTACTGTGTGGCATCAATGTGTGGTGTCAATGTGTGGTATCACTGTGTGACATCACTGTGTGGTATCAATGTGTGGCACCACTGTGTGGTGCTACTGTGTGACGTCACTGTGTGGTATCACTGTGTGGTATCACTGTGTGACATCACTGTGTGACATCACTGTGTGGCATCACTGTGTGGCATCACTGTGTGACATCACTGTGTGACATCACTGTGTGACATCACTGTGTGACATCACTGTGTGACATCACTGTGTGACATCACTGTGTGACATCACTGTGTGGTGCCGGGTGGAGTGTCACCGAAACTGCCAGATTTACACGTGTAGCCTCCAAACTTGGTGCTAATAAGATAGGCAATTTTATGGTATGGGGCTTGAAAACACCACAGCCGCTCCGGTAGCTCAGTTGGTTAGAGCGCTGGCCTGCACTGGTCTCTCCTGTCCTGGCAACGTAGGGTTCGAGTCGCTTCGCGCGCTCGCATTTAGCCCCCGGCCGGGAGTGTCAGTTGGCAGCTTGCCCGATAAGGCCGGGGACCAGCTACTGGGCGGCCCTGTCGGTGAATTGACAGCGCGTTAAACTTTCCGTCTAAATTCCGCCGTTAAACGGGAATTCATAGATTGAGTGGTGGGGACAGGGTTCACGCAACAAGCTCTGCTGAGCAATGCAGCCCTGGCCAATAAAGCCTCCCATGGGCGCTAAATGATCAGACCCAGGCGATGCGCCGTAAAGCTCAAATAACCAATGAATCATAAAGCCTCCCCTGCAGGAATTCGGAATATAAAAAAATCGTTAAAAACGCATCTGTTAAGTTTTTTTCTTCATAAGAAGCTATTTTGCAGTGGATCGTCTTCATTTTGAAGTTAGTTTAGCGCCTTAATTATTGGGTGTGCATACAAAACGATGGAATCAATCCCGACATGATTGAAATTAAACAGCGCCGGTCATACTAACAACAGGGGGATATGGGTGCCAGCGGGCGCCGGCCAGTCACTAACAACAGGGGGATATGGGTGCCACCGGGCACCGGCCAGTCTACTAACAACAGGGGGATATGGGTGCCGCCGGGCGCCGTGCCAGTCACTAACAACAGGGGGATATGGGTGCCGCGGGCGTCGTTCCAGTGTGCTGGGCCCCGTTGTACTGCAGGCCAGTGCCGGCTGTGACGGGGTCCCTGATGCCGCAGGGACCCCGTTCCAGTGTGCTGGGCCCCGTTGTACTGCAGGCCAGTGCCGGCTGTGACGGGGTCCCTGATGCCGCAGAGACCCCGTTCCAGTGTGCTGGGCCCCGTTGTACTGCAGGCCAGTGCCGGCTGTGACGGGGTCCCTGATGCCGCAGGGACCCCGTTCCAGTGCGACGTGTGCGGCCGACGCTACCGACGCGCCATGTCGCTCAGCCTGCACCGCAAGATGCACCAGGGCCAGACGCGCTGCCGGCTGTGCGGCAAGGTGTACGCCAAGGTGGCCACGCTGCGGCAGCACCTGCGGGACGTGCACCAGCTGAGCGTGCAGGAAGTGCGCACGATCGTGCCGACACGGCTCACGTGGAACAGCAGCGGCGGCGCCGTGGCTCCGCCCTGAGCTGGGTGTGCAGGAAGTGCGGTTCAGTCCTGAGCTGGGTGTACAGGAGGTGCGGTTCAGTCCTGAGCTGGGTGTACAGGAGGTGCGGTTCAGTCCCGAGCTGGGTGTACAGGAGGTGCGGCTCCGTCCTGAGCTGGGTGTGCAGGAGGTGCGGCTCCCCCTGAGCTGGGTGTACAGGAGGTGTGGTTCAGTCCTGAGCTGGGTGTGCAGGAGGTGCGGCTCCGTCCTGAGCTGGGTGTGCAGGAAGTGCGGTTCAGTCCCGAGCTGGGTGTACAGGAGGTGCGGTTCAGTCCCGAGCTGGGTGTACAGGAGGTGCGGCTCCGTCCTGAGCTGGGTGTGCAGGAGGTGCGGTTCAGTCCTGAGCTGGGTGTACAGGAGGTGCGGTTCAGTCCCGAGCTGGGTGTGGGAGGTGCGGTTCAGTCCTGAGCTGGGTGTGCAGGAGGTGCGGTTCAGTCCTGAGCTGGGTGTACAGGAGGTGCGGTTCAGTCCTGAGCTGGGTGTGCAGGGGGTGCGGCTTCGCCCTGAGCTGGGTGTGCAGGAGGTGCGGTTCAGTCCCGAGCTGGGTGTACAGGAGGTGCGGCTCCCCCTGAGCTGGGTGTGTAGGAGGTGCGGTTCAGTCCCGAGCTGGGTGTGCAGGAGGTGCGGTTCAGTCCTGAGCTGGGTGTGCAGGAGGTGCGGTTCAGTCCTGAGCTGGGTGTGCAGGGGGTGCGGCTTCGCCCTGAGCTGGGTGTGCAGGAGGTGCGGTTCAGCCCTGAGCTGGGTGTGCAGGGGGTGCGGCTTCGCCCTGAGCTGGGTGTGCAGGAGGTGCGGTTCAGTCCTGAGCTGGGTGTGCAGGAGGTGCGGCTCCGTCCTGAGCTGGGTGTGCAGGAGGTGCGGCTCCCCCTGAGCTGGGTGTGCAGGAGGTGCGGTTCAGTCCCGAGCTGGGTGTACAGGAGGTGCGGCTCCGTCCTGAGCTGGGTGTGCAGGAGGTGCGGTTCAGTCCTGAGCTGGGTGTGCAGGAGGTGCGGCTCCGTCTGAGCTGGGTGTGCGGGTGGGTTCCCTGAGCTGCAGGTGCGGTTCAGTCCCGAGCTGGGTGTGCAGGAGGTGCGGTTCAGTCCTGAGCTGGGTGTGCAGGAGGTGCGGTTCAGTCCTGAGCTGGGTGTGCAGGAGGTGCGGCTCCCCCTGAGCTGGGTGTGCAGGAGGTGCGGTTCAGTCCCGAGCTGGGTGTGCAGGAGGTGCGGTTCAGTCCTGAGCTGGGTGTGCAGGAGGTGCGGTTCAGTCCTGAGCTGGGTGTGCAGGAGGTGCGGCTCCCCCTGAGCTGGGTGTGCAGGAGGTGTGCACGATCACGGCGACACGGTTCACGTGGAACAGCAGCGGCGGCGGCGCCGCGCGGCTCAGCTGCGAGTTCATGCCATCTGAACATGGCTGTAGCGGCGGCCTCTGATCAATACCACGCCCATCATGCTGAGGGTGCGCGGCGCCCACGAGGAGGCCAGCAGCGCTGGACGTCCCCTGGAAGTCCTCTGAAAGTCCTCTGAAAGTCCTCTGAGGAAAACACGCCCACGTGCTGTGTGTGAGCGAATGCCCACGTGGAGGCTGACGGCCGGCGGTGGAGGCGGGCAGCACGGAAACGACGCCCACATCTGGCTTATGGCTCACACCGGCTTATGCTCACCGGCTGGCGTGCGCCTGGAGAGTGATCCTGAGGTCTGCCCTGGTGAGCAGGCTTCAGGATCACCAGGAGGCTTCGAGGCATCTACCGTGACTCCAGCTTTGATGATCGCCACGTGGAGAGAGCGTGCAGACCGCAACCGGAGGACTGCAGCGGACACGGCAGACCGCAACTGGAGGACTGTAGCGGACACGGCAGACAGCGACTGGAGGACTGCAGCGGACACGGCAGACAGCGACTGGAGGACTGCAGCGGACACGGCAGACCCCGACTGCAGGACTGCAGGGGACACGGCAGACCGCAACTGGAGGACTGCAGCGGACACGGCAGACCGCAACTGGAGGACTGCAGCGGACACGGCAGACCCCGACTGCAGGACTGCAGGGGACACGGCATACCGCGACTGCAGGACTGCAGCGGACACGGCAGACAGCGACTGCAGGACTGTAGCGGACACGGCAGACAGCGATTGGAGGACTGCAGCGGACACGGCAGACAGCGACTGCAGGACTGCAGCGGACACGGCAGACCGCGACTGGAGGACTGCAGCGGACACGGCAGACCGTGACTGCAGGACTGCAGCGGACACGGCAGACCCCGACTGGAGGACTGCAGCGGACACGGCAGACCGTGACTGCAGGACTGCAGCGGACACGGCAGACCCCGACTGGAGGACTGCAGCGGACACGGCAGACCGCGACTGGAGGACTGCAGCGGACACGGCAGACCGTGACTGCAAGACTGCAGCGGACACGGCAGACCCCGACTGGAGGACTGCAGCGGACACGGCAGACCGCGACTGGAGGACTGCAGCGGACACGGCAGACCGTGACTGCAGGACTGCAGCGGACACGGCAGACAGCGACTGCATGACTGTAGCGGACACGGCAGACAGCGATTGGAGGACTGCAGCGGACACGGCAGACAGCGACTGCAGGACTGCAGCGGACACGGCAGACCGCGACTGGAGGACTGCAGCGGACACGGCAGACCGTGACTGCAGGACTGCAGCGGACACGGCAGACCCCGACTGGAGGACTGCAGGGGACACGGCAGACCCCGACCGCCCGTACTCGGCCCTGTGATTCGCCCAGTGATCGATACCCTGGCCAACGATCGGTATCCTGCACGGGAACCCGTCCATTTCCCTGTACCTTGGTCTACAACTTTCCCGGTGACTGTTGCCGTGATGCTGTAATGCCGTAGTTCGGACATCCACCTGTGCTACATCGGAGAAGACGGGACTGTGCGTACCATTCATGGCCCGCTCTGACCAGTCCCATGCTGGCTGGGTACAGCTTGCCAGTTTGATACGATGTTGAACTATTTTCGCGTGCCCATTGATGATTCATGCTTGTCGTGCGATTGTTATGCATCCATATTTCATAAACATATGTATATTTTCGTGGGTGATACGCTCTAAGTGGTGATTGCTGTGGATCTGGAAGACGGTGAGCCACTTGGCACACTATCCGGCCGCCAAGTGAAGTAGCGTTGCCACTATCTATCGCGGTGGAAGCGAAAACACAGCAGCTGCTGGTGAGTTTCGAACCGCAGACCTTGCCATCTAGTCAACCACACCGACGATTACGCTCATCGCCCGTGACTGCCGTGACCTCGCCGCTGGTCTGGTAATGGCTCGATTGGCAGTGTTACCTGTCTGGCGACTCTGCTCGTGCCGTGGAAACCGAGATCACTACCTGTAGCTGTCACGTGGTCGCGGCAGCTGGGTGTCACGTGGTCGCGGCAGCTGGGTGTCACGTGGTCGCGGCAGCTGGGTGTCACGTGGTCGCGGCAGCTGGGTGTCACGTGGTCGCGGCAGCTGGGTGTCACGTGATCACGGCAGCTGGGTGTCACGTGGTCGCGGCAGCTGGGTGTCACGTGGTCGCGGCAGCTGGGTGTCACATGGTCGCGGCAGCTGGGCGACCTTTGACCAGGTGTGGAGTCCTCAGTGCCTGGGCCAACAATACCAGGAGTGCTAGAAGAATAGTAGCCTTGTTTTCATGGCACGTTTGAATTGCGGTTGGATTTCCACAAGGAATCCAATCCGGATCGCAAGGGGCGTTTCCACGACCATTCGCGAGGAAATCAGGATTGCATGTAGGATTTCCGGATTTGGTGGGAAATCACGGATTTGCTGACAGCTGCGGAGCACGTGCGACAGTTCCCTTCAATACCCAACAAATGTATGCCAAATCGGCGTGGGCCGCGTCATTGCATGAGAGTCGCGACGAGGGCTTGCTGTTATTTGCGAATATATTATGTTATATTTGATTATTTATATTATACATTATATTGTAAACCCGATAACCCTTCACCAAAAGCCTTAAAAGAACGGCGCCGGCGCTGACGACAGAGGAAGCAGGAAATGAACGCGAAGTGAATGCTACCATATGCTTCCAACTGCTGGAAAATCCTAATTTCCTCAGGAATTATTTCTAAGCCAGATTCGGAAATCCAATCCGGTTAGCTGACGAGGGCGTTTCCATGACTTCGGAACTCCGGATTGGTAAGGAAATCCGGATTTGTTAGTGTGACGGAAACGTGGCTAATTTAGTGCTACATGAATCGCACCTGTAATACCGATTTGCTGAGTTTTAAAGCCAACGTCGACGCAATTTACAATGCAATTATCTTGTTCATCCCTTCCAACGTTAACTTTCTCCTGTACAACAGCATAATTTCAATGGCCTGATTCAGTCATTTTCGTTCCAGAAATCCTGCAATTATACCCAGTGATTGAGCTGACGCCCAGCAGCCACTTCCTCATCTCTATTTCTCTCACCCCCCCTCCGTCTCTCTGGCTCTATGGCTCGTACCTAACTGATGCATGACCCCACGTGTGTGGGGTAATACATGATCTGACGCAGTGATCTGCTGATGTGACGCGGTGATCTGCTGATCTGACGCAGTGATCTGTCCAGCAGGCGGCATAGCCACCCATCTCCTCCTTCCCGACTGAACTGATCCAGGTCTTTGTCGCAGCAGCTGGCCTGATCACACGTCTCTTCCTCCCCTCAGCCGAGCTGATCCCGGCATGTGTCTCCAACAGCTGGTTTTTAACCCCGTTCCCGGCATCTTAACCCTGTTCCGACAGTGAACCCGGCCCCGCTGTGCCTCCCTGCAGCACTTAACCTGACCGTGCTACTCTTGGCCCGACAGTTGACCTAGCCTCGTTGTGCTTCTCCACCAAGTGGCCAGAGTAGGCTGTGTTCTTCTCCAACAGTTGTTCGGACCTCATTTGTTCCTCTACAGCAGTTTACTGAACTCCGTTGTTTCCTCTGCGGTAGCTGACCTGAACCCTCTGTTTCCTCTGCAGTAGGCGACCTGACCTTGCTTCTGAGTCTGTGTGACTCAGGCATTTTACATAAATATGCTGTCTCCCTACAGCAGGTAACCTTCTCCGGCTGTATTCTGCACCAGGTGACCTGACCAGACTGCTGTGTTCTGCAGCAGGTGACCCACCCTGGCTGTGTTCTGCAGTAGGTGACCTGACCTGACCATACTGTTCTGCAGCAGGTGACCTGACTTGTCCCGGCTATGTTCTGCAGCAGGTGACCCGTCCCGGCTGTGTTCTGCAGCAGGTGACCTGCCCCGGCTGTGTTCTGGAGCAGGTGACCTGCCCCGGCTGTGTTCTGCAGCAGGTGACCTGCCCCGGCTGTGTTATGGAGCAGGTGACCTGCCCCGGCTGTGTTCTGTAGCAGGTGACCTGCCCCGGCTGTGTTCTGCAGCAGGTGACCTGCCCCGGCTGTGTTCTGCAGCAGGTGACCCGCCCCGGCTGTGTTCTGCAGCAGGTGACCTGCCCCGGCTGTGTTCTGCAGCAGGTGACCCGCCCCGGCTGTGTTCTGCAGCAGGTGACCTGCCCCGGCTGTGTTCTGGAGCAGGTGACCTGCCCTGACCCATCCGTGCTCCCCAGCGGCACGTGCTGCCGCCAGTCAGTCGCTGGAGCACCCGTGCTCCGTATGCGGCCGCCGGTTCCAGAGCCGCACGTCGCTCAGCAACCACGTGAAGCAGCACCAGGGCCAGACGGGCTGTCCCGAGTGCGGTGTGGTGTACTCGTCGGTGCCGAACCTGCGCCGCCACCTACAGGGCAGGCACGGCAAGACCGCCGACCAGGTGCGCTGGCTGGTGCCCACCCGCGCCAGGAGCACCGACCGCCACTGGACGGCCGGCGCTCTGGCCCTGGCTGACGGCAGGACCGACTGACGGACCGACGGACCGACGGGCCGACGGACGGACGGCCGGCGCTCTGGCCCTGGCTGACGGCAGGACCGACTGACGGACCGACGGACCGACGGACCGACGGACCGACGGACGGACGGACGGACTGATTCACCGACCAATGGACTCAGTGGTTCGCCGGGTCATGCGTTTCCTCTTGACTCACTGTTGGTGAGTCAAGTTGGTTGGTAGATCACCATGTTGGTGGTATATCGCTGAAACACTGGACATACATGCTGGTGCAGCGACGATGGCAAGGCAATGTGAGGTTGTCCTTTCAGTACGAGGAAGCTTTGGCATGTTTGGTATTGTCTCTGATGATTTCAGTGTGCTGTATTCTTTGTTAGGTACTTGTTATATTATGATCAGAAGTTTCATTCCGTCTGATTTGTTTTACCACTTGCTAGTCTAGTTCGAATTAGTATGGTAATGCACATGTTCTTCGGATGATCATATTTCCTATCTCATCATGGCATTTTTTAAAATAAACATGGACGAGGCTTTTTTAGCGGCTTTATCCGATTGTTAGTTTTGATGTCAATACTTTGTGTACACTTGGATGGGCGTGCAGTGAACAGTATGTGTATGCCATTTTTAACGCGCTTGGATCCCCGCCTCTGTACGTTTATCCTCAAACTCGTCATTGTTTCTGTATGTGTTGTGTACTTATTACTATATTGCGTCATCCGCATTGGCTCATAGAGAAAAGCCAAAGAAAGTAGGCGCAAGATGAAGGTATTCACCAGCCCTACAACACGCCGTCGTTACCCCTGACCGGTGTACAGTCCTGCTACCGTACCCACTGCACCTGCACTGCACTACGCCTGGCGCGGCTTCCCTATGGCGTCTCAAAACTTAGTCTGACACTGGTGTGTTGCTTGTGATGTAATCTCGTGATGGGTCAGCCAATTTTCATACCTCGTTACTGGCTGTCCCCCAGCTCAGGTCGAACCTTAGCCGCTCACACAGAAGAAGCTCTACGAATGAGTGCATTGCTTTAAATTTACCATCAATAAGCTAGCCGATTTTGAACAGCGCAACATGCTGGACATGGGAAAAGCGTGTTGCAATAACTTTTTATTCTGTGGATGAATCGGCAACTTTGAATAATTGTATGCCTTTTAACGTGCTGAGGCTTCCAAATGTTCTCAGTTCGTGGTGGTTTTAACGGTATTGGTCGCGTTTCAGCGATTAATTATTCGTGAAATTGATGTAGCACTGATTTCACGTGGAATACGAGAAATACCACTTCCTGAACACTGAATCGACACCCCTCCAAAAGAATTGCCGACGTCGAACTTGTTGATGCGTGTTTGTGCAGTCTTCACGTCTCGTGTCGAACGGCATCCCGTGTATAAGTGTCATACTTATGCTCACCACGGCGGATCTGAGACCGTGATTCACAAACATCTCATAGTTTAATTCTAACGGGTTGCCTGGAATGTGCTATATTCTGCACACCAGTTTATGGGGTACACATTTGTATCGATTTCGTTGACATGAGTATCCCCGAATTGGGTACCTCGAAATAAAGAAAATAGGTACATTGGTGTGTGTGCTGTTGGTGCAAAGCTGAGTTTCAACTTTTTAACAGCATTATTTCCATGGCGAATTGCATCCTCCTGCTGAACTCGTTTCAACATTCCACACGTAACGAAACACCATCACTTGACTCTCACATCTTGACGCATAGGCTACATTCGGCGCAATTAGCGACATTTCCAACGGAGCTTGCATAAGTGTGTCCGAAACAATTTTCTCGTCTTTTGCGGTAGCATGGAAAGGACATCAAAGCATCTCGTAATACTAAAAGAGGTTAACTTTAGTAAATAATACAAAACGACCATCCAGAGGTCAAACTCATGTAACCTTCGCAATTTTGAAAGAAACGATGCTCTTATAACCTTGTGCCAAGAGTTCAATATATCCTCCAAAGCAGACTTGTGCTCGACTAAAAAAAATTTAGCCGACTCACATTTGACTCGTAGATCTTCGGATCCAATTCAACTCATGACTCAGAGCAGGTCAAAATTATTTGGTTCGACTCAATTCAAACTCAGAGTTCGCAAGGGATGATTCGACTCGCGACTAAAACAGAATGACAAATTTGAATCGATTCAGATCCGACTCAGTGGTATCAGACTCATGAACCCTATGATTCAGCGTGCAGTGCCCCCCCCCCCCCCCACACACACACTATATATATATATATATATATATATATATATATATATATATATATATATATATATATATATATATATATATATATAAATGCATATGCAAGGCAATGGGTGGGGGAGGGGATGGCCGAGTGGTTAAGGTGTTGGGCTCTGGGCACCAAATGCCCCGGGTTCGACAGTAGGCCCTACTGTCGAACTGTCTGTCTGTCAGTAGGCGCTCAGGACATTTCCAAATCCCGCGGCCCACCGGCGAAACAGTGCGGGCGACGATATTAGCGGTGAACGCGCATTAAAGTGCGTCGTAAATCACCCAATAAACAAACGAACAAAGCAATGAGTTCATGCTACTTCAATCCACACTAGCATGATGTACAACCTGAATCATATATACATGACACACATCACCTAACCTCAACAGCACCCAGATCCTGCACTGCAATAGGTATCTTCACAGACTAAAATTGGGTTGGCTTGTTACGGGTACCCACGAAGTTGGTTTGGTAGCGGGCTTGAAGGTTTCCCTTTACCATTTGTTTACATGCAATTTTACCGACTTTCTCTACGCTTGTACTCTTTCTACGGACGATTTGTAGCTTGAATGAAACACGAGGCAGTACAGTAGACACATGTACATGCTGGCAGCTATTAATAATTGGTGATTAGTGCAGTTCCAGTTTTTTCCTTCCCTTCCGTTGTTTTGTTGGTTTGCTGCTTCAGGGTTGTTTTTGTTGTTTTGCCGACAAAGTAAACGCTGATACGCTAGTTTTGGCACGATATATAGCTAGTCGCAGCATGCCCAGTCTAATAAATAATTGAATTAGCAGGTATATATAGCTTCTTGTTATTTAAATATTAGTCGCACCGCCCTGGTAATTCCCGCGCCCACGCCTCACCCGCTAGGCCGCATATATACTCTTCTGGATGGGGAGGGAAAGTCAACATCAGGAAATATCCGTGTGATCAAGACCTAACAAGTTGCATTAGCAATGTGTTTTTATATGGTGGTAACGCGTACACAGCGTTGCCATGAGGTCCCCCACCCACCCATGGTCATGCATTTCTCAGGACGTCACGACTCTAAGCTCAAGAAACTTCTTGCACCTGCGGCTTCCACCCCGACAAATTTGCGTCTCCGATTCTGATATTTGCGCCTCTGCAATTATATTAGGCTTCATCACGACCACTACACCCTGGCGCTTGTGGTCTGGGCACCGAGGTTAGCCATCTCGGTGTACCCTAGTTACACAGGTTACGCCCGGGATTCGCTACGACCACATTTATGTATAGACGATTCTATATAGTTCACAATAGCCATGCAATTACAGAAAAATCGGCTTTAATGTTATGCATGTATTATCAATAACCCATGCAAAATTCATCAAAGAAGAATTCATCATGTCCTGGGTCTAGCTGGCCTAGAAAAAGCTGTTTTCAACAACTGCTGTATATCAATGTTGGTAGGTAAGTACGTGTTTGGAATAATAAGCTGCTCCTGGATTTTGGGAATCCAGAACATTATCCTCTCTGGAAAATTATTTCTGGTTTTCCCATCCCATCTGGTTCGAAGAAAAATAGCCTCCATACCGGATGACTACAAAATATTCCTCCCCACGTGTCGGATTACAATGCACAAATGCAACTTTGTCTATGCATGAGAATAACATACGTTGGAACAAATGTTCTCTGGGAAGAACAGGACAAGTTTATAACTCACCTGGTGAGCGAAAGACAAATGTATTTGCTCGTAGAAAAAACAAAAATAATAGTGACCATTGCGTATGGTTTGAGAAAAGTCTGCTGCAACCAAATTGAAACCTTTTTAAAACATTCCGCGACGTCATGCCGGCTTGAAGGATAACTTCGATCTACCTTCTGGTAAAGGTGCCTTTGATTTTTTTTTCACACTCGCGTCTGATGTCAAATCATGTAAATAGCAGACAAACGCAATTTTATTCGGTGTAAATACCTATTGCAGTGCAGGACCGTTTCGGTTCCATGCTCTTTTTCACAATCGCGACCAATTTCTGTGTGTTCTGTTCCTGGCACTAGCATTTCCTCATGCATGATATTGATTATGAGTGCCAAGCTTCACATTTATAGATACTTATTTGTAGCTGCTGTAATCGGTTTTTGGTAAATAATTCCAGTGCCTCTGATTCTTTGCTCACTGGCAGCTGACAATTGGACAATTGTAGTGCTAAGCATGAATAATCATGCTGTTGGTCCCTACTTTGTGTCATGGCATGATATTCACAAAGGTACACGCTATATATAATTTGTTCATAACTTAGGGATATTGAGTATTTTCACTAGCTATATAGGGTATAACATTATGCTAGTATTATGTTGTACTATATGGGGTGTACCTAGCAGTGGATTTGGCAACTTCCTTTGCGATGTCATACTGATGAGATTGGCTGTGGTGGCACAGGTGGAGGGATTGCATGGGTTTGGAATTGATAGGTGTGAACATGTACTTTCTAATATCTTCTAGACAGGCTTGACCCAGATGGGCCCTTGTGGCCCTTATTAAGCCTTAACACTTTATGACTTTATGACTTTATAACTTGCATTTGAGTCACAAGACACCCCTCCACTCCCCACACACACCCACACAGGCTGAGCCCCACAGCACCCCCCCAACCCCAAAAAAAAAAAAAAAAAACAAAACCAAAACAAAAACACACCCCAAAAAAAAAAACCAAACAAAACACCCAAAAACCCCCCAAAAAAAAAGCCCCCCCAAAACAAACCCCCAAACACACAACAACAACCCAACAAAACGCCCGCCCAAAAAAGCGCCTCCACACACACCCACACAGGCTGAGCCCCACAGCACCCCTCCCCCCCCCAAACACACACTGACACACAGGCTTGACACCGCAGCACCCCTCCTCTCCACCACAAACACCACACCCAGACCCCCAAACACTAAGCCCGCAGCACCCTCCCCACAAACACCCACACGTCCCGACCCCCCCAAAACAACACCAGACCCCCCACAAAAAAAAGCGCAAGCACCCCCCCAAAACACTACACAAGGCGACCGCAGCACCCTCCTCCCACCACACAACAAAAGCCCCCCCCCCAAAACTAAAAGCTACAGACCCCCCACAAAAACACAACCGACCCCCCCCCAACACACTGAACACGGCTTAACGCACCCTCCCTCACAAAAACCACACACGCTCCCCCACCCCCCCAAACACACAAGGCTACCGCCCCCCCACAAAAACCACAACCCAGCACCCCCCCACACTAAAAGGCAAGACCCCCACACACCACACACTCCAAGCACCCCCCAACACACACACACCCCCCAAACCACTGCCGGCTTCCGCCCCTCCTTCCCACCCTGCACCCCCCACCTCACGGCTTCCCCCCCTCCCACACACACACCGACACACAGGCTGGGCCCCACAGCACCCCTCCCACCGCTGCCCTCCTCCACACACATGACGGTAATTTTGAAAAAAAATACCGTATGTCGACCAATAAAAGGTCGAAAAGTCCAACGAGGTCAACCGAGGTCACGGATATTTGGAACATTATTTTCAAATGGAATCAATCTGGGCGTCTGTATTTTTCATTATATGCCCATAATTACGCTAAGTACGTTAAAAAATCGGCGTTTCCGGGGTATATACATTATATTATTTTCTAAATTATATTATGATTTCATATATTGTTCAGTACTACTATTACTACTGGTTGTTGAGTCTTACGAAAACAAATGTGTAACAAAGATACTTTCTGTATTGCACAAATAATTCTTCACAGACAAAATGTCTCATCGAGCAGAATACGTCAAACAGATAAAACACGATACATGCCATCCACAATGTGAGAACAACCGATTCATCAAATATATCACTCGTCTCGTCCCATATGCACAGATTGCACATCGCTCTGGATGTGCTTGGTGCACGCTGGCCTGTTACACTGGCAGCCTCACTCGTCGGCTGCATCTCGTGTGCACAGGTTGCACACCACACCTGCATTCCGGCTGTGCTTCGTACACTATGGCTTTTTGCATTAACAGCAGCACTGCTTCACTTTGTTCATGTTCTGATGTCGCGCGTTTTTGTATCCGGTTCCCTGCCGAGCCACCACGCACACGTGACACCGCTGGCGCGTCTGCTCGGCGGACTCAGGTGCGTCGGCTACTGATGACGGCGTCTTCCTCTTCAACACAGTCTCCACTGCCGCCCTGGTTTTGCAGACCATGCCGGCTGTCGGCTGGCGTGATGAGCGACAGGCCCAGCTCGCGCAGAAACGCCCTCCTTCCTCCGCGCTTCGTGTCTCCGAAGGGCCCGGGCTTGTCCGTGATGACCATCCAGCTGTTCAGAGCGGCCACGTCCAACATCATGAAATACATGACCATGGACCAACACGGAGGTGGTGTTGGTATCTTGCACGAGTAGTGGTCGATCATCTGGTCGATGTTGTCGACGCCGCCTTTTGTTTGGCTGTAGTAAACCATCACTTCGGGCTTTCTCTTGCTGGTCGTGCCCACAGCGACCAATGGTTCTATGTGCTGGGTCGACAACATCAGCACGTTCTTTCCATTCTTTTGTTGTATGAAGCCATCATCACTATGTCAGACCAGTAGAATCTGGTGAACTGTGGTGACCGCCCTTCGCTTTCCTTCGCCTCTTCTGGTAGGTGACGTCGGTTGGATATCACCGTGCCGACGTAGGTGAGGTTGATTTCCGGCAGGTCCTGGCACAGGTCGACACTGGTGTAGTATCGGTCGGCGGTGAATGCTGACATGGACAGTATGCTGGACATTTCTTATTAGCATTAGCATTTATTGGGCTTCTATGGGCATTAGCATTTCTTATTAGGGCAAGTTGGCTTCCAACGTTTCTCGGTCTACTCTACCCATTGGAAAAGGGAAATTGAAGAAAACTTGAACTCAAATTTTTGAAATTTCAAAGAAATAAAATTTATTTTTGGAGGGCCATGAAAAAAAATGCTAGCGCTGGTCGATTTCGCTGTCCTTTCCATTCCAAATAAATGTTTTTTCATATATCCCGGAAAATGAACTCCCAGAGTCAAAAAGATAATGTAAGTCGTGAAAAGTCGTGAAAATCTAGCCCCCTGGTGACGTCACTTTTGGGGGGAAATTGTTCTGGAAGGTGGAGCCGGACCCTACTCGTCGAGCGCTTCCCGATGACACCTCTTTCGTTTTCGTGCGATGCTTAGCTTGGATTTTAGAGGGGGGTCTTCAACCGCCCCCTCCTCCCCGCCCCGAGACGGGGTGTGAAGATTTGACCGGAAAGGCGGCGCGGGTTAACTGGATGTAAATTTGATTGGAAGGATGTTCTGAGTGGAGTACCATAGGCATACTCCACTATGGTATATGCCTATGGGCGTAGGAACGTTGAAAAAAAGGGGGCCAGGGTAAGCAGCAGGGGCGCATCCAGGAATTTCACAAAGTACCATCGTTGAGTACTTTTGAATAGTGAACACGATACATTTAAAAGTGAACAAAAATTTAGCCGCGAAGGGGGTGGGGCCCTGGCCGCGCCTATGGCCAACAGAAACATGTGCTACTGAAAGAACTATCATCTCAGTACACGTACTTCCAATTTCACACTTTTCGCTAGACTTGGAACTCTTTTCACGACTGATGGATTTGTGCGTGTGTAATAATAGATGTATCTTCCTGGTGTGAGTGAAGCCATTAGCATTATCGTATTTCTTCGAACAAAATGTCTTCAACTTCCGCTATGTGCGAGTTTGTACCGGGTGCAAGCTCATTACAGCCCCAATGAAGGGTATGTGGTGCGCTCCAATTTCCATGATAGTGTTATACGTCTTTCAGATGTTCTTGTAAATGTTCACCGATGCTGGTGAGAAGAAAGAATAAGCAAGAACGAAGCTTACTTGCTCACTTTTTGACGCATGGCAAAAGAAGTATCATGAATGATACTGTAGAGGACGAGAAACAGGAAAGGAGGGTGATCTCTGGTTGAATATTCTTTGGTCCGATGTGTGACAGACCAAGATTGGCAGGCTAACAGACTGGGGAAAATAAAAACGTATACATAAAATACATGGTATGGCGTTAGTCCTCAGGGCGCAACACTAATACATAGGTGATCATTCACCTCAATCTTCTCGGTGGTACACATATTGAACCTTAGAATATTCGCAACTTGAAATAAAATGAAACTGAATGGAAGCGCATATTTTGGGGATCAGTTGACGGGTGACAATATACGTCACCTCATGAAGTCATAACGTGTTCAGACTTAAGAGCCGCAAACTATCCTTAATTCAATTCGATGGTTAGTTTTCTTCCCCACGTTTTCTGGTGGCCAAGAAATCCTGATAACCGCTGTGCTTTGATTCACCTCATCCCATTGGGCAAATGCACTCAGATATTGACTACTGAACCGAGACTCTTGTGAGGCGTTCTTTTTTACCTCTCCGTTTTACTCTGTCTACGGATGTGTTTTAAGGCTAGAGCCAGATTTTGTCATGGGCCGGCACAATTACGCGACCCATGATCTCTTTATAGGGTTTTGCTGTATTTGTGTTTGTGCACAGACATTTTGTATGGATATTGGCGTGTTTTCGCAGACCCCTAAGTGTTTATTTGATGCCCGGTCTTTTTGTTCCTTGTCTAGGACAATGTCAGGTTTTGAGGGCGCAGTCTGTTTGTGAGACCCCATGCGGTCTCAAGGCCCCGGTGTGCTTGGAGGGTCTCGAGTGTTTTTTTAAGCTCCCGGTGAGTTTATCTACAGCTGCAACGCATGGTTTAAGGCCCTGCGGCATTTTCCCAAGCTCCGTACGCGTCGGTGGGCCCAGCGAACCTTTCTCCTCCAATTGTGCTCTTAGGGTCCCGTTGTTTATTTGGGGTTCCTCGCTCAAAGTTATGGGACCCAAACACGATATTGAGTGCTCCGGTATAATTTCCCGGGGTCCCGCCGTGACTTCCTGACCCATGCGCATGGTTCCGACGCTGGTTTTCTTGGTTCGATGCAATTTTTGGTGACTTGTTAATTATATAAAGTTCGAGCCAAACCCTGCTTTTTTGGATCCTGGCGACATGCTTTCGTGTCCAACCGCCGTTTTTCGAGCTCCGGTACGTTTTTGGTGCTGTATGCGATGCTAAGGCATCTTAGGTGATATGCTTGGGCCAAGGAGCGATTTTTTCTGCTCGGACACATTTTTCTCTCGGAAGCTCTTTATTTCGGAGGGTTGCAGTTTGGTTCTTATCGGGTCCCGATACGATTTGGCAGGCACGCTGAGCTTATTTGGGGCCATCGACGCCAGTTTTTCGGACCTACCCCCCCCAGGGGTATTTGTGATGATCCAACCAGAACTTATGGGACCTGCCGACAGGAAGTGTGGGTCCCAAGCCCGATATTTAAGAGGCTTGGCGCTAGTTCGCGGGGCGCGTTGTACATATCTGGGCCCAACGCGATTTTGTCATTCCCGGCGAAATTTCCGGACCCGGTGCAGGTTTTTTGGTGTACAGTATACAGCCGCTTCGTTCGGTTGGCTGGAAGTACGTACATCACATGCCCACCGATGCCCCTATATCCACCCCGCGCCGGCTTAAATTCGAACACCCGAGATGTTTCATCACATGCTCCATTTATGACGACTCAATGAATTAACTTGTTTTAGGCATGTTGCTAGTCCTCCAGGAAGGGTTTCTGCTATCCGAACCACCGAAGAGTGCCGTTGTCTACACTCTGCACTAAGAAGTCGCCGCCCATGCCCACATCAAATACACCAAGAGGGTTACCGGATAATTTACGGCGGTCAAACGCAGTGCATCCCCATCTTCTAAGCGACGATGTCAGATCTTTCCTAGAATAGCAGCAGTACTAGCCACATATGCAGCCTGGGGACGTCTGTGCATATTCTCCGGCAGCGTTCTCCAGAGTACGGCAATAATTTCTTTCACGGGTGGAGACTTTAGTTGATATACTTCGGCGGTAATTCAGACAAGTTGGTGGCCTCACGCGTAACCATGAAGGAACGACAAATTTGAACACCAGAATTCAGAACCACTTGTTATTTCAACCGTTCTGCCAACTGTTACATCAGCGTATTCGCCACTGCTCCCCACAACATACGCCACGGGAACAAGACACGTTTATTAGCAGCCAGTGATAATATACAAGGTGGTAAAATAATACACGCCACATAACTAATAACACCATGTGCCAACATATCCAAACACATCACTATACTATGCGAGGCATGCGTTTATTATCGAAGCCGGTGTGACAATATGCAGGGTCGTAGTATAGCACAGCTATTCACATTATATGCAAAACCATCTAAACACATCACGGCATCCTATGCAGGAACATGCAAAGCACAGGCTACATGCGGAGCCCCTTGGCAATTGGAGTTACGAGTACAGGCGACTAGTAGGAAGCAGAGCCAGGATGACCTACACACCTCGCCTGCCATTGCCGACAAAAAGAAAAAAGCAGCATATTCGTACTATTCAGGCACATTGAGCACAGCATCAACATGTGTGGATGCCACACCACATACGCCTGTGTGTGAATGTATACTTGCACGTTTTTACATGGTGGCATTGATGCCATTATGCATATATGATGAAAACTCGGTTGGTACTCTATAATACGTAATAATACTCATTCGATCTGCATAGTTTCAGTAAGAAATCGTACCATATTCAGTGCCACATTAAACAAAAATAAGGTCAGTCACACAAGATCGGGTGACCAGGAGGGCCCCCTCCCCTTGCCCAACGGCTGTTCATGCTTTCCTGTCCCCGGGTGATCCGCTTGTATGGAAATTTTAGACAGCTCAGTCACGTCTCCCCAATGTTCCGCTTACTGGCAACAGGCTAAAATGAAACTACGTTAAAGTTTCATTCATATCATCCGTGTACAAACAGGTTTCGACGGCAATGAGTTATCGTAGCTTGGATATATTACTCAGCGACATGATATCACAATTGATTAGTTGTGAGACAGCTTCTGGCGATTATGGTGGAAAAATACTCGAGACACCGTATTTAAGACGGTGTCGACACAACCTTGTACCAAGCCTGCAACGCCTGCCACAACACAGTACAGTCATTGGCGCGGTACGCAGGTATTCCGTCTGACCGGTCCCGCCTGATGTAGCTGCGTGGACTGATGTGGTTCTGGTGACTGGAGGAGCCGGCTACATCGGCTCTCACACCATGCTGGAGCTGCTGGAGAGCGGCCGGCACGTGGTGGTTGCAGACAATTTGGTCAACGCGGCCAACGGCGAGGCTTGTGCCGGACAACATTCTCAAACACACTGAGCAGAGTCGGACCAGAGACTCGGTTCATTCGACTGGCGGATGCACTGGGTCAGAGTAAGTGCATGTGGCATTACGTGATTTCATTGCCAACGTTTCCAGGGTACTACACTCTTATATGCACTGTATTTACTTCCGTGAAACATTTGACGTTGGAGTCTTACCTCGTCGCAAACGATAGTACTGTTTGTGTACACATGCCATGTCGTGAATTGCGCCTAGCTTACTTTTCTCGTCAAATTTACTGTGCAAAGCTGTACACAGATCGCCAGCAATTCGAACGTTACAGGGGTTAAAGGTTACTGATACGAGTACTGCTCCTGAGATATGCTACTGCAGATGACGCCATACTGCCCACGCACGGGGTTGCGACGTGTTAGTTATAGTGGAGGTTCGACTTGATATGTACCGCGACAGAAATTCTGGCGCATTTCTTCGTGAATGAAATATGGCAGGCGATAGTTTGCAATGTGGGAAATGTATGAAGTATGACGTCATAGGACTAAGCTGGTATGAGCTGGAAAGCAGATCAGAGCCAGCGAGCATGGAGCGGCTGAAGCGACTGGCAAAACCAGGTCGGAAATGAAAAGAGGACAGGAATAGTCTGTCCGTCGTCAAACAGGAGTGCTGCGGATCTCGCCCGGAGTGCGATGCAGTACTGCATCACATGAATTCGAGTTTGCCGCCAGCTCTCAAGGTGGAAGCACGCGCCCCCGAGCTCCAGGTTTCCAGATAAGTCGCTGCAGAACAGGGCAGTACTCTAGTCTAAGCTGTGGATAGGTGCTTAGCAATTACTTCTCTTGTTATATTTCATTAGGTTTTATCTTATAAGCATTTTCGTAGCACGCAAACTATACTATATTAACCTAGCGACGCCGCAGGACGCCATCTTTGGCTTCGGCGTGTTCTCGACTCTTCGATTTCTGTAGTAGGAGATATTACAAGTGTGTAGATTTGATAAGTACATTAGACAACATTCATACTATCCTAACATACTTTATTTATTTTTTGGTGTGCATAGTGTGTTTGGTGTTGAAGTTTAAGATAGTTTAATTAGTAGTAAGTTGGGGGTATTCATAAGTGCTGTGTGACTTCATTTCTGTCTAGCCATAAGTGATATCAAAGGGATATTTATATAGTTGTCTACTTGTGAGGAAGACAATTAGATTAGACATCTTGTTTAGTTATTTAATTTATTTAAAAAAACAAACAAAACAAAAAACAAACAATTGTTTAATAGTTTCTGCTTTTCTTGAGGCACTAGATATTTAACTGACAGTATAGGAGGTAGCGCTTTATAGTGAATGATAGTTAGCTTTTTGTCGGTTGTTTAGCAGTGTGTTTGGTGTTGAAGTTTAAGATAGTTTAATTAGTAGTAAGTTGGGGGTATTCATAAGTGCTGTGTGACTGTTCATTTTTCTGTCTAGCCATAAGTGATATCAAAGGGATATTTATATAGTTGTCTACTTGTGTGGAAGACAATTAGATTAGACATCTTGTTTAGTTATTTAATTTATTTAAAAAAAAAAAAAAAAAAAAAAAACAAAACAATTGTTTAATAGTTTCTGCTTTTCTTGAGGTACTCAGATATTTAACCAACAGTATAGGAGGTAGCGATTTATAGTGAATGGTAGTTAGCTTTTTGTGGTTGTTTAGAAGTTAATTTAGCAAGTTAATTTGAATCTAAATCTAGGCATAAGCTGCAGCGTTTAGGATGGTTTCGACCAGGATGCAGGCACTAGAGGAAGAAATTAGGACCCTTAAGGCAGAGGTTTCCAACCTCAAGGCTGCCCTTGTTGCACAGGGTAGGCAAGATAAGGCAACAAGGGGTCAATCCGAGCAGGGACATCATATGCCCAGGTGGTCGCAGGCCACCAGGTAGCTGAGGTTTCCCTACTGTGGAGGTGGCTGGGATCTCTCAAGAGGGGAGTGTTAATAGTGTTAATAGTGAACAGAGGAGAGGTAGTTCTGGTAGGTCACGGAGGGGAAGTGGCATGAGGTCAGGGGTGGAGGATTTGAGACGCGAACCTAAGGAAAGGGTCAGTGAGTGGCAGTGGCAGTGGTAGGAGCGGGAGGAAGTGTAGCCGACCGGCCCAGCGGGCAGGCATAGTAACAGCAAATATGTTCCAGGCATTAGATGACTGCCCCCAGGATAGCAGTAGTAAGGAGTCAGTGCTGGTCATAGGAGACTCGTGTGCGTCATTTAGAGCGGGTATTTTATAAAGGTAGGAGGGACAGGAGGTGCATCACCAGGCCTGGTGCCAAGGTGAAGGACCTGGTAACTGCGGTGGCACAGGTCACCAGTGATCACCAGTTTAACACAGTCATAGTGCATGTAGGGGTAAATAACATAGGTCATACTAGGAGCGAGGAGCTTCTGCGGGAGTACAGGGCCCTTCTGGCCACCCTGAAGGGTACCAATAGAGTGCTTGTAACAGGAATTTTGCCTAGGGCTAGAGCCTCCCTGAGTGGAGCTCTAGGGCACTGGCAGCTAACACCAGGGTAGGAAAGCTCTGCCAGGAGCTAGGTTTTACATTTGTAGACGAGTGGAGCAGGTTTTATGCATCGTGGGACCTTTATCAGAAGGATGGCCTGCATTTTTCTGAGAAGGGGGTCCATGTGTTAGGCAAAGTATATGAGCATGTCCTTCAGGGAAACTAGGAAATGGGGTGGGAGGGATGAAATTGCATTGCCAACTCAGGAATATTCCAATAGTGTCAGCCAAGGCAATAGAACCTCAAAGTCTGCAAATAGGGACAGCAGCAACTCAAGGGGACAGAGTTATAGTTCATCTAGTGATAAAAGAACTCCTTAATATGAAAAGCCAAAGGTGGTTATGGAGCATTTGTTAAGTGTATGATGTTTAATGCTCAGAGTATCCGTTCCAAATTTGATGAGTTCAAGTGTTATGTTGCTGAGGAGAAACCGGATTTTGTTTGCATTACGGAGGCATGGGTCAGTGAAGGATATTTTGGAGATAACTTACAGGACTATGAGATCCAGGGATACAATATGTTTTCGTGCAATAGGGGTCCAGCAATGAAAGGGGGTGGTGTAATGCTCTATGTGAATAGCTTATTCAGTTCTCAAAAAGTAGCAGGTGGGGATAAAAATGTGTCTGTGGAGTCCATTTGGCTTGATGTCACTGTGGGAAAAGGCAACAGCAATACTCTTAGGATAGGAGCTTTCTACCGATCAGGAACCCTGCCACATTCTCAGCAACTGGAGCTTGACAAGGTGATTTGTGAGGAAATCAGTAGAAACTTTAAGAGGAAGTGCCTTATTCTCGGTGACTTTAATCTAAAAGGTTATGAAAATGCTGGTGTTGGCTCCCATCATGCAAAATGTTCAGGAAATGCCTTGAAGAGGACCTGTTCTTACACCAGTTTGTATCGGAACCTACCAGGCATGGTTCATTCTTGGACCTTGTATTCTCGGATTTAAGTGACTTGGTTCAAGACTTGACTGTAGGCGAAACTCTGGGAAAAAGTGACCATAACATAGTTAGATTCAAGGCACATGTAGGGGAAATTATCAAGGATAATTTGGTAAAGGTTCCAAATTTCAACAAAGCAGACTTTAACGGCATGAGAGCGGCTTTAAGTGCCATCAGATGGGAAGAAGAATTCTCCAATTTAAATGCCTGTGAAATGTGGGAAAAGTTCAAATCTTACTTAAAGGAAACTCAGATTAGACATGTCCCCCAAAAGCAAAGACGCAAAGAAGGGTAGGAAAGCCAGCATGGCTTACACCAGACGTGATAAAAGCAATTAGGGGCTAAGAAAACTGCATTTAGAGTTTTTAAAGAAGCCTCAAATGTCATTAATCTAAAGGCGTATCGAAAAGCTAGAGACACTGTGAAGCAAAAAACCAGAGCAGCAAAGCGAGCAAAGGAACTGGATTTAGCTAGAAACTGTAATGGGGACAGTAAAAGTTCTTTAGTTTCTACAAGCTGAGTAAAGTTTCTAACACAATTGGTCCACTGGAAGTAAACGGGACTACATTGGGTGAGGATAGTGAGATGGTTGAGGAGCTGAGCAAGCAGTTCAAATCAGTGTTTACATTGGAAGATATGACCAATCTGCCGACCGTACACCATAGTTCAGATACATGGGATCTGACAAATGATGTTGATTCATTGGTAGTGATGTTGTTTACAATCATATCAGGAAAATAAAGCCAAATAAGGCAGCAGGACCTGATGACATTTATGCTAGGGTGTTGCGGGAAACTGAAAAGGAACTGGCATTTCCACTTAGTATAATATTTTGTAGATCAGTTTCACATAATGAAATTCCAACCGATTGGAAAAGGGCAAATGTAGTTCCTATTTTCAAGAAAGGAGAAAGAGGGAAAGTTGAAAACTATAGGCCAATAAGTCTCACATCCCTAGTCTGCAAGGTACTCGAATCAATTATCAAGGATAGAATAGTTAGTTATCTGGAAGGTAGCAGATTGATTCAAGATACTCAACATGGATTTAGAAAAGGACGATCGTGTCTCACAAACCTCTTGGACTTTTTGAACTTCGCCACAGAACAATTTGATCAGGGAAATCAGGTTGATGTAGCATATCTTGACTTTAGTAAGGCCTTTGACAAGGTACCCCATAAACGGTTAATGATACAGCTTCAGTCCCATGGTATTGCAGGTAGCATCTTAAAATGGATAGAGTTGTGGCTTTCAGATAGACAGCAAAGAGTGATGCTAAATGGTACAAAGTCATCATGGCAAAATGTTCTTAGTGGAGTCCCCCAGGGGTCAGTACTAGGGCCATTACTGTTCATTATATTTGTAAATAACATTGAAAGTGGCCTAAGCAGTAAAGTTTTGAAATTTGCAGATGATTTGAAGGTCTTTAGGGCAATAACAGGTCAGGATGAGCATATCTCGCTGCAAAAGACTTAGACGAACTTGTGAAGTGGTCCGAAGAATGGCAAATGAAATTTAACTTTGATAAGTGCAAAATCATGCATGTAGGTAAGCAGCATATGAAGGCTCCATACTTGATGGGTGGCCAAGTGCTATCAGTGACTCAACAGGAGAAGGATTTAGGTGTTATTCTAAACACAAAATTTGGGGCATCAGAACAGACCAAGAAAGCCAGGAAGAAGGCACTGAGAATGCTCGGGGCAATAAATAGGAATGTATCATACGAAGTGAGGAAGTGATCAGGAAGCTTTACTGTGCATACGTCAGGCCACATTTGGAATACTGCATCCAAGCTTGGTCTCCTAGCTATGAAAAGATTGTTGGCTTTTAGAGAGAGTACAAGAGGGCTACAAAATGGTTAATGGCATAAGCAACCTGGCATATGAGGAAAGATTGAAGAAATTGAATATGTTTTCACTTAGATATAGAAGGCTGAGAGGAGATCTCATCGAGGTCTTTAAATTTGTCAATGGTCTGGAGAGGGGATACCTTGGGGAAATGTTTGAATTTAACAGAAATGATGCAATTAGAGGTCATAAATTCAAAATTAAAATTAACCACAGCAGAACAAGGTTAAGGCAAACTTTCTTCACCAACAGGGTAGTGGAACACTGGAACCAGCTGCCAGAAAACATCGTCAGTAGCAGAACATTGAACATCTTTAAAAACAGCATAGACAATCATTATAAGAATAGAGGGCTTGCTTTTCAGTATTACAGGGAGGGCTGATTGGCAGATTTGGTGGGCAACTGGTTCAGTGTACAGAGTGCAACCAAGAAGGGCCCTTGTGGCTCAGAGTTGCACTGATCTTTTATGTCTTTATGTCTAATTCATGAGCATCGTTAATACTCATGAATACACGAGTATTATCGACACTAGTATTATGGATAATGCTCATGATAACAGATAAATGCATAGTATACAATATTCCTTCACCTGGTAATGCTGGAGTATGGTGGTCAACATCAACATAAACAGCCTCATTAAATACGAACATTACATGCGATACAGTCCGACTTGACGCTAATAGATTCGACCAACACCTTTCAACATTCGGTCAGCACGGTCATTCACCTCGCTACTGTGGACACTTTTGGGCAGTCTGGCACCAAACCGCCGGCGTACTACTACGACAGCATTTGAGACACCATCGCTCCGCTGAGGGCAGTGGGGGTCTACCAACCTGATGAAGCCTATTACGACAGCGTCTGCGGCGCCGTCACACTGCTGAGGGAGAGTAGCCTGGACACCGCTGCTGGACGGTACTGCCCGCTGAGAGTCGCGTCACGAAATTCAGCTCTCATGAGGCGGGGGTACGAGCTCGATACGTCCCATCCAAGGATAACATCGAATAAGTGAATAATGTTAACACTGGGAGGCGAAAACGTGTTGATTACGTGTTGATTACTCTATTACGTGTTGATTCACAGAGCCTATATCACAGAGCCTATACCGACGTCATGGTTGGAAACTAACACCATTAACCCTCACGGTCGGTGGGGAGGTATGTCTGTGTACTAGAATGACCGAGCTATGCTCAATATGAGGCTACGCCCCATGGTTGTGGGTGTGATCCCAATTTGCGAGGTGATTCACAGACTTCATACATGTCCCATCCCACAACAGGTCCATCCGACGCTAGTGGACGTGGGGCTGCCAGTACAAGTTAAGATGGGGTCTGGTTCTGACCGAGCTATAGCATGCTACTCCGTGCTTGCTGACACGACTGCTACGGAGTGAGCCTGGTCACTCCCGACATGACGTTGACGCTCTAAGATTCTCGAGCATGAAATCAGATGGTGGCTAACAGTCGGCACTGCACAACATCGAGAACAGTGGTTTACTCTCACCATGGAGAAAGTAGCTACGAATGGCGTAATTGTGTCCTCGTAGATGGAACAGTCACCTAGTTTGGCCTCGTGTTACGAAAGCATGAGAGCCACTGGCCCAGAGACTGCTCTACATATCCGTAGTTTATTGGAAACGAGCTTGTCCCAACTCGCTTGTCACTTGTTAGAAAAGCTGGGATATCCGAAGTATAGTTGTGGGCAGGGATTTGAAATACTCTGCTCGAGGGAGCCTGCGCTCTCCTAACAGCATTATCGGCTTGTGCATTGTCTGAGATACCTACGTGGCTAGGAATCCAACAGAAGTGGACGATTCTTTCTGGGTAATCTAATATCGTCTGGTGGCATAAGATTTCGTATGTTAAAAAAGTATCTGGACTTAAGGCTCGTGAAGAGGGAGGATTTTTAGTGATTGTAGAAGTGCGGGTGATGGAAAGAAGGTTTTCAGAGTTAGGTTTACTGATCGCTTGCTTCGCAGTAGGAACTCTAGGACCAGTTTGCTTTCCAGGCCCCCTAGTAAAGGAACTGTGGGATAGGTCACGGGAAATCAAGTGACATGAAGAGAGGAACCGTAGTTGTATGTGTGAATGGTGAAGGAAGAATGAAAACTGAGGCAACCGAGTGCAGGGACAGGGATTTGCCCGGGTAGGTCATCAGGAAGTAGGACAGTGGTAAAACCCATCCTGCGAGGTAGGTGCAAGTGCAGAATGGTATTCTAGTACCATTTGACTAAATAGCAGACCCAATAGTCCCGCTTAGAAATTGGAACATAATAGCCCTCCGGTGTTTCAACCCAGTGGGCGCGCACGAGTGCGGTCACATTGGCGAGGACCTCACCGGAACACTAAACAACATGCCATTCATGTCCCAGGCGGCGGTGGGACCGGCCCGGCGTTTACGGCATCAACTACAACACCGGGGACGGCATCGGTGCGGACACGTGTCAGGGATCCATGCACCAGCGGGAGGCAGTGTAGTCAGCACCCACACTTCTTGGTGCTTTACGGTAGAACTCTACCTTAAAGCCGTCTCAGCTCTTCCCGCGGGATTTGTGGTCTAGCATTAGTGTGGGATTACCGGGCATTTGCGATTGCAAGTGAGGCGAATACCGGACCGTCGGAGTCAACAATGCCACAAATACCAACTGATGAAATGGGAAAGACAGTCGTAAGCAACACGTTTTGTTACCACGAACGTGGAACTACATGAATGGGATAACTAGTTAAATGCAACATTTCAAGGACAAATTTACAGAGGGAAAATATGGAAGCACGAAGAAAGTCTCCGTTAGGTGTCCACGGCAAACTCAATATCATGCGCCCTCAATTAGAACTCCAATCCGAACGCATGGGAGAGCTATCCAATACAGAATGTTGCCACCACCTCGCGCGTCCATCTCCGACTGACAGGCCAGAGATAGCGACACCCTGCAATCCTTCAGGCGTGGCGTTCGCCTCAGGAAGTCAGCCGTGCCACACCTCACAGCTCCTCAACAGCTCACCATAGAATAGCAAGGAAGTGAAAAGCACTATTGCACACAGGTACACAGGTCGTTATATGTATGCATCAGCGGCATCACTCATTCCACACGTATGCATCAGCGGCATCACTCATTCCACACGTATGCATCAGTGGCATCCTTGAGCCTTCAATGAGGCTTAATCAGCACCAACATGGTCACGCCGAATGCCCCATAGCGACGCCTCTGAACTTAATTTGCCACCCTCACTCATTGGAGCCGTAGCAGGATTAGTCTACTGTTGAAGCTCTCGTCACAGTCCCCGGAAAGTTCCATGCAATTATGTGTAGCAGCTTCGCATGCACAATCGTGGGGTCAACATGCAATGTTCGGCTGCTTTGTGCGGGCTTTGTTGTTAGATTATATTTTATGATGCACCCTTGCACCATTTTATCATTGTAGTAGCAATAGACTTACGATGGCCATTGCTGGTGCGTTAAATCGTAGATCCCTTGTAAATTGCAAATGTTTCGCTCAGGCGTTTGTAAGGAGGCTTACATTTTTCGGCACCAAAATTTATATATTTTCCTATCCGAACAGGCCGCCAGACATCCAGTCAGATCCTGGCCGTCTTACCCGTCCCGTACAAACACTTGCCCGGAAAGCACCCGCGTGTGGCGCCGGCGCCTACGTCAAAGCGGCTGTTCCATCAACACGCACACATGCTAGTTGCGCCGGCGCCCAAGATCAAACGGGCCGACAAACAACACGGCGAGCGCAAATAACGGCTCGGCACCTCCGCGAGGGTACCGGTGGTGCAAGCACCCCGGAAGAAGGGCCATCGGCCCGTGAGGTCGGTGCCCTGACCTAGATCCGTCGCCACCCAAGCCAGAAGAATACTCCACGAATCAGAAAGCGTGAGCTCACCCCAAAGTCCTGGGAGTGGGTAGAGAAAAAAAAAGAGCAATTGCAAGTTCAAGAGAACAGAACAGAACAGGACGGAGAGGAGAAAGGAGAGAGAGACGCACGGAGAAGGGTCTGGACCACGCGCGGCGCCTGAGGGCCGTTCACCGGTGGCCAGATGGCTGAGTTTTCTGATGGAGGAGAGGAAGCACTCAGCCAAGGCCACTCGCCACTCACCATCGGAAATGTGAGTGCTAAACTTCTGGCGTGTCATCCTCTTTCCCACCGAACCAACCTAAATTCTCTTCCGCCTTCTCACCAAGTTCATTGCTGAGAGCGACCTGTCTCATGGGGGGGACCAAATAGGATAAGTTTAGGATGGGGAGGAGGTGGACGGATTATTATTATTATTAGGGTTTTAGGGTGCGTCAACCCCAATTGGGTTATTTCGCGAGGTGGACGGAGATGTCGGAGATGGCGGGAAGTATATGAGCGGTGTGTGCGTAATGCGATGCGGTGTATGTAAGGGCAAATATATTAGAGTAAGCATATAAATTATCTAAGTGGCATCAGCAAAGACCGGTGGTGGAATTTCGACAGTAACGGACAGGAGGACCGGTAGAGCAAGGCCGGATAACATAAGACATAGTGCAGCAATGGATGACGTCAGAATTACGACCCTATGGTGCCCGCGTAGTAAATACCTCAGCGACCAGGCGCGAGGAGGGGAGGATATTTACGTCCAGAATTGATATGGCGGCCGTGCCGCGGGTGATGAGGGGTGCGCGCGCTCTGACCGGGTCATCAACAGCCGACCCGTAGACGGAGATCGTACCAGAGCACTTCTTGACAAGGTGTAATGATTTACACAATTATGCTTGGATATGTGCATGATATCAATTTGTACTATAAAGTAAATTTATAAGCGAGGCAGCCGACTTGCGAGCCGTCCTATGGACAGAAAATTCCCGAGCGATGGTGGCGTATGTTGAAGCCAGTTAAATTGCCTAAAATATTATTACTGTTATATATATGACGCGCGTTTGGTTAAGGCCTGATTGCCAGAGGGTGCGATGAACGGACACTTCGGGGGTATTAGTTCACCTGCTCTGGATCTTTGACCGCAAAATCACGCTGGCCTCTGCGATCCAGAGGTGCAGGTGAGGTGGCGAACATGGTATGCATGTGGGAGGGGCCGGTAAAGGGGCCACCACAGTGCGTTCGCCGGAAGTCTGGCGCCGGACTATAGGGTATAGGCAAAACACTGCCCGGTGGTTTGTCCACCCCCGAACCCTGCACGTGGGCACGGTTGGTGCAGACAGTTCGAGGGGCATGATGGACGGGTTTGGCATGCCGTAAGACCCCAAGGCCAAAACTCGTAGGGCCGGCTAGGATATAAAGACGACCGGGTACGTGACCAACCTGGTAGGGATCCGTGCCCGCCCGTTGGTTACGTCAGACCTGGTCGCAAGTGTACGACGAAGAAGGCCCGGCGTGGCATCGATCGAACTTAAGGTTAGGTGTGTCGGTCAAAGACATCAGAGCACTTGTATCAGCCCTCTGAGTCAGTACGATGAGCCCCCTCGTTGCAGTTAAGACTTTGTCCAGGCGAGAAACGCTGCTAATAATGGCTAGGCCAGCCATGATTGGCAGTGAAAGGTTTACTTGTTCGGCCCGGTAATACCATCAAAATTAGAGCATTGATCTGTCGATCTATGTGTTTGTGTACCGCTGAAAGGGGGGGGGGGTCGGGAGCTAAATTTGGGGACCAAGCAATTAATTAATTGATAAGGAGAGCATGAATGAGACGAGCGAATGCGAAGTGAATGAAGGGAATGAACGTGAGTAGGTAGATATAAGGATCAGCGGAAGCCGCTTGGGGCTCAACACAGGCACCTATTTCGTGCGGAACATTGCACAAAATTATACTACTACTAGCGTCCAAAAAGTCCCAACACGGACATGTCATTCAAACCAATGACAAATTTAATTGTCATCAATTCTCTCATGCAACGTATTCATTATAATCTGGCTAAAGACTCTCACTTACCTATATGGTGTTCCCAAAACTTTGACCTCGCACATATATAAATTCGTGTTAGGGACGGCAACTCAAACCAACATCACGACGGCTGGGGTTTGGGGATGTGTGGTGGAATTGGCGGTGAAATACAACATAATACACCAATGACATAGGCACAATGAACAAAGGAGTGAGTTAGGTCAAGCCCCCCAAAAAGTCAGTTCAAGTAGTTCAATCAGTTCCAGTTCCATTCGAGTTTGGGCTGCATCGAGAATAAATTGTCCACACACATTTGACACACCCATCCCAGTTTAGCTTAGGTTAGGCAAAACCTAAAATACATTATAACACAGTTTATCACGAATCCATCCCACACAAATACTCACCCACACACCCATACACCCATACACCCCCCACCCCATTTCACACACCCACACCCCACACACCCCACCGACGGCAGAGCCGCCACCCCTACACGTTACCCAACATTTCACAATCAGTCCATTTGACTTCCGTTTGTTACTTCATGGCCCGCTAGTTTTACACTGCCTGCTGTCCTGCTGTGATCTGCCGAGTGGGTCATGTCCTGTCTCACGATGGGACGGTGATGTGGGACAGGCGCCGAGTTCGGCATCTACCGAGTCAACCACCTGCTGCTGCCGATGGTACAGGGCTGGCTGCGGCGCGCCGCCCAACGCTGTCGCGGCTGGCAGACCTAAGCTTCCAACTTTAAATAGTGCTGGGGCCACGTCACGAATCTGGTAGTCTTCTACCACAAAAGTCTGCCGGGCGAGTGCTGTTGCTGACGCTCGATGCCGTAGTCTGCCACAAAAGTCTGCCTGGTGAGTGTTGACGCCAGTGGCCGTGGCTTATCGCAATATGCTTCTTAGTGAGGTATCGCTGATGCTGGAGGCCGTGGTCGGTGATTGTGGACCGCTCGTTGAAGTGAGCAAGACGCGATGCCTCTGCAACGATGAGTTCGAAGATGTTGAACGAGTTCATGATTCTTAGGATACTTTCGACGAAATGCCGGATGCCGGACGCGATGCCGGTGTCTGGGTGGTTCTGCTTGAGAACCTTGTAGATGTAGATGGTGTAGGACTCTTCTCCCTACGCTTCTAGTCCCATTTCGAGATGTTCTTTTGGGCCCTGCCCGCCCTCTTAGCGGCCTTGACACTAGTCTTCAGAGGCACGCTTGACAACTGGTAGCGATAAAAAAGCAAGTGCTACCTGGCGAGTGGTACTGCCGACGCTGGAGAGTGATTTATCGAAACTGCGCAGATGCAAGTAGGAAAACAAACTTTACGCCAAAGGTGGCGAAAGATTGGGCAGAACAATTTGAAGTTGTCTCCAGTTTCCTGCACTTTATTGCAAAGTGACAGACGCTCTATTAGCTGACTGAATGTTTTTCGTAATTTGGTGACGAGCCACTCACAATATACTAGTTTGTTCCCGGTATGATTTACATGAATGATACTCAGTATATGAACTTTGAGACTTAATTATTTGACAGTAAAAAAAACTTGCATGTTCCTACCAATGCTTAACATGTATTGCTGTTTTGTTGTATTGCTATTTTGGGAACTAATGGATTGGAGTTTAGGGACGCGACGTTTGAGAACTAATGCACTTGTATGCATGGAATAACGTTACAACTTCGAATGGTTTTGACTTAAGCAGATTTTTACCGGTTTAAGCTGTTTGGGACACGCAAAAACTAGTCTGGCTAGTTTACTACCATGGTACGTGCATGTCTACGGATCTCAATGATGTGTATGCTTACATGTGTAAAGTACTCATTCTATGACTAGCTTGTATATTATCTACGTCAAGTTCAGATCGAGGTTTCCCTGTGCGTGGCCTTGATATAATTAAAGGCCAGCCAGGTTTGTTGCGCAGTCGCCTTTCAGATGACGCCTCTAGTTCTCGTGCGACGCTTAGTTTGGAGATTAGAGGTGGTTCCTATTGCCCCCTCCCCCTCCGAGGCCGGGTGCGAGGATATGACAGGAAAAACGGAGAGGGTTATGCTTGGAGACGTAATAAAGCGTCCTGTACGATTGTCATGTCGACAAATCTCGCTAGTCGGATACGGTATCCATAACCATGTTAGATCGGCAACTTAAGAGGACTGGTGCCAACAGTACACGAACCTTAGTGCACGACCCTTCCGAATACGGTCAGATATTCATAGCTTTATTGTTGAAGCCTTCCGATTGCTAGAAGTTCGGCCGTATACACTGATGAGCGAGGAGGAAACGTAAGCGATGTTGTCACGATCGACATGGACATACTACTGCTAATCCAACAGATACTTATTCAGTAGTTGCTCATCCAGTACATGATATCACGTAACATACGATATATCTGGTTCAAATAGTGTTGTGGCGATTTAAATTTGGGCGATTGGGGATGGGGATTATGTGGGGGTGATTTAAAGGTATCTCGAGGAAAATATTCATTACGGTTGCAGGTCAAAAGTACTACACTAATTAATAGAAATAGATTACTGCATCTTGCAGACACTCGCTTTGTACTTCGTACTTCGCCCATAGGGCAAAAGGTGTGCATCCTCTCGGAATATTCAGCCAAGTTCCGATCAAGACTTCGGCGGCCATTTTACATCCTGAACGCAGAGGTGCTCAGTTGGAGCTTTGTTCGCACTGCGTGCACGTGGTTGTTTGAATGGAGTAGAAACAAACCCATATTATGACCCACGTGCTTTCTCTCCCAGTAGAAGCGCTGGAGCGGGTCCTTAGCCTTCTTAATATGGAAGACCTGCCATTAGTGGTGAGAGTGTGTAAGGCGTTGAACAGGACGATTTGTTCTGGAAAGGTGCAGAAGTTTACCCTGTACTCAATGCATCAGTGAGTCACCGGTGTATGTAGCAATACGAGCAGAAGTAGTTGTCTGGGAACTCTAGCGCTTCTTCTCGAAACACCTCGGGGCTCGAGTAGTGTCCATTGATGTCTGTGCCAATTCCCAGGGTGGAATGGACAGCAGTGCCTCCATTTTAATAATACTCCGCATCTTAATCAAACACCTCTCGGTGCAAGTCTCCTCAGAGTTTGTGTAACTGCACAGGCGACAGAACGTTGCCACGACTCGCACAGAACGGCACCTACGTGCGACTCGAAAATGGCCTGCCAAGTCGGACTCGCAGGTTGTCCTCTCCAAGCATCACGAGTGCATGGTGGCGCTACTTCCGCATTGTGGGGGAACACGACCTACTTAATGGTATCTAAGGAAACACTAATAACACACGGAAACGCGTGGAACGGAAGTACGATGAGAACGAAAACAACGTGGGGCGGCTGGTGTCATCCCACTAGAAATGAAATGTGGAGAAGAGCGACGGGCGTTGCCCCACGAAAATGAAGAATATACAACTGAAACAGCTGTCAACTGTCGATTAAGCCGATAGGGAGGTCGGAGAGTCCAGCGAGCGTTGGCAGAGACAGCGGTAACGTTCTCTGCTCTCCACCCTCACCTTGCCTGTGGGGAACAGGCAATGCTTGGCGTGCGCAACCGATGTGAAGGGTAAATGGCACAAATAATGTGGTCTATCAAATTGCACGCCAAAACTTGGTATCACATTCTGTTGCATCTCTTGTTTGCATCCAGGTGCCCCTTGTATTGGCTGCCCTGATCTACGGGCAGCCTTACATTGAGGGACCCAACGAAGGTGTATACAGCCTTGAAATGGGAGGCTGCTGCTGAATCAGACATGGGAACTACGATTAAAACAAGAATGCAAAATATGGAAGTACGAAGTAAGCCTCCAAGTAAGCAAGCAATATAACACTGCCTAGACTCGGCAAACGAGCGCTCGACAAAACGAGGTCGTGCCGTCCCTGGGTACCATGCCGTGCTGAGCGAGGGGAATGATCCAGATGAGCGAGGCGACCGCGAGCGATGAGCGAGGCGACCCTGATGCCGACAGTCTGCACTGTGGCAGAGTTATGAAGTGGGACGTCATATCACTAAGCAGACAGCTGAAGGCTAGCCAGCCTGGAGCGGGTGAAGCGACCAGCCGGGAAAAAGGTCTCCTTCCATAACGGCTGACATCCTGGACCAGGATAGCCTGCCCACCGTCTGCAAACAGACCAGTGCTGCGGATCTCGTCACAGTGCATGCAGTTCTGCATCACATCGAATCGTGGATATGACGGACGCCACACAGTCGGCTACAGACGATGCAAGAGCAGGATGTTCGGCCATCTCGTCGGTCACGGTGTACAACACACGGCCGGAGGAGTTGTTCCCCGTCACGGAGATGTGTCCCAACGGCTTCACAGTTACAAACGGCCGTACGGACACACCAAGTACCCCCATCAAGCAAATGCTACAGGACCTGTGTGCGTCTGATCCTAGGTATTCCGGGCGTGTATTATTATAGAGAGACATGGCCACTTGGAGGCTGCGTATCCCACCACCGTGGCTCGCCCGCGGCACCGTGGCTTGGGATTTGTTCAGAGATCCAGGAACAAGCTTGTGTTTGAAAGAAAAACAAGACGCTTTGGCCACGTTGGCGAAGGAATACCGTATTTCGCAAACAAATTAGCTATATTAATGCATCAAGCCATTCTACCTTGGGCCATTCAAGAATACCATACTTTATACACGCCAGTTCATGACAGGAATATACGGAAACCACACTGAATTCGAAAAGTATCAGTGCATATTTTTCCACAACTAAACATTGCTTTCACATCTCGCATACGCTGTATGTATTATGTTGGTGCGCGAATGTTTGTTGCGCATGTGTTCCCATTGACCACAAATCTATCCTTTCAGTGTATATATGTGAGGTATACCCAGACTGTCCACAATAGCCTCTGTACGTGGATGGCATGTTTGTGCCCATATTTCACATGCAGACTAAGGAATTAAAAAGCAATTGGCACAGATTGCTGCCGAGTGCATCGTTGTTCCCCGTAAGGCGTCTTAGGCGGTTCTTCAATGACTAATGTTTATGTGCATTAAGGTTTATCTACAGTCACGTTAGCTGTCAGAACTAGTCACACTTGCTGGCAGGCCCTCCAACAGCACTGAAACAGCTGTCTTAACCAAAG
Organism: Imbricaverruca yamaguchii; assembly: GCA_034440575.1. Classification (NCBI taxonomy): domain Eukaryota; kingdom Metazoa; phylum Arthropoda; class Thecostraca; family Neoverrucidae; genus Imbricaverruca; species Imbricaverruca yamaguchii. Next base: position 280,207 of record JAOTOL010001445.1, read on the forward strand.
ACTTCCTATACGCAGGCGACAAACTAGCGTTTGAAGCGAGGCCTTATCTTCTCGTCGGCCACGGTTCACGAGATACGGCCAGTGGAGGTGCTACCAGTCACGGAGACGTGTCCCACCGGCGTCACAGTAACAAACGTGTACGGTAGTACAAAATATCTCAGAGCAGACGCTGCGGGACCTGTGTACCGCCGACCAAGTGCGAAGTGCCCGTGTTTGGCCACCACACCTTGTTTTGCGACGACCAGGTATGGCTATGTTGGGAAATTGGGATTCGAAGTGCGGTGGCGTGCTGGGATCAAGGTCCTTTCCGAGGCTTCACCCACTGCGGGGAAAACCTACCCAACGAAATATACACGAACACGATAAACACATACAAAGTCGGGGGATACGCATGAAGAAAACCACGTGGAGTGACTGGTGTTACTCCACTTCAAACGAAATGTAGAAAATGGGTGATGTGTCACACCAGCAAAACTACGAAATTGAAAATCTGCGAAATATGAAGCCCATCACGCCAATTGGCCCACAGGAGTGATCGACGAGGGTTGGTAACGCGTGCACAAATAGTACTGAACACTCCATGCCAGTCACCTCTGCCGGCTGAGAATACATGACTGTGCCACTGGAACTCATTGTAGCAACTGGAATGTTGCAGACCAACCGAAGGATCCAGGCATGATTAGAAGCATCCTTCCTGGCCTGTAACGTATTTGAAGAACTGGTTTTGAAATTGAAAATAGGCTTAAGGCCATTGGGAGAGCCGGAGAGCAATGTTGCTCGGAGTGGAAGTGCGAGTGATGGAGAAAAGAGGTTTTAGTCATAGATGAGTTGGGGAACTTATAGTGATTTGACAACCAGGTTAAAAGAAGGTAAGCAGTAGGGTGCGAACATTCATTCTCCGAGGCAAGATGAATCGCAGAATGGTATACTAGTGCCACGGGACTAAATAGCAGGTGAGCTAGGATACTATTGAGGTAAGGGGCGCATCACCTGCTACTGGTTACGCAACGCTGATCTGATTCACACATTACAATTGGCAGTATGAACTAGCTAGCTGGGATTTGCGAGGAGCATGGGATGACGTTTTTGGATTTGAAGGGGATTTTTGGGGAGGGCTGAAATGTTTGCACTCGATGGACTACATTTGAGCAAGAGACTAGTGGAATTGCTCAACAATATGCATGAAGTTCTGAGTGGGAAACCGGAAACTAAGCAGTTCATAGGGTGTTAAAGTAAGAAATGAGTATTGCTTACCCAGCCTCTAGACTATTAGGACATATTGTGGAGAGTAATATTTCTGGTATGAAGCTGTGCCACAGCCAGTTTCCATGTCGGCACCAATTTTGTTATCAAATCTAAGTTGAAAGCTTCAAAATGTATAGTTAAATTCGTAGCTGGTAAGGGTATTGGCTCACCGGGATAACTGCAAGTGTAGATCTCCATAGCCAGACTTCTGTCAGCGGTGAGATTGTTTGATTATTTTTGTACTAACGTAATAGGATTACGCTGAATAAATTTAGCACCATATCTTGATATTATATAGTGCATAACTACCTTGGACTTTCCAGATTGTGGAAGCGCTCTAGGCTTTGTTTCTGTAATTGATTTCAGACTTGCCCAATATGTGTGTAGAGCATTTGAGTAAAAAATCAAGTTGGATAGTTCGCATAATTATCAGTCACGTTCGTCGCTTGTTAACTCGACATAGTCGGACAACCGTTACAAATAGTAAGAATTACACCAAAAAAAAACAACAAAAGAAACGTTTGAGAAAAGACCAAACAAATGAAGTTACAGGAGGACGTGCAAGGCGGATGTGGAAGTTACGAGTGTAGGGGTTCATCGGCGACTGGAGTAGGAAGGTACATACCTTCAGAACTGCCCAGACGCAGTCGGCAGACGAACGCTCGACGATTCGAGACTGCTGATCTCGGGTACCATGCTCAGTCGAGCGAGGGAGCGATTCTAACGACTGTGAGGCCCTCCATCAGAACTTCAACAACAGGCACAACCACAACAACCACAACCACATCTGGTCAACGAGGCGAATGGCGAGGTTTGTACCAGCCAACTCTGAAGTACACTGAACTGGGCCGGACCAATGACCCTCCGGTGATTCGACTGGCGGATGTGGGTCAGAATTGATGCATGTGGCATTTCAATGAGTTGCATACTTTTGTCGGTACTTCATTTCCCTTCGCATCCCGTATTTACTTCCATGGAACCCAGACTGTTTTACTTTGTCTCAAACAATTATCGCATACCTTGTTATAATGCGATTACTCGCATTTCACAGTACGTATTTTTTGCGCAACTTAGCTGCGCAAGACTATGTTTCGCATAGATGGTCAGCATGTGGAACGAAGGCTGGGAATTAAAGGTTAGCGATACCAGTATTGCGTCCGAGGCTGTAGGGAATGTCACGCTCTACCCCCATGCGGTTGAGACTTGTTGGTCTATACAATGGAGACTGGATGTGTTGCATTTGCCGTGACGGAGATGCGAAGTGTGTTCGCCTGGCCCGTGACAGATGTGACGGGTGTTCGCCTGTCCCGTGACAGATGTGACGGGTGTTCGCCTGGCCCGTGACTGATGTGACAGGTGTCGATTCGCACAGAGATGCAACATGTCGTAATTTGCACTGGGGCGGACACGTGAAGCTCGACACCGGAGACTGCGATTGTATGTGTAACACGTCTGTGGCGCCATCATATGCACCTGCTGTATGAGAGTGTAGCCTGGACACGGCATCACTCAGAGGGTTGATTGCCATAAATTCCGCTCCCGTGAGAGGAGGGCGAGAGCCTAATACGTCAATAACCAGTGACCACCACTCGAGGAAGTCTATGTTGCATATAGAAATCGATATAGAATGTGGGAAAAGTAGCAGTTTTTACAGCACATGTTCGAAGTAATACCAATATCGTGTTACCTATCCCAACATTTGACAAACGAATTAAGGAAATTAAGAAATATACACGGGATGACGTCTTGTGCTTTGTTCCATGGAAGGCGCGTTGGTTTCATCTCTGGACGGTTGTCCAATGACGAAGGTGTGCTTGCACCAAGGCTTCACTATAGTAACGCTAACGGTCAGGACTAGTCACACATGCTGGCAGGCCACCAAACAGCACTGATACACATGATAGAGCTGTCTAATCCAGCGACTTCCTATACGCAGGCAACAAACTAGCGCTTGAAGCGAGGTCGTGCCATGCCCGGCTACCATGTCCTGTGGAGCGAGGGAGACTGAATAGGAGGGGACCACAACGACGAGGCCGACCCAAACACTGATCCAAACACTGAATAGGAGGGGCGACACCGACGAGGCCGACCAAACACTGATCCAAACACTGAATAGGAGGCGGCCACACCGACGAGGCCGACCCAAACACTGATCCAAACACTGAATATGAGGGACGACACCGACGAGGGAGGCGATTCTTGTGACACCAGATAAGGGGCGTGAGGCTTCATCTTATCGGCCACGGTGCACGAGATACGGCCGGTGAAGGTGCTACAAGTCACGGAGACGTGTCCCACCGGCGTCACAGTAACAAACGTGTACGGTGCTACGAAATATCTCAGAGCAGACGCTGCAGGACCTGTGCCACAGACCAGGAGCGATGTGCGCGTGTTTGGCCACCGCGTGAAGTGAAGCTCGCTCAGTCCTTGCAACCTGTAATTAGGACGCCAGCGAATCATTGATACCAAATATTCCCCGTCGTCGTGCTGGTCGTTCAATCGAAACCCTAGATGATCCCCGTATCAGCACTGAAACATAGGCCTCCGGCACCTTAACCCAGTGAGCGCCTGGAAGTCTGGGCACATTGGAGAGGACCTCACCGGACCGCCCAACAGCAGCATGCTGTTAATGTCCCAGGTGGCGGTAGGACCGGCTCAGCTTTTACGGCATTAACGACAACACCAGGGACGGCATCGGTACGGGACACGTGTCAGATCCATGACTTGACCTTGGCTAAGTCACTTGACCTCGACTAACTCGTTGACCCTAGATGATCAGACTTCAAAATTACGAAACAGCTTGCCAAATTGATGTGGGAAAAGGCATGCCAAATTTGGGCGCGCTGCCACGCGCCGTTCGTCCGCTATCTGAGAAAAACCTGAGGGGGCGGTTGAAGACTCCTCCAGAGACGGGACGGGCAAGGAAAAGCCATCCACAACTTTTTTAAGCAAAGCCGTGATGGAGTCCAACGACAAATCCCCCATCCATACTCTCCATCCGACTGACCAGCGCTCGGAGACAGCCAGCCGGACCGGCGATTGGCTGACCTCAGGTCACGTGTTGGAGGGCGTGTCGCGCCGACCGGCCGAGGTTCCGTCAGTGCTGACCCAGCCGCTGACCGCCAATTGTAGAGGTGTCGGCCGCCGGGTCACTGAAGTAGCTACAGGTCTGTGAGCCCTTCGTGAGTCTGCCGGCGCGCACGAATCCGGGCAAATTGGCGAAGACAGCACCGGGCCGCCCAACAACATCATGCCGTTCATCGAGGCCTCTGGAAAGCTTTTCAATACCTGATTTTCACACACACCAAGGTTCAACTACCGTCACGTTAGCGAGCAGTAATGGCCACACTAGATGGCTGGCCCTCGATCAGAAACCCTTACGCATGGCGGGACTATCCAATCCGGAACGGTCCAGACACAGTCGCCAAACGAGCGCTTCACGAAGAGAGGTCGCGCCCCACCCGACAAACGTGCTGTGCCCAGAGAAGAGTCTTGACCCAGAAGGGATGATTGTAGCAGAGCTTCCTGTGGGGGATACTTGGAACACAAATATCCCCGTTCGTGTAACGGCAGGTACCGCGACAGAAATCATCGGTCCCAGTGCCGCCGAACTGTTGCTGCTTACTCGGCAGTCGCCGCCAGCCGAGCTGTCGAGGCCAGTGTCTATTGTGATCCATCCCCTCTGGTCAAGTTGGATATCCGGACGTCGGCTTACGTCGCTGTCTGACGGATGTTGACTTATCAGTGTCTGACGGTTGGATGTGGCAGTCATGGGTGTATGGCGATGTGACAGCCTGTTCTGGGCCGTAGCGCCACGAATTTCCGGCTGCCTGTGTGCAGCGTGGTGCAGCTGATGTAAGCAGGGCATGGGATACTGTGTCGCCAGCAGTAGAGTCGGCCGACCGGGACCGAGGCTCAGAGGTGTCTAATGTCTTAGACAACGGACAGTGTGACCCGCTGGTGTGGTGCGTTGAGATCGGGCATCGCTCTCGATAGTTAGAGACGCGTGATGGCGTCTCTGGCGTGTGGCCATGGGCGGATGCCCCGAGGCTATATAGGCGTCGATCTCTCAATATCTCGATCTCTCTCGATCTCTCTCGACCACGGTTAGTGAGTGGACGCTGCAGGGCGGCTGGCTGGTGGCCAGCCGCCCGGGCTCATCATTGAAGGTATTCCTGAGACCGACTGTCTGAAACCACTGTATGACTGTCGACGAGATGTAACCTTGTGAGATGGAAGCTAGTATAGTAGTAAGCTAGCTAGTATATGTGTGAAACGGCTAAGAGACTTTGAAAATATAACCGGGCTTCATAAAATCACAAACGCCGAGGTCCTGTAGACTATTAACGTGCCTAATGGAAGTTTACCTCAGAAAAAGAAAAAAATTGCGAACATGTCTGATAAAGCTCTGGGGGAGCAAAACTTCTCTACATAATGGTTCTGCCCCAGATTCCTCTTGCGTATTACATATCGCGCGGAAACTCCTACCTAACGAAATCTACACGAACACGAAAAACACAACCTCAGGCCACACAAGCACGACGAAGACGAAAACCACGTAGAGTGGCGAGGACCACTCCACCAGAAACGAAACGTGTAGAAAGGGTGACGAGTGTCACGCAACGAAAATGAAAATTGAAAAGCGCGAAATCGGAAGCAAGTCGCGCTAAGTGGCGGAACGGGGTGACCGAAGAGCTTTGGCGATGCGTTCGCAGACAACACTGAACACTCCATGCCAGTCACACTTGCCGACTGAGAATATAAGAACGAACCAGTTGAACTCTGGTTGTAGCTGGAATGTTGTAAATCCACAAGCACCCATGTACAAGCGGTGAGCGACGAATCCGGTGTGTGGAAAGTCTTGTTCTCCTTCAGTCATAGGTGGATATGAAATGTACCGCTTTCGACAAGGCATTTTTTCAGTTGTGCTTTGTTACACCATTGATTTGTTTTGAAGCAATCGGTCCATCATTGGCTGTCGAACTCTTCCATGCGACTGGCGGTGTTGCATGTGTTGTCTATCAGACTACGTTGAGTAACTGCATTAGCCCACGCACCAGCCCTTTTCATGGATGTCCCGTACTGCGCGTACTGCTTGGCGCGTTATGTTCATGCAGAATATTTAGTGACCTACACAAGGCGTGGTGGGACCACCGTTGACCATATAGACGGCCATGACTGGGCTGCGTGGTACATGTGGCACAGACGATCGGTGGCAACTACCAAACATATCTGCCCAGCAGGTATTTTGCGGGTGCAACGCCTAAAGCTTCGAGCTGGTGGTGATCAGTGTGCGTACCTGTCGGGAAAGTATCCACAAGTATCTACATCCACATGACTGAATCCTGGGGTCGGAAGCACCATGCAACCGTACCTTCCTAGCATTTTTTTCCAGGTTATGTAATGCCTGTGAGTATACGTCAATACATTCCTTGTCGGCGAGAGGCACTAAAGATTGCCTAGAGGCCTATTCGTTGGAGTTGTGTAGACTTGGTAACAGTATTAGTGTGTACTAAGTGGGTGTTGCTGAGGGTGTTGCCGGTGCCGCAGCTACTTGCCTCGGTAACTGTGGCGCCGGTGCCAGCCACGGACCATGGAAACACTATTCACCCTGCTCAGATCCTTGACGGGCTGGCCAGGTCATATTTCGCACAGCATGACCGTACTTGACAACGCTCTGCACAACTTGGTCGTACTCAGTAGCACTACCACAAAACGGCAGTACTCTAACAATCACAGGAGGTGCACATTACCCCCTTGGGACCACCGCGATAGAACAGAGTTCAGCGATGAGTCTACTACATTCTCCATATAGGCGGCTGGCTGAATATTTAATAGACATCCTCATCGGAAGTTTTGCTTCAAGACATTTTAGGAAAATCGGAAATCCCATCTGAAACTGAACATTTTCGTAGGTCTGTTCACATCCTTTTCGGAGGTGGAACTCAGGGCACTTTTGGTGTTGCATTTGCCACACCAATAGTATGCAGCTCGAGGACTAGGCCTATGGGGATTCACAGGTAGAATGCATTCAAAAGTTGGCTCGGCACACGATAATTTTAGTAAGTCTTCATCCAACACTCACTACCCAGCGCTTCCATCGTGGCTGGAGCTGGACACCCTAGCTGCCGGACGGACAAACTATCCCTCCGGCTACAGAGCAGATGCTCAGCTCCGCGCAGCACAGACACCTGTTACCACCACCGCGCGCGTCCATCTCCGACCGACAGGCCAGGGATAGCGATACCCTGCAACCCTTCGGGTGCGGCGCTCGCTTCAGGAACTCGGCAGTGCCACACCTCAGTCATTCTTAACAGCTCACTGTAGAATAGCAAGGAAGTCAAAAGCGCTATTGCACACAGGTACACAATGTTTCGTTATATGTGATATATATATATATATATATATATATATATATATATATATATATATATATATAATCAGTAGCGTCACCCATTCCACACGGTGTTAAAATGGCCAGGATCGATAACTCGTGTTTTGTATGTCTGTATGCATGTGCTATACAACCACATGGCTTAAGCAGTGTTGTGGAATATATCTGCTGTCGCACTCATCCATGCTCCTCTTCACGATGATAAGGATGCCAATAGACAATCACATTGAGATTTCAGTGACGTCCGACGTTCAGCGACGTTCGACACCTAATGCACTCGTATCCATGGAATGACGTTTTAAAACTTCCTTTTCTTTCCTTTTCAGTTACACGCGCCCTGGAGGCCCTTGGGAATTGGGAATTTTCCAGGGATCTAGGAATGAGTGAGGTTTACAGAAAAAAATAAAACGCTTTCGCCACACTGGCGAAGGAACACCGTAGTTTACGAACAAATTAGCTATATTAAGGTATCAAGCTATTCTACCTTGGACCACACAAGATTAACAAAATTATATGCACGCCAGCCCATGACAGGAATACACGGAAATCACCCTCTGAATTCGAATAGCATCTTCATATTTCTCCTCAATCAAACGTGAGGCCACATGTGGGGAGGTCTCACCAGGTGTGTCACCACATGTGTCACCACAACCCTCAAACGCGAGGCCACATGTGGGGAGGTCTCACCAGGTCTGTCACCACATGTGTCACCACAAACTTCAAGCAAACTAAGATAATCCGAGCAGGGACTTCGACATACGCTGAAGGCAAAACAGATTAATTTCGCACGTTTTTTCCTTCCGGCTGTTGATGCTTCCCGCCCAGGTTGAGCTCCGTATATGCAAATTTCAGACAGCTCCCTAATGTTCCGCTTACTGGGAACAGGCTAACATGCAACTACGTGCAAGTTTCAATCCTACTTTCAATTTTTAAGTTCAAAACAGCTTCCGACGATGGGGTGGTCCGAATCGAGCTCGGATTATCATGAGTCACTGAGTCAAAGACACGGATGAGAATAGCAAATTGTCTAGTTTCAAATGATAGGTTGAAATGTTAACAAAATACGTAGGACACAGTATGTTATGGGGAAGATGTTATGAGGAAGATAACCTTGTACCATCCCCGCAACGCCTGCCACAACAGTGGCGTCATTGGCGCGGTACGCAGGTATTCCGTCTGACCGGTCCCGCCTGATGTAGCTGCGTGGACTGATGTGACTCTGGTGACTGGAGGAGCCGGCTACATCGGCTCTCACACCATGCTGGAGCTGCTGGAGAGCTGCCGGCACGTGGTGGTTGCAGACAATTTGGTCGACGCGGACAACGGCGAGCTTGTGCCGGACAACATTCTCAAACACACTGAGCAGAGTCGGACCAGAGACTCGGTTCATTCGACTGGCGGATGCACTGGGTCAGAGTAAGTGCATGTGGCATTACGTGATTTCATTGCCAACGTTTCCAGGGTACTACACTCTTATATGCACTGTATTTACTTCCGTGAAACATTTGACGTTGGAGTCTTACCTCGTCGCAAACGATAGTACTGTTTATGTACACATGCCATGTCGTGAATTACGCCAAGCTTACTTTTGTCCAATTTACTGTGCAAAGGTTACTGATACGGATACTGCTCCTGAGATATGTTACTGGAGACGCCATACTGCCCACGCACGGAGTTGTGACGTGTCAGTCTGCATAAGAGGCTCGACTTGATATGTACCGCGACAGAAATCCTGGCACATCTCTTCCAGACAGAAATATAGCAGGCGAGATCTTGCACCGTGGCAGATATGAAGTGTGACGTCATGCGTCAAGCTGGCATGCGTTGTAAAGCAGATCAAAGCCAGCCAGCATGGAGCGGGTCACGTGACTGGCAAAACCTGGTCGGAAATGGAAAGAGGACAGGAATAGTCTGTCCGCCGTCAAACAGGAGTGCTGCGGATCTCGCCCGGAGTGCATGCAGTGCTGCATCACACGAATTCATGTGCATCGAAGATACTCATGATTGCATGAGTATTATCGATAATGCTAATGATAACAGATAAATGGATTCTACACAATATTCCTTCACCTGGCATTGCTGGAGTATGGTGGTCAACAACATCAACAGCTTCATCAAATACGAACATTACATGCGATACAGTCAGACTTGACGCTAATAGATTCGACAAACACCTTCCAATATTCGGTCAGCACGGTCATTCACCTCGCTACTGTGGACGCTTTTGGGCAGTCTGGCACCAAACCGCCGGCGTACTACTACGACAGCATCTGCGACACCATCGCTCCGCTGAGGGCAGTGGGGGTCTACCAACCTGATGAAGCCTAATACGACGACAACGTCTGCGGCGCCGTCACACTCCTGAAGGAGTGTGTAGCCTGGACACCGCTGCTGGACGGTACCGCTCACCGAGTCTCGTGTCACGAAATTCAGCTCTCAGGGCGGGGGTACGAGCTCGATACGTCCCAACCAAGGAAGACATCGAAGAAGTGAATAATGTTAACACTGGGAGGCGAACACTATCGTCTATTACGTGTTGATTCACAGAACCCTGCTGATTGTACAAAATTGTTCCACGGAAGGGCGCCATATTACGATATTTGACGTTTTTTTCAATTGCTGATGTTCATATACATTACGCTCTAACCACATTCAAGTTCACGGGTCACACACCGCCAAGCCTTCGATAAGCACTCAACCGCACGCATGACTGAGTATCCTGTTCGGAAACTGCCTGGACGCGGTGAGCAAACTGGCGTTTGACGAACGAGGCCGTGCCGTCACAAGTTCCCATGCCGACCGAGGGGGACAACCCTAACTTCGATGAGAGAGGAAGCAATTCCAACACAGACTAGGAGACACCGAGGAGTGGGGTGGCCCTGATTGACCAGGCGACAGAGCGAGCGATACTGACGACCCTGGCGAGCGAGGTGACTGGTGACTAGCGCCATACGGTCGGCAAAGGACGGTGCAGGAGCAGAGTGTTCGGCCATCTCCTCGTCGGCCACGGTTTACAACACGCGGCCAGAGGAGTTGCTGACGGTCATGAAGACGTGCCCCACCGACGTCAGTCATAAATCCGTACGGACACACCAAGTAATTATCGAGCAGATGCTACGAGACCCACGTGCCACAGACCGGCGGATTTGGCTACCAGGTGAAGTGGAGCTCGCGCTCTGTCACTGTCCCTATTGTCGATTGCTGGTGATGTTTATTGGATGTACAAGGAGCCGAGTGCATGGATAGGTGGCATGGTTCAGTAGTGCATTGTACTGTACTACGTCTTATGCACTAATCTGAAGAGTAAGCTTGCAGTGCAATAGAACATATGAAGCATGTATCAAAATGTTGAGGAATTGCTCACGAAGTGAAAGTCTGATCACAGTTCAGAAATAATGCCTACTCTTAGACGTGTCCGTGCAGTGTTGGCAACGGTCTACAGTTTTGAAGCACTGGGACGGGAAACGGGACACGTGTCTGAGACCCATGCACGTACGGCTGCCAGTGTAGTCAGCCCTCATCCTTACTGCCCGCCGGAAAGCCGCTCCAGAAAGCACTTTCAGCACGATCGTGTTCTCCAGGAATAGCGGGCGACTACCGGACAATTGCGATTGCAAATGCGAGGCGAATACTGGGGCGGGTAGGTAAACAATGTCACAAAGACAAATTAATAACATGAAGAGAAAAAAACAGTGAGCAACACGTTTTATAGTAACATGAAAGTGAAATTCCATCAACTGGATAAACTTTAAGGACGAACTTTTGACATTAATTTTCATCACGTGTATCAATGACTTTCCCAGAATTTCCAAACAAGCATGTACCTTTTTGCTGATAGCTATTCTTGTCAAGGCTAGAGGTATAAACTAATTACAGAATAAAATTAATGGAAATGTTCCAGAGCTAACAAAATGGTTTGAAGCAAATGGGATGTCAATGAATGCAACAAATGCAAATTACAAAATATATTCTGGAACTCTCATTAATGAGAGAGAATGAGCAATTCTTCTCAAGTGAACAGAAAACAACAAAGCAAGTAACTTGGTATAGTGTTGAATGACGAATCTGATGGGTATGGACACATGGATCATGTCACAGCCATCATTAGTAGAAGCATGGGTATTACGGGGTGGGAAGAATACTTTATAACCAGCAGAAAAGTGAAGCACTTGTACAACTCTAATCCTTCGCTATTTAAATTACTGTGCTGTGATTTGGGTTATAATCAGCCCACTAGATTAGACCAAGTTACAAAATCCGAGAAACGTGCATTGCGAATCGTTGATTAGACGTTTTACACATCCTACAAGTGAGATATTCATGAAGTACAACATTTTGAAGGTCACGGATAAGGTGCAAGAACACTTATATCGCACAAATGTGTCCAATTATACATTGCCACATGCTACGACCGACTATTCAGCATGCAACACCTAATACAAAAATCGTTCGTCTATCTGTACCATTTGCTTAACGACAATATAAGCTGCATCTTATTACATACTGTGCACTGAAATCCTGATTGTATTGTAAATTGTAAATTGTATTGGTATCACATTCTGTTGCATCTCTTGTTTGCATCCAGATGCCCCCTCGTGTTGGCTGCCCTGATCTACGTGCAGCCTTACATTGAAAGACCCAACAAAGGTGTATACAGCCTTGAAATGAGAAGCCGCTGCTGAATCAGACATGGAGACTACGATTAAAACACAAAAAAAGGCAAAATATGGAAGTACGAAGTCAGCCTTCAAGCAAGCAAACAACTGCCTAGGCTCAGCAAGAGCGCTAGACGACACGAGACGGTGCCGACCCCGGGTACCACACAGCTTCACCAACAACAACAACATTCACACCTTGGTCAACGAGGCCAATGGTGAGGTCGGTGAGGTTTGTGCCAACCAACACTGGACCACACTGAGCAGGGCTGGGACAGGGACCCTCCGGTCACTCGACTGGCGGATGTGGGTCACAATACGTTCATGCGGCATGTGAAGGAGTTGCATACTTTCATCCGGTACTTGATTTGTCTTACATATGCTGTTTACCTCCCTGGAACCCCGACAGTTCTACTTTGTCGCAAACAAGACGAAGCTGACATGTGCCGGCAGACAGCTCAAGGTCGGCCAGCCTGGAGCGGGTGAAGCGACCAACTGGGAAAAGGGTCTCCTTCCATAACTGCTGACATTATGGACCAAGATAGTCTGTCCGCGGTTTGAAAACAGGCCAGTGCTGTGAACCTCGCCTGTAGTGCGTGTCGACGATGCAAGAGCAGGATGTTCGGCCATCTCATTGGTCACGGTGTACAACGCACGGCCGGCGGAGTTGTTGCCCGTCACGGAGACGTGTCTCACCGGCATCACAGCCACAAGCCAATACGGACACCAAGTACCTCATCGAGCAAATGTTACAGGACCTGTGTGTCTTATCCTAGGTATTCCTGTCGTGTAGAAATATCGAGTGGCATGGCCTCATGGAGGCTGCGTATCCCACCACCGTAGCTTTGGATTTGTTCAGGGATCTTTCAAACGCCAGGAATAACCTGGTGTGTGAAAGAAAATTAAGGCGCCTTTGCCACGTTGGCGAAGGAATACTCGTTTTTCAAACAAAGTTGGCACGTTGAGGTATCGAGATATTCTACCCCGGAACATCTAAGATTACAAATTTTATACACGCCAGCTCACGACAGGAATACACGGAAATCACGCTCAGAATTCGAATAGCACCTTTGCATATTTCTCCTCAAGTAAACATTCCCTTTACCTTTCGCATGCGTTGCATTATGTTGGTGCACGAATGTTTGTTGCGCATCTGCTCCCACTATTGACCACAAATTTACTCCCAAATATCTGAGTTATACCCAGACTGTTCATAATAGCCTGTACATGGTACATGGAGGGCACGTATCGTGAAATAAATACAAAAGAATGACATTCATGTAAATAGCATACTCATAGCGGAGCCATGTACTCAACCCATGTATGATTGTGTGTTGTATGGAAAATTAAAGTAGACGGTTTGAATTATTATAGACCAAACGTATCCTAGCTAAATCCTGGCATTTCACTTCGAATTGTAAGTAGAAATAACGATCTGGAAGAGACTACTTAAAACATTGCCTTCGTTATCGGAACTACATGTGCTGGCTTTCTTTGGATTATTTGCATATATTTCAGAGGAAATACCTGGTTTTACTCGTAAGGGGCTCCAGTGATGGGCACACTGATCGCTCATTTTGCAGAAGCAATTCGAGCAGAAGGATACGCTCTTACATATTGCGAGTACAGGTGCCCAAGTAAAGGGTGTTTGGATAGGCTAGGAGTAATGAAGGGATGTGGAGATGGTGCAACAGTTGTACATGTCTGTCTGTGTGATGTGAGAAGACAAAGCCGAGGAAACAAGTGTACAGGTAATTGATGAACATGATGTTAATCTTAATTTAACTTAGTATTTCTTTGTTAATCATGCTAAGTTAACAATTATCAAAGTTTGAGCAAACATATAGTGAAATTGTTAACTACAATTTCACGCGACTAGCTCTGCTTCGCAATAGAACCCTGGTTCATAAAGCCACCCTAGCAACAACACTGATTAAATTTATTTACAACAAAAAGTATTTTTCAAAAAAGCCGACGTATCAGAGAAATCAAACATTCCATTATACATCGCCGACCGTCCAATCGAAACCGCCGTCAACCTAGTCCGTGGAAGGCGTTCTCGTTTGATAGACGGTTCTTCAGTAGCTAATGTTCATACATTAAGGTTCAACTACCGTCATGTTAGAAAACAATGCTGGTCACGCACATCCCCGCAAGCCCTCTATCAGAACTCCAACCCGAACGCATGGTAGAGCTATCCAATACCGAATTACCTAGACTCAGTCATCAGCTGTCGGCAGCTGATGGCAGCTGTCTGCCAACATTCGTGTCCCAGGTGGGTTCAACTCAGCAGACACGGCGGCCAGAACCTGGTCAACGAGCCCAAGGACGAGGTTTGTGCCAGTAAACATGAACACACCTGGCCAGCGAGGCCAATGGCGAGGATTGTGCCAGTCAACACACACACAGAGCAGGGTAGGAACAGGGACCCGCCGGTAATACGACTGGTGGATGTGGGTCAGAATTGGTGAATGCGGCATGCGAATGAGTTGCGTACTTACGTCTGGTACTTCATTTCACTTACGCGTCCTGTATTTCCCTGGAACCCTCACCGTTTTACATTGTCGCAAACAATTATATCATTCTTTTAGAATGCGATTACGCGCATTTCAAAGAACTTATTTTTCTGCGCAATTTAGCTGCGCAAGATTGTTTGGCATAGATGGTCAGCATATGGAACGCGGCTGGGATTGAAGGTTACCAATACGGTTATTGCGCGAGAGGTACGCTGCTGTAAAGAATGTCATGCCGTGCCCCCACAGGGTTGGGTTTCGTTAGTCTGTATAATGGAGATGGGACGTGCTGTATGCACCGTGACGGAGAAGTTGTGTGTTCGCGTGACCAGTTGCGGGTGTTCGCCCGGCCGACGAGATGCGATGGGTACCGATTCGCACAGATAGAGATGTGGCGTGCCGTAGTTTGCACTGCGGCAGAGACATTAAGTATGATACAGGAGACTTCGATCATATGTATGACACCGTCGGTGGCACCATGACTTGAATGCCAGTGTGCAGCCTGGACACGACTGCTAGACGGCATCACTCAGCAAGAGGTTTAGTTGCCATGAAATCCCGCTGTCGTGAGGAGGGCGAGAGACACCCAAAACCAGTGACGACCAGGCAAAGAAGTAGATGTTGCATATTGAAATTTAAAGGTTATTTTGGGGTTGCGACTTCACGGTCCCCTATGATTATGACGCCGGCGTCCTGCGCAGCCGTCGAAAAGATAAAATTCGCAAATACGGTAGTGTCGCCTTCCTTGAGGCAGTTAAAGTTAAGTATCGGGTCGCGGTCGCGACGTCGGAGGCAGTCGTGATTGGCAGCCGCGGCTTGATGTTGACTGAGACATTCCAGCGACCGCTAAAGTCCCTCGGAATCCACCTGAAGCGCGACTTCGAGCGTCTTCAAGAGGGGGTTTTGAGGGGCACGTCGTTGGTTTGGTCTGCGTTCGCCACGGGAGGTCGCTGACTCAAGCAGCAAGACCATCCCAGCTGGGTCGGCGGCTATGGCTCCCGCCGGGGATCGCCACGCTGCGGGTTGACGCGTCGGCAACTTGCCTATGGCCATCAGCGGCGAGCCGGCGCGTCGCTGGAACTGGTGTTTGTCCGTTGTTTACATGTCGGGCGCATGAAGATGCTTGATTGGATTGTTCGGTGCTGGAGAACGGAGAATTGCGAAGTGTTTGACTGTTTTTGCTGGATATGAATGGATCTTGTCGATGGCGGAGTTTGAGAATGAGATGGATTGGCGAGATTGATGCAATTGATCGTTGAAGGCTGGGACGCCCCCTCGAAGAAGAAGCACACCGTTCGCGGCGCGCGACTTTTTCGCACGATTGTTGTTTTGCGTGCATGTTCGTGTTGTGTCTTTCATGTAAGTCCAGACCGCCGGGTGGCGACGGCTGTGTTTTTGTTGGTGTCGTCCGGCGGAACTCTTCACCGGACGGCACCCATCCCCAAAATCCGTCGTCCATCCGGCGGAAAATTGAAATAAAATTTTTAAAAAATAAATAAAATAAAATAAAGGTTATTTTGGGGTTGCGTGGGAGAGTGCAGTTAAATGTAAATTATGCTCTCACATGGCAGTGACCGGTTCCGGGCCGCCTTTGCTTGACCGCAAGGCATCGAAAGGCCCAACCAACCCTGGGTGATACTAAGAGTTTTGGTGAGACAGGCTGCGCTGAAGCCAGCACAAAAACTGGCTCTTCTACGAGCGCATGTCCTGCCGAGCCATCAGCATACTCTGCGTTTGGGAAAAGTGTCTGATAAATCTCTGAGGCACCTGGATCGCGTACTCCACAAAGCGATTCGAGGCATCCTCCACCTCCCGCCGGGAACACCCACGGCTTTTTACCACCTGAGGTCGGAGGATGGCGGGCTCCACATCCCCTCATTCAGAGAGACTGTTGGTTTGATGCGTACCCGGCGGCTAGTGAAGCTCACAATGAGCCATGATATTCTGGTAAAGTCCCTGGCCGCCGGGTCGGGGCCCGTCAACGCTGAGATCGCTTATTGGCGCGAACATCTGCGCCTGGAGGATATCTCCCCCAAAGGACTCACCAAACATAAGCTGAGAGTACCGAGGGTTGAGGCGGCCAAATACCGGAGAACCGCCGTGGGGAGCCGATTTGATACCGAGGCCTCACGGTGGGGAAACCGGTGGCTGACCAATCCATCGGTCAGCCTAACTGGCCAGGAGTTCATCCACCTGGCCAAGGCCGTCTCGGAGAATCTCCCTGTACGTGCCAATTTAACTCGTGGACAAAGTCGACCGGTAAGGCCCTGTCGAAGGTGTGGTGCATACGCAGAGACCCAAGCCCATGCCCTTAACGGGTGCCGCGAACTGCGGGCGGCGTACATTAGACGCCATAATTGGCTTCACCATGCGGTGGAGTCGATGTGGCGTCGAGGTACGCATGACTCAATCCATCGAGAACCCGCAATCGAAGTAGACTGCGAAACTTTCCGCCCAGATACCATCCTGGTGACGGAAGGGCGGACGTCGGCGGTCGTAGTGGACTTCACGGTCCCCTATGATTATGACGCCGGCGTCCTGCGCAGCCGTCGAAAAGATAAAATTCGCAAATACGGTAGTGTCGCCTTCCTTGAGGCAGTTAAAGTTAAGTATCGGGTCGCGGTCGCAACGTCTGAGGCCGTTGTGATTGGCAGCCGCGGCCTGATGTTGACTGAGACATTCCAGCGACCGCTAAAGTCCCTCGGAATCCACCTGAAGCGCGACTTCGAGCGCCTTCAAGAGGGGGTTTTCAAGAGCGCCTTCAAGAGGGGTTTCGCCCGCGGCACCGTGGCTTGCGATTTGTTCAGGGATCCAGGAACAAGCTTGTGTTTGAAAGAAAAACAAGACGCTTTGGCCACGTTGGCGAACGAATACTGTATTTTGCAAACAAATTAGCTATTTTAATGTATCAAGCCATTCTAACTTTGACCATCAAAGATTACCATATTTTATACACGCCAGTTCATGACAGGAATATACAGAAATCACGCTCTGAATTCGAATATAGTTTGTGCATATTTTTGCCCAACCAAACATAACCTTCACATCTCGCATACGCTGTATGTACGAGTATTATGTTGGTGCGCGAATGTTTGTTGCGCATCTGTTCCCATTATTGACCAAATATATCCTTCGTGCAAATATGGGAGTTATACCCACTGTTCACAATAGCCACTGCACGTGTAGGGCATGTATTGTGAAATATCAATAAATAGAATAATGATGCTAATTGAAATAGCGTACAGTCCCAATTATGTTTATGTGTTGTATGGAAAGTTAAAGTAGAGCTTCAGTTAATGTAGGCCAAACGTATACCGCTAAAATCTGTGTATTTTACTTCGAATTCTAAGTAGAAGTAACTGGAAAAGACTGGTTAGAACATTGCTTTAGTTATCGGAACTACATAGGTTATGTTGGCTTTTACATTATTGGCATATAATAGAGTAATATATTCGGCTTTAATCTTAGGAAAATCCAGTGATGGCGACACTGATCGTGTATTTGCCTAAGGAATTCGAATAGAAGGACTATATATTCCAGCTGCCCTGGTAAAGATTGTTGGGATAGGCTACACGTAATTAAACGAAGCGGAGAGGGTGCAACAGTTGCGCATGCCTGTGAATGATGTGGGAAGACAATCGAGGAAACAAAAGAGTACAGGGAATTGATGAACATGTTAATCTTAATTTAGCTTAGCATTTGTTAATAATGCCAAATATACAATTATCAAAGTTTGAACCAATATACTGTCAAATTATTAACAACCATTTCATGCAAGAAGCTCTGCTTAGCAATAGAACCCAGATTCCTAAAGCCACCCCAGCAACAACTGATTAAATTCATTTACAACAAAAAAAAACAATTTCGAGAAGAAAAAACGCCAACGTATCACAGAAGCCAAACATACTATGCCTTGCTGACCGTCCAATCGAAACCGCCGTCAACCTAGTCCGTGGAAGGCGTTTTCGTTTGATAGACGGTTCTTCAATAGCTGATGTT
This sequence comes from Imbricaverruca yamaguchii, assembly GCA_034440575.1. Taxonomy (NCBI): domain Eukaryota; kingdom Metazoa; phylum Arthropoda; class Thecostraca; family Neoverrucidae; genus Imbricaverruca; species Imbricaverruca yamaguchii. The sequence goes on from JAOTOL010001445.1 coordinate 299,013, forward strand.
CATACATTATGGATTAACTACCGCCATGTTAGCAAGCAATGCTGGTCACGGACTTCCCTGTAAGCCCTCCATCAGAACTCGAATCCGAATGCATGGTAGAGCTACCCAATACCGAACTGCCTAGACTCAGTCAGCAGCTGTCGGCAGCTGTCGGCCAATATTAGTGTCCCAGGTGGCGGTGGGACCAGCTCAGAAGATACGGCGGCCACAACATGATCAACGCCGCCAATGGTGAGGATTGTGCCAGCCAACACAAACACACCGAGCAGGGCCGGAACAGGGAACAGGGAGCAGTCATTCGACCGGCGGATGTGGGTCAAAATTGGGGCATGTGGCATGTGAATGGGTGGCATACTATTGTCTGGTACTTCATTTCCCTTACGCTTCCTGCATTTACTTCCCTGGAACCCCGACCGTTTTACATTGTCTCAAAGATTATCATACGTTGTTATAATGCGATTACGCGCATTTCGCAGAACTTATTCTTCTGCGCAATTTAGCTGCGCAAGATTATGTTTGGCTTTGATTTTAAGCATGTGGAACGTAGCTGGGATTAAAGGTTACCAGTATTGCGCAAGAGGTACGCTGCTGTAGAGAATGTCAGGCCATAGCCTCACGGAGTTTCCTTCACGTTGGTCTGTCCAATGGAGATGGGACGTGTTTGTACCATGACCGAGATATGAAGTGTGTTCGCCTGATCCGTGACCGATGTGATCTGTGCTGACCTGCACAGAGAGATGTGGCATGCAATAGTTTGCACTGTGGCAGAAGCATTTACTCTGCTACTATAAACTTCAATTATGTATGACAACGTCGGTGGCAACATCACACTGTCGAGTGTGCCGCCTGGACACGACTGCTAGATGGCATCACTTACCGAGGGATAATAGTTAGGAAATTCCGCTCTCGTGAGAGGAGGGTGAGAGCGTAATACGTCAAAACTAGTGAAGACCAGGTGAGAGTCGATACGGCATGTAGAAATTGAACAAGAAAAATAGCAGTTTTCAGCAGCACATATGGTAACATCAAACTGGTGTTGCTTATCCCCATATTACATGTACAAATTCAGGAATTAAACATCACGAGATTATGTCTAGCGCTTTGCCGTTCCATGGAAGGCGCGTTAGTTTCATCTCTGGACGGTTCATCAATGACTAAGGTGTACGTGCACTAAGGTTTCATTATAGTCACGCCAACGGTCAGGACTAGTCACACTTGCTGGCAGACCCTCCACCAGCACTGATACACGATAGGTGTTTAATCCAGACTTCCTATACGCAGGCAACAAACTAGCGCTTGAAGCGAGGTTGTGCCCTGCCCGGCTGCCATGCCCTGTGGAGCGAGGGGACGAACCCAGCACTGAATAGGAGGCGGCGACACAGACGAGAAGAGACTATCGTGACTGAAGCCAGGTGCAGGGCGTGAGGCCTTATCTTCCAGTCGGCCACGGTGCACGAGATACGGCCAGTGGAGGTGCTACCAGTCACGGAGACGTGACCAACCAGCGTCACAGTAACAAATGTATACGATAGGACGAAATATCTCATAGAGCAGACGCTGCAGGACCTGTGACACCGACCAGGTGCGATGTGCGCGTGTTCGGCCACCGTATGATGTGAAGCTCGCTCTGCCTCAGCCCATCGTGGATCACATCGCCCAAGCCCACGAATCTGCCGCTGCAAACGCTGCGGAGCTTTGCGGGATGTCTGCCGTGTGTGACGTCATCGGCCGGCTCAGTGGTCGTGAACTAATCGCCGTGCCGACTGGTGGTGACGTCATTCAGCGCGTGGATTCAGGTTCTCGGCCCTTTCACCCGCGACCTAGGGTCGGCAGAGTGTGGGAGCAGCGGGCGCCGTGGCAGAGCGGAGTAGGCGTAATAGACAGGGCTCCGGGTCACAGCGAGGCTTAGAGACACAGCGGGCCGGCGTTTCTGGATCGGTGCGCACGGTGTCACAGCCGTCGACACTCACCTTCTGCGTGCCCCTTTAAAGCGTGCCGCTGTTTCCGATGCGGTGGAGAGGGGCACATCAGGAGAGGTTGTCGCGCAGCGGTACAGGCGCAGGAACTCTGTCACGTTTCAGAGGAGACTGTGGACATCACTGCAATGGAGCCGACTTCAAGTGAGAATCGCCATCGTGACGGTTAGCGACAATCAGACGATTTGTTTCGATCGCATTTGCAGTTATCTGGGGGTGGACGTAAACCGCCGCTTATGGTGGACGCGTCACTGGATGGTGGGGATGCCTGTATGGAGGTGGATACTGGGGCTGCGGCCAGTGTGTTCTGAGCAGGAGCTGTTGCGTCTGTGGGCTCCTGATCAGGGTGGGAATTTTGGGCCCCTCCTGGAGTATGGAGACCTAAGGACATTTTGTTCTCCAGGATTGTGACTGCAAATGTTGAACTTTTTTATTATCCGAATGAAACGTGCCAATAATGGATGACATTTTGTTTCCAGGATCTCAGTCCAGCTCCAACAATGCAGTTGCAGTTTCCAGTCCATCATACAAATTAGAAGCCTGGACAACAGAACAGAAGAGCATGGCATAGCAGGTCACAAGGCATGAAATGCAGGTTGCAGTCAATTGCCCAGGAAGCATATCATGTTATATCAGAATACCTACAAGTTTGTGGTGGTTGTTTGGATTGCATTGTGCATGTGTTAAGCATATTGCATGCTATGCGTGTGTGTATGAATCTGCAAATATGCTTTGAATAAATAGATTAAACTCTGGCTATACCTATATTTATTTTGCCTGGAAGAACTCATATTGAAGGTGCCAGGAAATGACATGAAGGAAATGTTGCTGCAAAATCCCACACATTTGTGGTGGAGACCTTGTTTATATCAGATAGGTACGGATCGCACAGTCACAAACTATGTCCTGGCTCAGTCTAAGCCCCAATCAAGGCCGAACTCGTGGGGGGGTTACTCAGGAAATAGTTGGTGTGCACGATGCCCCCAAATCCGAACGAAACAAAAGCATCGACATAGCATAAAAACAATAGAGAACAAAATAATGTAAATTTCGGAACTAGTTATTACCTCAGCCTCCAGGATATTTTCACACTGGCAGGACGGCGGCCCAGCACAATCACTCCGTAACCACAGATGAATAGTCATTCGGCTTGCGCCAATCTCGTCTCATTCTGAGTAACAAAGATGAGGGATTAGGTTTTCGTATGTCTTCAGAATTCTATCGAAATGACTTCAGAAGGAAAGATTGGAATATACCACGATTCTTCTTCATAATTCCGGGAAATACTGGCGTTACACCAAAAAATCTCCATTACGAAACCTCTCGTATTGCTGCCATATCTTGCCACCATAGTGGAACTCGAAATATGCACAATGACGTCAAATACTCGCATATCGGACCCGAGGTCCTGTTCTCCAGCCGCATTCCAATCGGAGACTACCGGAGAACGTAATTCTGGACATCTCAGACCGTTTTCAGTGATTTTGTGAATTTCACGAAATAGAGCATTCAATTTCGAATTGAAATGCATAAAATAGCACCAGCTAGCGAACTTCATTGATGGCAGAAGACCTATTTTTGGGAGCCATGTAAATGCTAAAAAAATGCAAAAGAACTTGGGTTACTTTGGTATGAATTCCACCTCAATTCGCAAAACTACTGTAACCCATCAAGAGAAAAGCACCTGAATAGTAGTTTTATCACTTCAGCAACTGCAGTAACTGTGCATGTACGGAGTTTAAACGTTCTCCGGGCCATTTATGGTCACAAATAGACGTCATTTAAAATAGTTACGAAAATATATCATGTCATCATTTGACCACCCTTGGATACGTCGCCGTTAGGACAGGACAATATCCGTACTAGAGTAGGAGAATTAACAAATTATTGGGACGGTCTCGCTCGATTCAAGTTTTGATCTAGGATAAAGACAACGTAATTTCATGATTAGGAACATATATCTTCAGTGTATTGATTCCCATATAACTGAAGAAAAAAGGTTACACCGTATTGACGTATGAATTCCTATTAAAGGCGACAGGAATTGAGGTAAAGCAGCGGTCTTGAAATTGTGAAAATATTGCAGTCATGTTTACACAGCGACCACACTTTGACCGCGCGTTTCGCCTAGCTGATTTGTCCCCTTCCCTTTGCGCGAAGATCTTTGTCTCGATTGGTTGGGTACGCTCTGGTTGAGACAAAGTTTTGAGAGCTTTCCGGAGAAAAGCCTAGTAAGTGCGAGTGAATTAAGTGGGCGTGATTGAAGTGACTTAGGGTCCAGTAAAGGGGTGTAAGTATGCTCGTAAGTAAGCGGCTTGTATGCTTTTCAGCAATCATCTCAGCGACCGCTAAAGTCCCTCGGAATCTCCCTGAAGCGCGATCTCGAACGCCTTCAAGAGGTGGTTCTGAGGGGCACGTCGCTGGTTTGGTCGGCGTTCGCTACGGGAGGTCGCTGACTCGAGCAGCAAGACCATCCCAGCTGGGTCGGCGGCTATGGCTCCCGCCGGGGATCGCCACGCTGCGGGTTGACGCGCCGGCAACTTGTCCATGGCCATCAGCGGCGAGCCGGCGCGTCACTGGGACCGACTGTCCATGCCGGTTGCGAGGCTCCAGAGGTTGTGTGTTTTGGCTTGTTTGATGGATTGACGGACGGAATTGCGGAGTGATTAGTGTGTTTTGCTCGCTTGGCACGATAATGCCGATTGCGAGGAGATGTGATGCGATGGTATATTTTGTTCGATCAAAAAAGGCTGGGACGCTACGCTCTATAAAGGGAACCACGCCGCTCGCGGCTGCGCGACGATTGGCAATGAGCGTGCGTGAATGTGTTAAATCCTGTGTCTAAGCTCAGACCACCGGATGGCGTCGGCAGTGTTATGTTGGTGTCGCCCAGGGGAATTATTCCCTGGGTGGCATCCTACGTTAAACCCGTTCGACCACCCGGCAGAAAATTGATTAAAAAGAAATATAAGTAAAGAAATTGGGCGCCAAGACGGTTTGGTGCAGGCGAGAGGTTCTTCGACATTGAACACGATTTATATTCAGTAGTCACCCCTACGATCGGTGGCGCTCAGGGCAGAACATCGCCCATTCCGATGAACCGTATGGTTAAACAGGGCTGCTCCATGTCCCCGATTTTGAACATGGTTATTGATGGGCTGATTGGAGCCTTGGGGCAACGGCATGTGCTTAAGCCCAATGGCGAGGATGAGACTGGGTATAATACCCTGGCCTTATCAGACGACCTTGTGTTGGCTTCGGGCAGCGCGCACGGGATGCGCCATTTGCTGGGTATCTGATATATTTATCAGACCGGAGTATGCGAGTTAACGCGGCCAAGTCACATGTCATCCGACTTCCGCCGACACTAGGTACGAAAACCCTGCAGGTCATCCAAGGGGCCAATTTCCACTTCCACGGCGTCCCGATCCAAAATCTGCGCGTCGGGGAGGTGGAGAAGTACCTGGGGTTTGAGCCGACTCCACTTGGCTATCAAAAAGTTCAAGTGAAGCAGCTGCTCGTGGACGTTCAATTAGTGAGACAGGGGGCGGTCAAGCTGACCAATCCATCGATCAACCTAACTGGTCAGGAGTTAGTTTACCTGACCAAGGCCGTCTGAGGATCTCCAGGTCCGATCAATCGTGGTCAATCTCCACCGATAAGGCCCTGTTGAAGGTGTGGTGCATATGCAGAAACACAAAGCCCATGTCCTCAAAGAGTGCTGCGAACTGCGGGCCGCGTACACACAAACGTGAAAAACGCATATACCCAGGCTACAAAAGCACGAGGAAAACGAAAATCAGGGAGTGGCGGGTGCCACTCAACTAGAAGCGAAATGTGGGGAAAGGGCGAAAAGTGACGCCGAACGAAAATGAAAATTGCAAAGCTGTGAAATCGGAAGCCAATCGAACCAAGTGGCGGAACGCAGTGGTCGACAAGCTTCGGAGACTTGTTGGCAAATAGCACTGAACACTATGCCAGCCACCTCTGCCGACTGTGGGAATGCAAGAATGCCCCAGTTTAACTGTGGTAGTAGGTGGAATACTGTACATCACCTGCACATCCAAATCAACATTGCCAATGGCGAGGTTTGTGTCAGCCAACACTGAAACACACCAAGCAGGGACCTTCCATTCATTCGACTGGCCGATGCATCAAAATGGGCGCATATGGCATGCGAATGAGTTGCCTACTATTATCCGGTACTTCATTTCCATTGCATTCGCTGTATGTATTTGCCTACAACATCCAACGTTGGTGTTTTACTTTCACGCACGCAATTATAGCACACTTTGTTCAAAGGCGGTGACACGTATTTCACTTTTATTTCCTTTATGTATTCTTATTAACTTATTTTTCTGCGCAATGTAACTGAGCAAGCCTGTTTTGCATAGATGGTCAGCATGTGTAATGTGGCTGGGATTAAAGGTTACTGATACGTGTTGCACCCGAGGTACCCCGCTATAGAGAATGTCAGGCCGTAACCCCACTGGCCTTTGATTTGTGTTGGTCTGAACAATGGAGATGGGACATGTTGGTCTGAACAATGGAGACATGTTGGTATGTACAGTGACTAGGATGTGATGTCTGTTAGCCTGGTCCATGACTGATGCCACGGTTGCTCGTCTGGCCCGTGACGGGTGTGACATGCACAGAGACAGATGTGGCATGCCATAGTTTGGACTTTGGCAGAGACATTTAATCTGATCCCAGGTACTTTGTATATAACAGCGTCGGTGGCGACATCACTGCTGAGTGTGCTGCCTGGACACGACTGCAAGACGGCATCACTCCCAGAGGGTTAATTGCCATGAAATTCCGTCTCGTGATAGAAGGGAGGGAGCCTAATACGTCAAAACCAGGGACCACCAGGTGAGGAAGTCGATATTGCACAAAGAAATTGATGGAACAAGAAAAATAGCAGCTTTCAGCAGCGCATATAGTAATATCAAAGTGATGTTGCTTATCCCCATATTCCACATACAAATTCATGAATTTGAAACAAATCACGGGATGCTGTTTAGTGCTTTGTTCCGTGGACTTCGTGCTAATTTCACTCCTGGACGGTTCCTGAATGACGAACTGTCCAGAGATGAAATGGTGTACGTACACCAAAGTTTCACTATAGTCACATTTGCTGGCAGGCCCTCCATCAGCACTGATACACATGCTATAGCTGTCTAACCCAGAGACTCCCTATACGCAGCCAACAAACGAGCGCTTGAAGTGAGGTCGTACCCTGCCCGGCTACCATGTCTTTTGGAGCGAGGGAGACTGAATAGGATTGGGCCACAGACGAGGGAGGCGATTCTAGTGACTAACGCCAGGTGCAGGGCGTGAGGCTTCATCTTGTCGGCCACGGTGCACGAGATACGGCCGGTGGAGGTGCTACCAGTCACAGAGACCTGTCCAACCGGCGTCACAGTAACAAATGTATACGATAGCACCAAATATATCATAGAGCAGACGTTGCAGGACTTGTGTGACACAGACCAGGTGCGATGTGCGCGCGTTTGGCCACCGCGTGAAGTGAAGCTCTGTCCCTGTCAATTGTGTGGATTACTGATTATGTTAACGGTAATGTGCAAGGAGAGTTTCAGTTTGCCGCCAGCTGTCAAGGTGGAAGGACGCGCACCAGAGCTCCAGGCTTCCAGATAAGTCGCTGCAGAACAGGGCAGTACTCTAGTCTAAGCTGTGGATAGGTGCTTAGCAATTACTTCTTATTATATTTCATTAGTTTTTATCTTATAAGCATTTTCGTAGCACGCAAACTATACTATCTTAACCTAGCGACGCCGCAGGACGCCATCTTGTGTGCGCCAAAGGGAGGCCTCGTGGCTTCGGCGTGTTCTCGACGCTTCGATTTCTGTAGTAGGAGATATTACAAGTGTGTAGATTTGATAAGTACATTAGACAACATTCATACTATCCTAACATACTTTATTTATTTTTTGGTGTGCATAGTGTGTTTGGTGTTGAAGTTTAAGATAGTTTAATTATTAGTAGGTTGGGGGTATTCATAAGTGCTGTGTGACTGTTCATGTTTCTGTCTAGCCATAAGTGATATCAAAAGGGATATTTATATAGTTGTCTACTTGTGTGGAAGACAATTAGATTAGACATCTTGTTTAGTTACTTAATTTATTTAAAAAACAAAAATAAAAAACAAAAAACAATTGTTTAATAGTTTCTGCTTTTCTTGAGGCACTCATATTTAACTGACAGTATAGGAGGTAGCGATTTATAGTGAATGATATTAGCTTTTTTGTCGGTTGTTTAGCAAATTAATTTGAATCTAAATCTAGGCATAAGCTTCAGCGCTTAGGATGGTTTCGACCAGGATGCAGGCACTAGAGGAAGAAATTAGGACCCTTAAGGCAGAGGTTTCCAACCTCAAGGCTGCCCTTGTTGCACAGGGTAGGCAAGATAAAGCAACAAGGGGTCAATCCGTAGCAGGGACATCATGCCCAGGTGGTCGCAGGCCACCAGGTAGCTGAGGTTTCCCCTACTGTGGAGGTGGCTGGGATCTCTGAAGAGGGGAGTGTTAATAGTGTTAATAGTGAACAGAGGAGGGGTAGTTCTGGTAGGTCACAGGAGGGGAAGTGGCATGAGGTCAGGGGGTGGAGGATTTGGAGACGCGAACCTAAGGAAAGGGTCAGTGAGTGGCAGGTGGCAGGTGGTAGGAGCGGGAGGAAGTGTAGCCGACCGGCCCAGCGGGCAGGCATAGTAACAACAAATATGTTCCAGGCATTGGATGACTGCCCCCAGGATAGGAGTAGTAAGGAGTCGGTGCTGGTCATAGGAGACTAGTGTGCGTCATTTAGAGCGGGTATTTTGTAAAGGTAGGAGAGACAGGAGGTGCATCACCAGGCCTGGTGCCGAGGTGAAGGACCTGGTACCTGCGGTGGCACAGGTCACCAGTGATCACCAGTTTAACACAGTCATAGTGCATGTAGGGGTAAATAACATAGGTCATACTAGGAGCGAGGAGCTTCTGCGGGAGTACAGGGCCCTTCTGGCCACCCTGAAGGGTACCAATAGAGTCCTTGTAACAGGAATTTTGCCTAGGGCTAGAGCCTCCCCTGAGTGGAGCTCTAGGGCACTGGCAGCTAACGCCAGGGTAGGAAAGCTCTGCCATGAGCTAGGTTTTACATTTGTAGATGAGTGGAGCAGGTTTTATGCATCGTGGGACCTCTATCAGAGGGATGGCCTGCACTTTTCTGAGAAGGGGGTCCATGTGTTAGGCAAAGTATACGAGCATGTCCTTCAGGGAAACTAGGAAATGGGTTGGGGAGGGATGAAATTGCATTGCCAACTCAGGAATATTCCAATAGTGTCAGCCAAGGCAATAGAACCTCAAAGTCTGCAAATAGGGACAGCAGCAACTCAAGGGGACAGAGTTATAGTTCATCTAGTGATAAAAGAACTCCTCAATATGAAAAAGCCAAAGGTGGTTATGGAGCATTTGCTAAGTGTATGATGTTTAATGCTCAGAGTATCCGTTCCAAATTTGATGAGTTCAAGTGTTATGTTGCTGAGGAGGAACCGGATTTTGTTTGCATTACGGAGGCATGGGTCAGTGAAGGGTATTTTGGAGATAACTTAAAGGACTATGAGATCCAGGGATACAACATGTTTTCGTGCAATAGGGGTCCAGCAATGAAAGGGGGTGGTGTAATGCTCTATATGAATAGCTTATTCAGTTCTCAAAAAGTAGCAGGTGGTGGTAAAAATGTGTCTGGAGTCCATTTGGCTTGATGTCACTGTGGGAAAAGGCAACAGCAATACTCTTAGGATAGGAGCTTTCTACCGATCAGGAACCCTGCCACATTCTCAGCAACTGGAGCTTGACAAGGTGATTTGTGAGGAAATCAGGAGAAACTTTAAGAGGAAGTGCCTTATTCTCGGTGACTTTAATCTAAAAGGTTATGAAAATGCTGGTGTTGGCTCCCATCATGCAAAATGTTCAGGAAATGCCTTGAAGAGGACCTGTTCTTACACCAGTTTGTATTGGAACCTACCAGGCATGGTTCATTCTTGGACCTTGTATTCTCGGATTTAAGTGACTTGGTTCAAGACTTGACTGTAGGCGAAACTCTGGGAAAAAGTGACCATAACATAGTTAGATTCAAGGCACATGTAGGGGAAATTATCAAGGATAATTTGGTAAAGGTTCCAAATTTCAACAGAGCAGACTTTAACGGCATGAGAGCGGCTTTAAGTGCCATCAGATGGGAAGAAGAATTCTCCAATTTAAATGCCTGTGAAATGTGGGAAAAGTTCAAATCTTACTTAAAGGAAACTCAGATTAGACATGTCCCCCAAAAGCAAAGACGCAAAAGAAGGGTAGGAAAGCCAGCATGGCTTACACCAGACGTGATAAAAGCAATTAAGGCTAAGAAAACTGCATTTAGAGTTTTTAAAGAAGCCTCAAATGTCATTAATCTAAAGGCGTATCGAAAAGCTAGAGACACTGAAGCAAAAAACCAGAGCAGCAAAGCGAGCAAAGGAACTGGATTTAGCTAGAAACTGTAATGGGGACAGTAAAAAGTTCTTTAGTTTCTACAAGCTGAGTAAAGTTTCTAGCACAATTGGTCCACTGGAAGTAAACGGGACTACATTGGGTGAGGATAGCGAGATGGTTGAGGAGCTGAGCAAGCAGTTCAAATCAGTGTTTACATTGGAAGATATGACCAATCTGCCGACCGTACACCACAGTTCAGTTACATGGGATCTGACAAATGATGTTGATTTCATTGATAGTGATGTTTACAATCATATCAGGAAAATAAAGCCAAATAAGGCAGCAGGACCCGATGATATTTATGCTAGGGTGTTGCGGGAAACTGAAAAGGAACTGGCATTTCCACTTAGCATAATACTTTGTAGATCAGTTTCACATAATGAAATTCCAACCGATTGGAAAAGGGCAAATGTAGTTCCTATTTTCAAGAAAGGAGAAAGAGGGAAAGTTGAAAACTATAGGCCAATAAGTCTCACATCCCTAGTCTGCAAGGTACTCGAATCAATTATCAAGGATAGAATAGTTAGTTATCTGGAAGGTAGCAGATTGATTCAAGATACTCAACATGGGTTTAGAAAAAGACGATCGTGTCTCACAAACCTCTTGGACTTTTTGAACTTCGCCACAGAACAATTTGATCAGGGAAATCAGGTTGATGTAGCATATCTTGACTTTAGTAAGGCCTTTGACAAGGTACCCCATAAACGGTTAATGATACAGCTTCAGTCCCATGGTATTGCAGGTAGCATCTTAAAATGGATAGAGTTGTGGCTTTCAGATAGACAGCAAAGAGTGATGCTAAATGGTACAAAGTCATCATGGCAAAATGTTCTTAGTGGAGTCCCCCAGTGGTCAGTACTAGGGCCATTACTGTTCATTGTATTTGTAAATAACATCGAAAGTGGCCTAAGCAGTAAAGTTTTGAAATTTGCAGATGATTTGAAGGTCTTTAGGGCAATAACAGGTCAGGATGAGCATATCTCGCTGCAAAAAGACTTAGACGAACTTGTGAAGTGGTCCGAAGAATGGCAAATGAAATTTAACTTTGATAAGTGCAAAATCATGCATGTAGGTAAGCAGCATATGAAGGCTCCATACTTGATGGGTGGCCAAGTGCTATCAGTGACTCAACAGGAGAAGGATTTAGGTGTTATTCTAAACACAAAACTGGGGGCATCAGAACAGACCAAGGAAGCCAGGAAGAAGGCACTGAGAATGCTTGGGGCAATAAATAGGAATGTATCATACAGAAGTGAGGAAGTGATCAGGAAGCTTTACTGTGCATACGTCAGGCCACATTTGGAAAACTGCATCAAAGCTTGGTCTCCTAGCTATGAAAAAGATTGTTGGCTTTTAGAGAGAGTACAAAAGAGGGCTACAAAAATGGTTAATGGCATAAGCAACCTGGCATATGAGGAAAGATTGAAGAAATTGAATATGTTTTCACTTAGCTATAGAAGGCTGAGAGGAGATCTCATCGAGGTCTTTAAATTTGTCAATGGTCTGGAGAGGAGACACCTTGGGGAAATGTTTGAATTTAACAGAAATGATGCAATAAGAGGTCATAAATTCAAAATTAAAATTAACCACAGCAGAACAAGGTTAAGGGAAACATTCTTCACTAACAGGGTAGTGGAACACTGGAACCAGCTGCCAGAAAACATTGCCAGTAGCAGCACACTGAACATCTTTAAAAACAGCATAGACAATCATAAGAATGGAGGGCTTGCTTTTCAGTATTACAGGGAGGGCTGATTGGCAGATTTGGTGGGCAACTGGTTCAGTGTACAGAGTGCAACCAAGAAGGGCCCTTGTGGCTCATAGTTGCACTAATCTTTTATGTCTTTATGAGAGCCGAGTGGATGAAAAGGAATTGTGTTTCAGTATTATTGCATTCTACCAAGTAGTTTCCAGTAACCTGAATAGTAAGCTACCACCAAAGGAGAAAATCTGACTCATGTACTAATATGGCCAAAGCGAAATCAAATCAACTCAATCAAATTTATCAGGTATCAACTACTAAAGCGAAATCAAAAGCAGGTCATAAATGATGCGTAGCATAATTGTTTCTGTGCAGCGCTTGCAGCCTGTAATTAGAACGCCAGCGAGTCATTGAAACCAAATATCCCCCTTTGCCGTGCTGGCCGCCACATGGAAACCGTAGTTAATCTGCCCCCGTACCAGTCCCGTTTCAGAACTGAAACATTATCGGTCTCAGATACTTCAACCCAGTTTGCGCGCACCGCTGTGCCGTTGTGCTACAGGCACCGGCCGTTTCCGAAGTCTACAATTGAGCGGCCGGAGGCGGTCAGGAAGACGTTACGCACGTCGGGTCAAGGTTCAGCAGAGGTCACGAACACCGGGCCAAGATCCATCGGAGGTCACGAATGCCAGGTCAACATTCAGCAGAGGTCACGGATAGCTGATGAAGGCTGCGGGCACCGGTCCGGACGACGAGTACGATTTCTCAGGGACCGGACGGGCGACAGCGCGTTGTGACGTGACGTGACGCCAGTGACACGGCACAAATCACGGCACGGCGGCTCTGCGGCCGCGCAGTCTGTACCCGCACGTGCGCCGGAACGTCCGCGGGAATGAACTACAACACCAGGGATGGCATCGGCACGAGACACGCTACAGATACATGCACGTACGGCAGGCGGTGTAGTCAGCCAGTCGCCCTCGCTATTGTTTCAGGACAGAAGTTTACCCGAAAGCCGCTTCAGATAGCATTCCCCGCACGATTGAGTTCTCCAGGAATAGTGGGCGATTACTGGGAAATTGTGATTGAAAGCGAGAGGCGAATACTGGAGCGACGCGGTCAACAATGTCGTACCAAATGATGAAATGAAGAAAAAAATATGAGCTGTTAGCAACATGTTTCATTTCACCATGGAAGGGGAATTGCATAAATGGAATAGCTATTTGTTGAATGCAATATTTCAAGGACAAACTTAGGAAGACAAAATACCGAAGTCCGAAGCAAGCTTCTATTAAGTGTTCGTTTCCACACCAATTTTTCCATCATGTAAGACTGCCGAGAGCGCTTTACTATAACTCCACGGAACGTGGGTTCGTTTGATCTCGACGGTTCTGCAACAGCTAATGTTCATGGAGATTGAAGTTTAACTACCGCCATGTTAGCGGGCAGTGCTGGTCACACTTCCTTAGAGAGGTGACCCTGATGCGACAACGTACTGAGACAGATTTGAAGTGCGGCATGACGAAGGTGGCATGTGCCGGCAGACAGCTCAAGACCGGCCAGCCTGGAGCGGGTGAAGCGACAGACTGGGAAATAGGTAGTCTGCCATGCAGGGGATATGGACCAAAATAGTCTGTACGCCGTCTAGAAACTGAAAAATGGTGTGAATCTCCTTTGGAGTGTTCGCAGGTACACGACATCACAATATCTACATCCTACATCACAAAATCATGCCAAGTCATAAAACCATGGGTACCGATCGTACATTCATAGAAATGCATACTATTCAATATGTTTTGATATGGTGATTTACCGAGGTAATTTGCCGAGGCTGTGTTGTTCCATGGGAAGTTGGATTGGCATCAGGACAGCTCTTCAATAGCTAACCCCCACATACGTTAAGGTTCAACTTCTGTCAAGTTAGCGAGCAGTGACGGCCTCACTTTGGCTCTGCCCAAGATTCCTCTTGCGTATTACCATATCGCGGGGAAACCCCTACCCGACACAATCTACACAAACACGAAAAACGTATAGAAACTCGGGCGACAAAAGTACGACGAAGACGAAAAGCAAGTGGAGTGGCGGGTGCCACCACTAGGAACGAAATATGGAGAAACGGTGACTAGTGTCACCGAACGAAAATGAAAATTTTGAAGCTGCGACATTGGAAGCCAATGGCCCCAGGCGGCGGAACGGAGCGGTCGACGAGCTATGGCGGTTTGTTCGCAAATAGCGACGAAAACTATGCCAGTCACCTCTGTCTGCCGACTGAGAGTATAAGAATGAGGCAGTTGAACCGGTAGTAGCTGGATTGTGCAGACCAACTGAAGCTCGCATGTATTCTATTGCGAAGCCTCGGTCCTGGCCAGAAGCATATTTTGATCATGACGGCTGCATGAAAGCTACCAGACTGGCTAAGCTTACAATGGGGCGAGTATATACAGGAGGCAATGTGAAGAAACCATACTCTATTCTGAAGTGCCCGAGGATTGCTGACCTGTGTCCTGTGGTCAGAGGCAGAACGCCAGCGTGACCTCAGCGCGACCAGAGCGTGTCCTCCAGAGGACCACGTAGGTCTAAGGAGAAGAAAATGCACTTAACCAATCAGGAGTGGGAGCTCAGTCCGCAGCCCTGGCAGTGGCCGGATAGTGTAGAAGGCGGAACTACGGAGAAGGGCTCTAACTCTCACCCTCGGAAGCTGACACTCGTAGACTCGCTCTCACTCGGGCAGTCACGGACGGGGCAATCTGGGGCAGAGTAGAGACGACCGTAAAGGCCAGTCGTCCCGCAAAATGCGAGTGCCATCGGGCTGCTATTCCTCAGTTCTTCCACACCGGCCAAAATTATCACAACTATTTCCTCTTGAATAATGTACAGGGGTAACCAACTAGAGTTTATCGAAACGGTGTCAACTATCTGGAAGACTGCATCCCCGCCTACCCCTACTCCCATCCCTTTAGCACCTAGGTGCCACGTACGCTACGGCGAATAACTAACGTAAATATACACTTGCCTTCATTTTGCTTGCCAAACTCGATTTAAAGACTGCGCAAATCGCCTGTGGTCCGGCACACTTCTGAACACGCCCTCCCCATCACCCTGGAAACTGTATAGGCGATAGAAACGTGGTAATGGAGAGGGGACGGGAACATACACCGGTGCGCAGTCACCTACACCAGTTACGCCAACTCTGATGTGTTCAAACCGGTAATGCCTCAAATCCCTGAGTATTTAAACATCCTGATACTTCAAATCACTAGAGATCAACGGGCAAAGACCACGATAAAACAAACTACCAAGTGTGGGTTTCCCTAGCCCAGTGTCCGAGCTGCGAGATAGTTCGATTATGTTTGTATGAGCGTAATTTGACTACACGTGTTATAACTGGATGTTAATTCGACTTTATCGCTGGTAACGTTCATATCATGACGCTCTAGTTTCCTTGATATTATATATATGATAGACGAACTACCTTGGTCTTTTCAAATTGCAGAAGTGGTCTAGACTTAGTTTCTGCAATTTATTTTCGACTTGCCCAACTATGTGTGCAGAGCATTTCTGTAAAATCCATTAAGCTAGATTCGTTTGATAGCTTGACATGATCAGAAAACCGTTACAAATAGTAAGAACCACACCAAAAACAACAAAAGAAACGTTTGGGAAAGGAACAAACGAAGCTACAGGAAGACATGCAAGGTGGATGTGCAAGGTGAGTAGGGGTTCATTAGCGACTGGAGTAGGAAGGTAGATACGTTCAGACCCCCTAGACGCAGTCGGCAAACGAGTGCTCGACGATTCGAGACTGCTGATCTCGGGTACCATGCTCAGTCGAGCGAGGGAGCGATTCTGACGACCGTGAAGCCCTCCATAAGAACTTGACAATCACAACCACAACCACAACCACATCTGGTCAACGAGGCAAATGGCGAGGCTTGTGCCAGCAAACATCGAAGCATACTGAGCAGGGCCGGATCAAGGACTCTCCTGCCATCGACTGGAGGATGTGGCATGTGAATGCCGGACCTATTTTTGTCCGGCACTTCATTTCCCTTACATGCGCCGTATTTACTTTCCTGGAACCCCTGATTGCGTTTTACTTTGTCGCAAGCAATTATACCATACTTTATTACAATGAGATTACGCGTATTTTAAACTAAATTCTGCGCAATGAAACTGCGCAAGATTGTTTCGCATAGATGGTCAGCATGGGAAACGTGGCTGGGATCAAAGGTTGCAGATAAGAGCATTGCGCCAGAGGCTGTAAAGAATATCATGCCGTACCCTCACGCGGTTAAGACTCGTCTGTCTGTGCAATGGAGACTGGATGTGTTGCATTTACCGTGACGGAGATGAGGTGTATTCACCTGGCCATCGTGCTATCTTGGCCGGGTGCTCTTCCGCACGATATTGCTCTCCAGGAATAGTCTGCGATTAATGGGCAAGTGCGATACCAAACAATACTGGAGCGTCTGGAGGAACAATACTGCGAATATTGGAGCGTCCAGGTTAAGTGTCAAATACCAATTGATGGAATGAGAAAAACAGTTGAAATGAAAAAAAAGAAAAAAAAAAGAAAAAGTTGTCGGCAACGTGTTTCATGTTACCATGGAAGTGGAATTGCATAAATGGTATAACTAGTTTTTGAATGCAATATTTCAAGGAAAAAATTAAGGCAAAATATGGAAGTCCTAAATGAGCTTCTATTAGGTGTTTGGTTTCCACGCCCATTGTTCATTCACGGAAGACCACCGAGAGTGCTTTATTGCAATTCCATGGAAGTCGTGTCCGTTTGATCTCTACAGTTCTTCAATAGCTAATATTCATATACAGTCGAGCTTAACTACCAAATGTATGGCGGAGATATCCAACACAGACTCCCAGCCTAAAGACAGTTAGACTGGACTCCTAGACTAGGACTCGGAGCCTAGTCAGTAACAGAGCGCTTGACGAAACGAGGTCGTGCTGTCCCTGGGTACCATGCCGGGCCGAGCGAGGAGAATGATCCAGACATGAGTGAGGGGACCCTGATGCGACAGTACTGCGACAGATTTAAAGTGCGGCATGACGAAGCTGGGATGTGCCGGCAGACAGCTCAAAGCCGGCAGCCTGTAGCGGGTGAAGAGACAGGCCGGGAAATAAGCGTTCTGCAATACAGGTGACATGGACCAGAATAGTCTGTCCAGTCTGGAAACAGGAAACTGTTGGGAATCTCTGTGCATGCAGTGCTACATCACCATGAAATAATTGGTAACCATTATTGACTCATAGAAGTGCATACTATTCAACATGTTTGTACGTTAGTATGGTAGTTATTTCAGTACATAGTTGTACTTAGTTAGTACGCATGTTATTCTAGTATGTTAGTGTTTGAGGCATTTCGATTATTAACTGGCAGTATAGCAGGTAGCCATTGATGGCCAATAACGGTGTGGTCTATATAATGTGTCAATTTGAGTAGATTCCTTGTTTAAAATCACACCACTTAATGTCCTGAACAGTGATCTTGTGTCAGATGTTAACCTGTGCGAAGTGTCGATTGCCTACTGAGTTGTCAATTGTCTATTCCGTGAAGAATAGGTAGTTTGTGACGTATCTTGTGCAAGCTTTAAGTGCTTTTGACTGAAGTGCATTCTGGAAAAAAGTGGATTAGTTTGCAAGTGCTGCATACAGGAACTTGCGTATATGCCAAGCTGTCAGTTCTCTGCTCAGTTACCTCTGGTACACGCCAAAAAATGTTGTGCCCCTCAGTGCTGAATTGCGCCAGGTTTGTCTCCCCAGTTCAGACGTCACCGAAGCAATCGAGCGACACAGACTATAGTGTTGCGCTTCACCACGCTAACAGACTTTGTATGGCGCTGGTGCTGCGGCAATCCTGCGAGATTACATTTTCCACCGGCATTCCCGGCGCATGCGCCCGATGTTTTACAACACATGTGACCTGCGTGGCCGTACCAGACCACGGGAGCTAAACATATGAATAAGAATGAGCCAGTTGCGATAGGACACATCACTGGAGTCTCCTTTCACTCTCGAGGACGGTTCACACTTCAAGCTCCACATGCTCACACATCTTAAACCAAACGGATCAGCGCGGACACAAACTCTACTAAACACAACTACCTTCAACAACCAGCGCCGCTCCTTCACGTTATACTGCACTCCGAACACCAGTCTGAGCTACCTTTACGCCTCAGTGCTGGATAGCTTACCACTCGACAATAACGCCGCACTGTTACAACGCCTCAGCCATCCTGGATGTCACACTCAGTCAGATTAAACGGGAGGCATGTTCGAGTCACAAACTTCTTGTACCGACTTTTGACTAAACATCTGTAATGTGTGTGTGTGTAAGTGAATTATAACAGCCTGCCACCGTGTGGTTATTTCGGCTGTTTACGTCTTTGAATTCTGTTGGAGGTGGTGGTCCGGACGGTGCCTGGTAGTAGTTGGGGGAGTGGGTTGGGGGTCATCGTCTTTGGTATTAACATTGCAAGCACACATGGTTGTCAAGTCACTTAGTTCTTCCTTTTTTTTCATTGTTGGTTCCTACGGTGTCTGAGTTAATTTCTTCCTCCGAGTCTGTTATTGGTCCGTAGTGAAGGGGGAGTTTGCGTCGTGCAGGTGGTGCCTGGGGTGGGTCTCGGGGGAGTGATAGGGATGGTGGTTTGTGTGCTTCGCGGTGTGGTGGGAGGAGAGGTGCCTGTGCTTGTGCCGTAAATTTTGTTATCGGTTCTGGCCGAATGACTATTGTAGGGTCCGTCTGGGTTTCCTGTGGGGTGACTATGGTGAGTGTGTGTCTGCGTGGGCCGGGCGGAGAGCAGCGGGTACCGCTAGTCGCCCCACTCTCGCGCCCGCGGCGGGGCTATGCCCTCGATGTGGATATCATCTGTCTGTCAGAGGACATCTGTCATCACACGTTCACATACACGAGGCCCACGAGGTACGGCAATCTCACGTGCTTCGGTAAGAGGCGCAGGTCCAGATATCGACCGTCGTGGAGACGTGCAAAACCCGAAAAAGTGGCATGTCTACGTTCCTCCGCCTGGTGCCGGTTCGGCGTGCGTTATGGACATGGCGAACGCGCATGCGCGTGAGCAGACGCGGTCTCCATCCCATCCCCCCACCGGTACCCACCCATCCCCCACAGGACCTGGCCGTATCCATCCGCGCTACCGCCTCCAACCGATCAAGGCCCACCTCGTCAGCTTGAAGTCTTTCCTCCACCGCCTCATCCAGGACCTTGGCCCCTACCGCGCCCCTCCGGCCGGCACAAACGAAGGCCCAGAACAAAGGTCACCACATCCAGCGTAGTGAGATTTAAATCTAAATGCGAAGATGCTCCGAGAGCCACAGGGTTCTATTCTGGGTTCACTTCATCTTCGTGAACTCTGCCATGAGGTACAATGTGACAGCGCCACCTACTCTGGCAGTGAGGAACCATGTGACGGCGCCACCTACTCTAGCAGTGAGGAACCATGTGACAACGCCACCGACTCTGGCAGTGAGGAACCATGTGACAGCGCCACCGACTCTGGCAGTGAGGAACCACCAGACAGGGAGGCACAACGGACGGCCCGACACTTCAGTTTCGAGCAGCCATTCTACGGAAAACAGTCGCGCGCCGCCCTCAAACTCCCAGGCTGGCGGACATGAACAGTTGCTGGTCACGTAGCCGAACTGGTGGGTCTGGTTGCCGACCCTGGGGAGCCGACAGCACAGTTGCGAGACAGCAGTTGCAAACGGCACCGGCGGTCCGGCTTGTGCACAGCCGATGCTCTGTTCGCTGGACTGGATCACAACTGGGTGTGCACATTACAGCAGATCCGGGACTGTACTCTGCGCACATTCTCATGTATGCACGACTCCGGCACTGTTGGTTTACAGGTGGCGGCACCTGTTCACCGGGCTCCATCGACATCCAGAGGAGTGAAATGTTTCGTGGCGATGAATAGATGGCTAGGAGTGCCGTGAAAACGAGATCGTTTTGCGGCCGAGGTGAAACGTCGGACATCGAGAAAACCGTGCAACCTGCCTTATGCGTAGTTCTCGACTGCAATCTGGGACCAAGTACCGTCCTCCCGGCAAGTGTTGCAGAGTCCTGCAGTGGCCGTAGTCGGGAAGCCGCACCTGATGTCTGGTGTGCACGTGTTCTCTACCTGCAGACAGTGAATAACGTGAATTCCACCGGAGAGGGGCTGGTCAGGTCATCCATACACCAAGTACATACTGTAGATCAGAACTTCCCCTCAGCCGCCGTGCCCACTGTAGATCAGAACTTCCCCTCAGCCGCCGTGCCCACTGTAGATCAGAACTTCCCCTCAGCCGCCGTGCCCACTGTAGATCAGAACTTCCCCTCAGCCGCCGTGCCCACTGTAGATCAGAACTTCCCTCAGCCGCCGTGCCCACTGTAGATCAGAACTTCCCCTCAGCCGCCGTGCCCACTGTAGATCAGAACTTCCCCTCAGCCGCCGTGCCCACTGTAGATCAGAACTTCCCCTCAGCCGCCGTGCCCACGCCGGTGGCCGAATAAACCAGCACCAGGTCGGCGCTAAAAGAGGTCAGCAACCAATAACTTTGATATAATTGTGACCACACCATGCACGGAAGGGGCACAACTTACCTTCATAAAGGGGCAAGTGAAGCAACTGCTTCAAAACAGGAAGTTTGTATAATTTTACCCAAGACGAGCCTTAATGATGGGCTGTCTTACATCGGTGAAACAATGCATGGTTGGATAATCTTTGATCGGTACTTAGTGCAATTGCTTCGAAATGTTGGTAGTTTTATTTAAATTTCGGGTTTCAGATGTATGACCGCACCCACCAAACTTACCAATTAACACTACAACTATGAAGAGGTCACTGGACACGGACTTCTCCAGTAAGCTTGCCCATCGCTGCGATAGTCTGCAAGAAACTGATCTTGCAGTCTCTGAAGTGCCACGTGAGGTGAATACATGGACACAGGCTATTCTGGAAACGAGGTCTAAAATACGCCGCAGGAGATGGGGGTAAAAGCATCGGCGTCGCCACTGCGAAAGACTGGGGGGGGGGGGGCGAGTCCTCCGAAACTCGTTGCACTCATGGTTACACATTTGGCGCTGCATGCAAAAAATGACCAAAACACCCGATTCCTCCAGTCCCATGCTAGATCCATGGCAACGCGCCTGGGCACTAGAGTACGATCCACGTTTACATCACCGCTCTGTGTTGTCTGGAGGAAAGGGAGCCCTGCAGCCATCTCCGTAGTATTTCTTGGACGACTTTGTTCCCGATAAGGTTTCGAGGCATGTGGATCTTGTGCTATGATTGTACCCGCTTTTTCACTCCATTCATAACATTCTGTAAATCGCTCATTGGCGTAAGTATCAATACCCCTAACGTTCGGAGCACATGCCAGTTACGAAGAGACCAATTGCAAAACAAGGGCCTCTGAAAATATGGCCGTGACCCCCTAAGAGCCCTTGCCGGGGCCCCAAAAACTCACGGTAGGGCCCAAGTCGCGCGGAAGCTCCTGGATATGTCGCTGGTGGACTAAAGACGTGTCTTCGGGAAACCAGACTTGCGCAGAAGACACGAACATGTCGGCAAGACCGGGGTCCCTGCAAATCGCGTTGGATGTCTCAAAAGTTAGCACCTGGGTACCTGAAAATCACAGTAAAAAACCAGTGCTGGTGTAAATAAAAAAACGATGGGGCCCCAAAGTGTCTGGTCATGACACTGAAAGTCATGTTGAGCATAGGAGTAAAAACAAATTCGCAACTGGTCCCCAATAATAACGCAAAAGGCTCGACAGGCCACCCCAGAACAGAAAAAAAACAATCTGAAATATAAAAAAGCAGATGCAACCAAAAAACTGTCCGAAGATGGCAAATCATTCTGGGGACCCGGCAATCTCCACAAATCCCAGAAACATGTTTCGAGGCCACAAACTCGCGCTGGGAATCTCAAGAAATGGCGATAAAACCCAAGTGATCGCACACAAAAAGATCGCATCGCTGTAATTAAAGACTAAATGAGGATCAAAAGTCCTGCCGGAGCCCCACAAGTCGCAGCTGGCCTCCCAAAAAGCAATTCCTGTCGGGAATGACTGCGATCAGCCAAAAAAAACATTAAAAAACAAATGCGTCGGGCTCCGGAAAACAAACGTTGAGGCACCGAAAACAAAATTGTGCCGGTAGCTCGAAGAATCATTTAGTGGCCCAAAAATATCGCACCAGGAGTTAAAAAATAGAACTAGACACAACAAATGCAAGGTGTCTCCATATAATCGGCATGATCAACATCAGATTCAGAAGAGGTCCCAAAAAGAAAATTATACGAGGGCATGATGAGTGCCATCGTCTGAACAACTATCGTGCATCCTCAGCGTCTTACTGAGAAGGCAGATTTTCCCCACACCTCCGGCGTGGGCTCTCATGAATCACGCTAGGGTCCACGGAAACCCGTACTGGGGCCCATAAACTTGCGCCGGGCCCGAACATTATCGCGGGGTCCGCCAAAGCTGCCCTGGAGCACTGTTGAACATAACTCACCTAGCGAACCCATGCTGGACATTTCAAATGGGGCGCATGGGACCCGAAGTTGCCGTCGGTAGTCTCAAATAGTCTGATCGAGATTCGGAAAATAAAATGTCGGAGCCAGAAAAGTCGGTCTGGAGCCCCAAACACAGCAGGTGCCTTTAAAATTCGCGTACGACCCAGCAAAAAACGTACCATAGTTCGAACAATCCCGGTTGGACAAAAATGACGCCGGCGGCCCGAAGCATCAGGCGGGGACCGACTTGAGAAATTCAGAGCAAGTCACCGGAAGTTGCGTTGGGCCCAGAAAACTCTTGTACCCCGAACCACATTCCTCGGGCCGATAAATCCCGTCAAAACCTTGAGGATGTACACCAGAACCCCAACATCGCGCTGGGGCACAAATGTGCTTCAGGAGCCCCAAAGAAACAGCGAAAAACTATGGTGCCGCAACGGGATGCCGAAAATACACCGGGCCCTTCAAATTGTACAAAGTCTCGCAAAAAGAATGGACTTAAAACATCAGTTTGCGAATACTGGACGCGTCCCTGCCAGAACACACCCAGACCAAAGCAACCCATGCGTTCCCCAAGCACGAACACCGGCCCAGCTACTCTGCTGTCCGACCGTGCATAGCCCGGGGCAGAGTATGGGGAAACGTGAAGGGCTGCGGCGCAAACGTCCGTAACACGCTTGGCCGCTGGTGTTGCGCACAAACGGCCCCACCTCACATATGGCACAAAGTTGCCCGCCCCACGATCATTCAACCACCCATTGAGCCTGCCTGACCCAGTGGAACCTCGCCAGGCGGAGGGGGCCGAGCGGTCAGGTATTCTGAACATATACAATACTGTGATGCGGTACGGAAGGAGCATACAGAGGAAGCACGGGCAATAATCCTATTCAGCCCGGATACTGGCTACAGCCAACCATACAGAAACTCACTCTCAGCTCATGTGCGAAATCGTTGGAGGGTGCCTCTCGCATGGAGGGAGCACTCTGTGCAGAGGCGTCCCTTCCAAAGTAAGTCGCATTGTTCCAACTGTATGTCAGACGTACCGTGTGGCTGAAGGCGAGAGCCACCACCCCAGCTGGAGATCAGACGTGCCGTGTGACAGAGCGAGAGCCACCACCCCAGCTGGAGGTCAGACGTACCGTATGGCTGCGGGCGAGAGTCACCACCCCAGCTGGAGGTCAGACGTACCGTATGGCTGAAGGCGAGAGCCACCACCCCAGCTGGAGGTCAGACGTACCGTATGGCTGCGGGCGAGAGTCACCACCCCAGCTGGAGGTCAGACGTGCCGTGTGGCTGAAGGCGAGAGCCACCACCCCAGCTGGAGGTCAGACGTGCCGTGTGGCTGAAGGCGAGAGCCACCACCCCAGCTGGAGGTCAGACGTGCCGTGTGGCTGAAAGCGAGAGTCACCACCCCAGCTGGAGGTCAGACGTACCGTATGGCTGAAGGCGAGAGCCACCACCCCAGCTGGAGGTCAGACGTACCGTATGGCTGCGGGCGAGAGTCACCACCCCAGCTGGAGGTCAGACGTGTCGTGTGGCTGAAGGCTAGAGCCACCACCCCAGCTGGTGGTCAGACGTACCGTGTGGCTGAAGGCGAGAGTCACCACACCAGCTAGAAGCCAGGCGTACCGCATGGCCGAGGGCGAGTCACTATCCCAGCTGGAGGTCAGACGTACCGTATGGCTGCGGGCGAGAGTCACCACCCCAGCTGGAGGCGACTGTCTGGAGCAGTGGGCGGCGGACCGAGGCAGTCGAAGGGCTCACGGACCTGCAGACTCACGAAGGGCTCACAGACCGGCAGCTACTCCAGTGACCCGGCGGCCGACACCTCTACAATTGGCGGTCAGCGGCTGGGTCAGCACGGACGGAACCTCGGCCGGCCGGCGCGACACGTCCTCCAACACGTGACCTGAGGTCAGCCAATCGCCGGTCCGGCTGGCCGCCTCCGAGCGCCGGCCAGTCGAATGGAGAGTGGGGATGGGGGATTTATCGTTAAGTGCATCGCAGCTTTGCTTAAAAAACAGTTGTGGTTGGCTTTTCCTTAAGCGCATTTCATAGAGTATTTGACATTGGAATTCATTTTTGCTCGCGGTAGAATGCACGTCTGAGGTATCCAGCATCAATAAATTACGTATTTGATTTCGTTTATCGTTCATCCAACTGGTATCGATACTGGAAAACATTCAGCACTAGAGCGGACGGGTGATTCAGCATGACGAAGACATCATTCGCTTCCCGCATTTATGATGGTGAAGACGCACTGATATTTCGCTTCAGGCGGTACTGATTATTGTTGGACCAGTTTTTGACGCCAATGATGAAATGTGCAATGTTGCTCCCCAAGCCACAGCTATGAGAATACCTGTGAATGATCGCCCTGAAATTATACCGAATCATTTATGAGGTGAATAACGTATATATATATTATATATATATATATATTATATATATTTATATATATATATATATATATATATATATATATATATATATATATATATATATATATATATATATATGTGTGTGTGTGTGTGTGTGTGTGTGTGTGTGTGTGTGTGTGTATGCGTGTGTGTGTGTGTATGCATGTATATACATGTCAAGAGAATTAAAAAACAATATCAGAAGCCGATTTAGCTAATCGGCGAGCTTGACAGACCATTCGCCTTCACGAAATCTCAGAGTGGTAATGTCTGTTCGTTTGTTTATTGGATGTTCACAACGCACTTTATGCACATTCACGGCTAATGACGCCGCCGACACTGTTTCGCTGGTGGGTCGCGGGATTGGGAAGTGTCCTGAGCGGTGCTAGTGTCGACCCAGGGACCGTTGGTACCCATAGCCTGGTACCTTAACCACTGGGCCATCCCCACCCCTCAGAGTGGTAAAGGAGGCGTCAGAAAATGTCCTCTTCGCCACACGTGCTCCACAAAATGCAAGGTAAATATATCATACAAGAAGCGAACTTCACGACGTACACATCATACATCACGTCGAGTTTAAGACGAGTAAGGAACATACAACACAATGGTGAACTGTATGTAGAATAGAACGTGAGAGGGATGGTGTCGGGCTGGAAATGACATACGAGGACAGTTTTTTAACTGCTTTGCGACGGAAATTCCGTGTACATTTTAGCTCTAGCGCGAATCGCGAGGACCTCCGTTTTATGTGTAGAGTAGTGCAAGGCGTATTGGGGGCATTTCCTACCCATGGAAATGTGGCGTCCATTCGAGAGATTCGAGTTCACCCCACCCCACAAAAAGTCAGCCGTTTTGGAATGCTACGCGTTGGAAACAAAATTAAGATCCAGGGTCGTGTTCGGTAAAACTCCAGTAACTGATCTGACCTCTGGCACTCACCCGCCAGTATATGCATATTTGTTAAACATCGTTCGAGTTGAAGTCGCAGTCCATAAATTGACAATGTCGCGGGAAAATCGAACGTATATATATAAATGGATGTTTAAAAAAGGAAGTTGGGTGTTCTTCGCAAGTCTAATTGTAATATAAACTTCTTCTTTTAGACAAGAATGGTAAAAGATGTTCATCCATATATTATAAAATATTGCACTTTGTCACCTCGCAGCGGTTGTCGAATATAAAATAGTTCCCCGTTCCAGATATACACATAATTTGTGATATGACGTCAGCAGATTAGTTTATGGCATGAAGTCATATCTGCATGTCATCAACAACTTAGCTCATCTTTGCTCGTTTCGTTGTGTACCCGACAGAGGTTCCATCGACATGGGGTGCGGCCGTGCCCTCCGGGCCTCTTGACAGGGGTGATGCTCGTGACCTCCGATGTCGCCGGCGCTGTTCGCCCATCGACCAGCCTTGTGTTGCCATGTGTGTCACGACCATTGCTGGGCAATGACCCAACACTCCACCTACTGCCACACCAGCCAGGGCACACGGGAACCTTGATCGAGGTGTCACTTCTCCCGAGGGGGGACGACACTAGTTTTGAGGATATCTGATCCCCGCGTGAGGAGGCGGATGAGAATGCGGTGTGTGTTTTGGCCCGAGGAGGTAGAGGTATGGTCGAGCGTTCTCCGGGCATGCCTTTTCCACCCAGTGTGGTGGCATCGGCTAAAGCACTACCCGCATTACCCGCTACCTGGGTGCTGGGATCCGGGTGGCTGCAGTGAGCGGGAGTTTTCGTGCCTGCGGCTCCCTTCGTTCGAGATACGCGGTTCACGATGGGCATTCACAGCAGAAGTACTGAGCGAGGAAACGCACATGCTGGTAGGATGTCCTTCATTCGCCTGTACCGCAATCCCCGTGTGTTTGGACTACTTTTGGACGGATACTGGCAGGCTTTGGCTGCAATCCGCCTATGCTCGGGCTATTTGTTGCTCGAATGAGGGATGGGTTGGCTGGTAGCTGGCAGCCGCTCGGGTGGGAGCGCGGTTATCTAGAGCGCTCGTGACCTTGGTCACGTCAGTCACGAACATCGTGTCAGGTCGGGCCTTAGCCAGGATTGTTTTAAGGAGGACCGACCACCCCCCCCCCCACAAAAAACGCGCGGAAAATATTTGGCTTAGAATGGTTCATATCCCCAAATTTCTTGTTTGATCACGTGTATTTTTTCATGGTCGAGGATCAGAAAAGTGGCACCGGGGTCCGATGATTTAACGAAGAAAAAGTAATGCTGACGTTGTGGTGTGTGATTCAGGAACGCCGGTGGTGCAGGGAGGATCTGATCCTGATGCTGTTGTGTGTATTTCAGGAGCGCCCATGGTGCAGGGAGGAGCTGATCCTGATGCTGTGGTGTGTGACTCAGGAGCGCCCATGGTGCAGGGAGGAGCTGATCCTGATGCTGTGGTGTGTGACTCAGGAGCGCCCATGGTGCAGGGAGTAGCTGATCCTGATGCTGTGGTGTGTGACTCAGGAGCGCCCATGGTACAGGGAGTAGCTGATCCTGATGCTGTGGTGTGTGACTCAGGAGCGCCCGTGGTGCAGGGAGTAGCTGATCCTGATGCTGTGGTGTGTGACTCAGGAGCGCCCATGGTGCAGGGAGGAGCTGATCCTGATGCTGTGGTGTGTGACTCAGGAGCGCCCGTGGTGCAGGGAGGAGCTGATCCTGATGCTGTGGTGTGTGTGACTCAGGAGCGCCCATGGTGCAGGGAGGATCTGATCCTGATGCTGTTGTGTGTATTTCAGGAGCGCCCGTGGTGCAGGGAGGAGCTGATCCTGATGCTGTGGTGTGTGACTCAGGAGCGGCCGTGGTGCAGGGAGGAGCTGATCCTGATGCTGTGGTGTGTGACTCAGGAGCGCCCGTGGTGCAGGGAGGTAGCTGATCCTGATGCTGTGTGTGTGTGACTCAGGAGCGCCCATGGTGCAGGGAGGAGCTGATCCTGATGCTGTGGTGTGTGACTCAGGAGCGCCCGTGGTGCAGGGAGGAGCTGATCCTGATGCTGTGGTGTGTGTGACTCAGGAGCGCCCATGGTGCAGGGAGGAGCTGATCCTGATGCTGTGGTGTGTGACTCAGGAGCGCCCATGGTGCAGGGAGGAGCTGATCCTGATGCTGTGGTGTGTGACTCAGGAGCGCCCGTGGTACAGGGAGTAGCTGATCCTGATGCTGTGGTGTGTGATTCAGGAACGCCGGTGGTGCAGGGAGGAGCGTTTACGGCCAGACGAAGTTCAAACATCTCGTTCGGTCTCGGGGCTAATCGCGGACCCCGATTGCCAGCTCCGTCTCGCAGGTGACCGGCACAGCGCCAGTGCTGCTGGTGCTGTCGTGAAACAGAGACTCGTGTCGGCTCGCCGGCTGGCCAGCTCATTTCGTGTTCGCTTTCTGTTTCTGCCCGCCGATTTGTTTCAGTGTGCCGCCGTCCACCCACCAAATACATCGCGTAATTGGTGTGGACGCCGTGACCATCGTTTTAAGTTCTGATGTGGACGCAGTGATCGTCATGTTGAGTTCTGATGTGGACGCAGTGACCGTCGTGTTGAGTTCTGATGTGGACGCAGTGATCGTCATGCTGAGTTCTGATGTGGACGCAGTGACCGTCGTGTTGAGTTCCGATGTGGACGCAGTGACCGTCGTGTTGAGTTCTGAGGTGGACGCAGTGACCGTCGTGTTGAGTTCCGATGTGGACAAAATGCCGAAATTACGACAAAATGTCATCTATTCGAATGGATGTCATACGGCTATTGTACAGGGAACGGCCGTTGTAGGTAAACACTGCGTTGGGTTCGTTGTTCTGAAGATATCCTTGCAATACGCACAGTTTGTGCAATGCGCTGCGGAGATTAGATATGTGCGACGTACATCTGGCTCACATGCCTTCTCCTGGCGTAGTGCAGTACTGCATCATATCAGAAGACAATAACGGTAGTTTCGGGTGTAATGTCAGCTACTAAAGCCTACCGACATTGGAAGTGAATCGGGCGGCTCTGACACTCTCAGTGGAATACCGGCTGTGCATGATCTCGGGAAATGTGTGACACTTCATGGTGGGAAGCACAGAGACACCGGAGGACACCTGAGGACACCTGAGGACACCTGAGGACACCTGAGGATACCTGAGGACACCTGAGGACACCTGAGGACACCTGAGGACACCTGAGGACATCTGATAATACTTGAGGACACCTGAGGACACCTGAGGACACCTGATGGCACCTGAGGACACCTGAGGATACCTGAGGTTACCTGAGGATACCTGAGGACACCTGAAGACACCTGAGGACACCTGAGGACACCTGAGGACACCTGAGGACAACTGAGGACACCTGATGATATCTGAGGTTACCTGAGGATACCTGAGGACACCTGAGTACACCTGAGGATACTTGAGGATACATGAGGATACCTGAGGTTACCTGAGGCTGCCCGAGGATACCTGAGGATACCTGAGGACACTTGAGGATACCTGGGGACATCTAAGGATACCTGAGGACACCTGAAGACACCTGAGGGCACCTGAGGATACCTGAGGACACTTGAGGACACCTGAGGACACCTGAGGATACCTGAGGATACCTGGGGACATCTGAGGATACCTGAGGACACCTGAGGATACCTGAGGACACTTGAGGATACCTGGGGACATCTAAGGATACCTGAGGACACCTGAAGACATCTGAGGGCACCTGAGGATACCTGAGGACACCTGAGGATACCTGAGGACACTTGAGGATACCTGGGGACATCTAAGGATACCTGAGGACACCTTAAGACACCTGAGGACACCTGAGGACGCCTGAGGACACCTGAGG
The DNA here is from genome assembly GCA_034440575.1 of Imbricaverruca yamaguchii. Lineage (NCBI taxonomy): Eukaryota > Metazoa > Arthropoda > Thecostraca > Neoverrucidae > Imbricaverruca > Imbricaverruca yamaguchii. The sequence continues at coordinate 328,976 of JAOTOL010001445.1, forward strand.
ACAACTGAGGACACCTGAGGATATCTGAGGTTACCTGAGGATACCTGAGGACACCTGAGGACACCTGAGGATACTTGAGGATACATGAGGATACCTGAGGTTACCTGAGGCTACCCGAGGATACCTGAGGATACCTGAGGACAATTGAGGATACCTGGGGACATCTAAGGATACCTGAGGACACCTGAAGACACCTGAGGGCACCTGAGGATACCTGAGGACACTTGAGGACACCTGAGGATAACTGAGGACACCTGAGGATACCCTTGCATTATGCGATGCGCTGGAAGATGTATGGCAGATGTATGCTGTACTTGTTCACTGTCGGATGTTGGCACGTCTTGGCACCTCGGATGGCGAAGCACAACTTGGAGTAGAATATACTTTTTACTTCCAGGTTCTTGTGGGGGTATCAGTATATGGTGGTCGGTACTGCGGTAGGAACACTGATGAGGCCTGATCTGAAGTTCTAGTTGTTCGGCTTATTGCTGGTCGATGACGAAATAGGTAGTGACGTCACTGCTGTCTTATTTTCAGTACGTATTGTGCTGTAGTCAGATATTGGTGTACACAAAGGTAGAGTCTGGCTTCGAGTTACTGTCACTGCTTGGTGTGTACAATGGTAGAGTCTGGCCTCGAGTTGCTGCCATTGGTGTATACAATGGTAGAGGGGACCTCGAGTTGCTGCTATTAGTGTGTACAATGGTAGAGTCTGGCCAAGAGTTGCTGTCATTGGTGTATACAATGGTAGAGGGGACCTCAAGTTACTGCCATTGGTGTGTACAGTGGTAGAGTCTGGCCCAGAGTTGCCGCCATTAGTGTGTACAATGGTAGAGGAGACCTCTACTTGCTGCCAACAGGTTGCCTGTTGTTTGAGACATCCAGCGCCATGGGCACGGGGGAGAGGAGTTGAAGCTTCAGCTGAACAGCTTATAAGCATGTGGTGTTGCCGATGGCACTGAACTATCTGGTTTGCATTTTCACGCTATTTCTGTTTCGAGAAGCAAACATTATCATGTTTGTTTGTTTTTTATTGGGTGGTATTGGGTGTGTTTTTATTGGGTGGTTCACGATGCACTTTATGCACATTAACAGCTAATGGCGCCGCCCACACTGTTTCGCCGTTGGGCCGCGGGATTGGGAAATGTCCCGAGAGGAACTACCCGGGACCTTCGGTACCCAGAGCCCAACACCTTAACCACTCGGCCATCCCCGCCCCCAAACATTATCATGAGTTTTGCACTGGTCAAGAGATGCGATTACTGCAAACAAGCTTCGTACCGAACACAACCGCAGATAAGGTTTATTTATCGTCATCAATACATTTTGTTCTATCAGTTTCAGACCTTCGCAGCCAAAGTGGATTCATGACAAGGGTTGTGCACAGTAAAACAGCGACAAACGTAGTGAGCATAGGTAGGCACCAGGGATCAGCCCACATGGAAAGAACAAAAAAAGTTAGACAAATATTTTTCACACAGGTGATGTATGCACTGGTTGCTTGTGCAGTTTCGCCATGAATTTTCCAGTCCGGGTGTCTGCTACCATTCCATATAGTGTATTGCAACGTGCCGAAGTGAAGCAAATTCAGCAGCAACATAGAAGTAACATCAGCAGCAACATAGAAGTAACATCAGCAGTAACACAGAAGTAACCTCAGCAACGCTTTGTCAACCTTTTCAGGCATCCAGATCCGCACACTACCGCTTTCCGCATTGATCTGAGTTTCTAAAATACATAATGCAACGATGACCCTGGCTCCAGTTATTGTCGTACCTTATTTATGTGCGCATTTGGGCGCTATTCACGTGCGCTATTGATAGGCGTTTGTCTGTTTATTTTCGTCAAGAGCTTGGAATCTTGGCAAACACAGATCGGTCATCCCCCGCTCACGTGCGTTCATCTGACATGATAGATGCGAGACCAGGCTACAGCTGAACATACACGTGTTTTCATCGACCTTCCTTCAGGCAATCGCTTGCTGGAGGGCTACAGCTGATATGTTGAGCAGTGGAAACCATCGGCAATATACATATGCTAACCTGTCTGACCGACCACACTAGTCCTGTCTGACCGACCACACTAGTCCTGTCTGACCGACCACACTAGTCCTGTCTGACCGACCACACCCCAGTCCTGTCTGACCGACCACACCCTAGTCCTGTCTGACCGACCACACCCCAGTCCTGTCTGACCGACCACACCCCAGTCCTGTCTGACCGACCACACCCCAGTCCTGTCTGACCGACCACACTAGTCCTGTCTGACCGACCACACCCTAGTCCTGTCTCACCGACCACACCCCAGTCCTGTCTGACCGACCACACTAGTCCTGTCTGACCGACCACACTAGTCCTGTCTGACCGACCACACCCCAGTCCTGTCTGACCGACCACACCCCAGTCCTGTCTGACCGACCACACTAGTCCTGTCTGACCGACCACACCCCAGTCCTGTCTGACCGACCACACTAGTCCTGTCTTGACCGACCACACCCCAGTCCTGTCTGACCGACCACACCCCAATCCTGTCTGACCGACCACACTAGTCCTGTCTGACCGACCACACCCCAGTCCTGTCTGACCGACCACACTAGTCCTGTCTGACCGACCACACTAGTCCTGTCTGACCGACCACAACCCAGTCCTGTCTGACCGACCACACCTAGTCCTGTCTGACCGACCACACCCCAGTCCTGTCTGACCGACCACACTAGTCCTGTCTGACCGACCACACTAGTCCTGTCTGACCGACCACACCCCAGTCCTGTCTGACCGACCACACTAGTCCTGTCTGACCGACCACACCCCAGTCCTGTCTGACCGACCACACTAGTCCTGTCTGACCGACCACACCCCAGTCCTGTCTGATCGACCACACCCCAGTCCTGTCTGACCGACCACACCCCAGTCCTGTCTGACCGACCACACCCCAGTCCTGTCTGACCGACCACACCCCAGTCCTGTCTGACCGACCACACCCCAGTCCTGTCTGACCGACCACAACCCAGTCCTGTCTGACCGACCACACTCCAGTCCTGTCTGACCGACCACACTCCAGTTCTGTCTCACCGACCACACCCCAGTCCTGTCTGACCGACCACACTCCAGTTCTGTCTCACCGACCACACCCCAGTCCTGTCTGACCGACCACACTCCAGTCCTGTCTGACCGACCACACTCCAGTTCTGTCTCACCGACCACACCCCAGTCCTGTCTGACCGACCACACCCCAGTCCTGTCTGACCGACCACACCCCAGTCCTGTCTGACCGACCACACTCCAGTCCTGTCTGACCGACCACACCCCAGTCCTGTCTGTCCAGTCAGCTGAGCGAACCGCCACCCGTCTCGGGCTGTGTCCCCAGTCAGCTGGTTCAGTCAGCTGAGTGAACCGCCACCCGTCTCGGGCTGTGTCCGCAGTCAGCTGGTTCAGTCAGCTGAGTGAACCACCACCCGTCTCGGGCTGTGTCCGCAGTCAGCTGGTTCAGTCAGCTGAGCGAACCGCCACCCGTCTCGGGCTGTGTCCGCAGTCAGCTGGTTCAGTCAGCCACTGCGGACGGCTGCGGCCCGTCTCTGCATTTCAGCGCGAATCCAGTCACCAGGAACACCAGCGAACCTGCCGCAGCACAGTGTGACGTCATGACCTGCTCTTCAAACGTGACGTCAGATGGAACAAGATCGCACGTGCGTCACCGTTGAGGTCGTGAAAAGTGATTCATGCGCTCAGTAGCGCAGGAACTGCCCCGAGGTTCGGCAGGGCGGCAAGAGCCATTATAAATTCAACGGAATGGAAATGGCACATGCAGGATGTGAAGAGCGCATACATGCGATCTTCCGAATAGCGCCTATAGGAATGGAATAGCAAGATGTGAATAGCGCCTATAGGATGGGCTTAGCGCATACATAAAGACATAAAAGATTAGTGCAACTATGAGCCACAAGGGCCCTTCTTGGTTGCACTCTGTACACTGAACCAGTTGCCCACCAAATCTGTCAATCAGCCCTCCCTGTAATACTGAAAAGCAAGCCCTCTATTCTTATAATGATTGTCTATGCTGTTTTTAAAGATGTTCTATGTGCTGCTACTGACAATGTTTCTGGCAGCTGGTTCCAGTGTTCTACTACCCTGTTGGTGAAGAAAGTTTGCCTTAACCTTGTTCTGCTGTGGTTAACTTTAATTTTGAATTTATGACCTCTAATTGCATCATTTCTGTTCAATTAAAACATTTCCCCAAGGTATCCCCTCTCCAGACCATGGACAAATTTAAAAACCTCGATGAGATCTCCTCTCAGCCTTCTATATCTAAGTGAAAACATATTCAATTTCTTCAATCTTTCCTCATATGCCAGGTTGCTTATGCCATTAACCATTTTTGTAGCCCTCTTTTGTACTCTCTCTAAAAGCCAACAATCTTTTTCATAGCTAGGAGACCAAGCTTGGATGCAGTATTCCAAATGTGGCCTGACGTATGCACAGTAAAGCTTCCTGATCACTTCCTCACTTCTGTATGATACATTCCTATTTATTGCCCCGAACATTCTCAGTGCCTTCTTCCTGGCTTCTTGGTTTGTTCTTGTTGCCCCCTTTTTTGTTTTTAAAAAAACATATAAATCTTTTCCCTTTTGATTAATATAAAAAATTTACCACCCAAAAAAGAAGGAATTTTATAATTTCTTCATTTATTAATTAATTTTTTTTTTTTTTAAAAAAATATTTTTTTTTTTTTTTTTTAAACAATAAAAAAAAGAGATATGCTCATCTTGACCTGTTATTGCCCTAAAGACCTTTAAATCATCCGCAAATTTCAAAACTTTACTGCTTAGGCCACTTTCAATGTTATTTACAAATATAATGAACAGCAGTGGCCCCAGTACTGACCCCTGGGGGACTCCACTAAGAACATTTTGCCATGATGACTTTGTACCATTTAGCATCACTCTTTGCTGTCTATCTGAAAGCCACAACTCTATCCATTTTAAGATGCAACCTGCAATACCATGTGACTGAAGCTGTATCATTAACCGTTTATGGGGTACCTTGTCAAAGGCCGTACTAAAGTCAAGATATGCTACATCAACCTGATTTCCATGATCAAATTGTTCTGTGGCAAAGTTCAAAAAGTCCAAGAGGACTTTTTTGCCGTTTGGTAAGGATGGTAATAGCAGATGCAGGAGGAGAATAGCACCTTCAGGATGGGATTAGCACATACAGGATGGGAATAGCACGTGCAGGATGGGAGAATCATATGCAGGATGGGAATATCACATGTGGGATGGGAATAGGACGTGCATGATGGGAGAATCATATGCAGGGTGGGAATATCACATGTGGGATGGGAATAGCACGTGCAGGATGGGATAATCATATGCAGGGTGGGAATATCACATGTGGGATGGGAATAGCACGTGTAGGATGGGAGAATCATATGAAGGATGGGGAATCATATGAAGGATGGGAATATCACATGCGGGATGGGAATAGTACATACAGGATAGGAATAACATGTACAGGATGGAAATAGCACATACATGATGGGAGAAAACACATGCAGAACGGGAATAATATACAGGACGGGAATAGCAGAAGTGCAGCCAAGCCGGGCTGACTTAGCTCTCGGCACGGCCCAGTTCGGCACGTGACATGTGACATGTGACATGTGACAGTCCGGCACGTACTGAAATCACGTGACATGTCGAGCTCGGCTGGACATCTGCCATATTTTGGTGTAATATTTCCACATTACATCTGCTATTCCCTAGCTGCACACAGCCAGGGCGAGCCGGAGCGCGAAATAGTGCAGATGTGCAGATGTAATGTCGACGGCAGACGCCCGGTAGATTATGAAGGTGATAAATCCCTGTACCTAACATATTCAGGGATAATATATTCATCTGCGGATACAAAGGATGTAGCTAGAATTCCCCGAGGGGTGGAGGTAGAGGCAAACAGCAAAAGAATAGAGGAACCACGTAGCCCACCACATGGTTTAAATTTGCTATTTCTTTGTAGGGGCTCTCGCCCCTCCCCCAAAAGTTCGCTAGCCCCCTCCGACTAACGTCACATTTGTACATGGTACCAAGTGGGACTCCGATTTTGACATTGCTACCCCCCCCTCAAAGCTTTCCAAAATACCATCCCATAGTAGACCATCAATTCAAGTGGCGTGCCCACTGATTCGTACCAGGTGGCATCCAGCGCACCAGCACCAAGTCATGATCAGTACTAAGTGTTTTCTTAAGAAACTAATTAAAATAAGTATGAGCAATAAGACCGCACCTATCAAAGGGGATTACTTTCGGTCACTGGATCGTATAAATATGAATATTTTCCCCGTTGCCGATCGAATGTGAATTAAGTCACTGAAGTTGGAAATTGCAGCGCAACACCAACCGCATTGGGCGTAGAAGTGTGGGCTCCTATCTCAATGTTGGAGTTCCGGAAAAAAACAGAATGGGAGAAATGGCTTTTCGACCTCTCGATCCACCGGAGCTCAAGAGGTCTTACTAAAAAGTAATCAGCCAGGCATCTAGATCTTGATTTAGCAAGCCAGTGAACTCACTCGCCTCACTCATCCAGTCAGTCAGCTACTCACTAGCCTCACTCATCTAGTCACTCATCTAGTCACTCACTCACCTCACTCATCCAGTCACTCAGTCAACCTCTCAGTCAGTCACTGAGTCAGCCAGTTAGCCACTTAGGTAGTCACTCAGTCAGCCAGTTAGCCACTTAGGCAGTCACTCAGTCAGCCAGTTAGCCACTTAGGCAGTCACTCAGTCAGCCAGTTAGCCACTTAGGCAGTCACTCAGTCAGCCAGTTAGCCACTTAGGCAGTCACTCAGTCAGCCAGTTAGCCACTTAGGCAGTCACTCAGTCAGCCAGTTAGCCACTTAGGTAGTCACTCAGTCAGCCAGTTAGCACATCCGGGGTAGAGTCACTCAGTCAGCCTCCAGTTAGCCACTTAGGTAGTCACTCAGTCAGCCAGTTAGCCACATAGGCAGTCACTAAGTCAGCCAGTTAGCCACTTGTAGTCGCAAAGTACAGCCGGGGTAGAGTACATAAGCCCTCTGTCAGCCACTTACTCAAAGTACATGCCGGGGTAGAGTACATAAAGCCTCTGTCAGCCACTTACTCGCAAGTACATGCCGGGGTAGAGTACACTCAGTCAGCCCAGTTAGCCACTTAGGTGCAAAGTACATGCCGGGGTACAGTACATAGAGAGTTAGCCACTTACTCGCAAAGTACATGCCGGGGTAGAGTACATAGTGAGCCTCTGTAGTCAGCCACTTACTCGCAAAGTACATGCCGGGGTAGAGTACATAGAGTAGCTCTCTGTAGTCAGCCACTTAGGCAGCCAAAGTTACATGCCGGGGTAGAGTACATAGAGAGCCTCTCTGTCAGTCAGCCACTTACTGGCAAAGTACATGCCGGGGTAGAGTACATAGAGAGCCTCTCTGTAGTCAGCCACTTACTCGCAAAGTACATGCCGGGGTAGAGTACATAGAGAGCCTCTCAGTCAGCCACTTACTCGCAAAGTACATGCCGGGGTAGAGTACATAGAGAGCCTCTCTGTAGTCAGCCACTTACTCGCAAAGTACATGCCGGGGTAGAGTACATAGAGAGCCTCTCAGTCAGCCACTTACTCGCAAAGTACATGCCGGGGTAGAGTACATAGAGAGCGTCTCAGTCAGCCACTTACTCGCAAAGTACATGCCGGGGTAGAGTACATAGAGAGCGTCTCAGTCAGCCACTTACTCGCAAAGTACATGCCGGGGTAGAGTACATAGAGAGCGTCTCTGTAGCCCATGGCATCGCTCAGTCCGTGCACAGCCAGCGGCATGTTGCCGCCGACGTTGTTGATGATGAAGAGGAAGACGGCCACGGTGCTGGACTTGACGTCGGGCGTCACCAGCTCCACCACGATGGCCAGCACGACCCCGAACCACATCTCAGCTGCAGATGAGATATCATCATGTGTTGCAAGATGGCAGGGGTGGACCTGCTTATGACTCACCCTGAGTCACATCCTAGCTGCAGGTGAGATGTCACCAATGTTACAGGATGTCAGGGGTGGACCTACTTATGACCCACCCTGAGTCACATCTCAGCTGCAGGTGAGATGTCATCAATGTTACGGGATGTCAGGGGTGGACCTACTTATGACCCACCCTGAGTCACATCTCAGCTGCAGGTGAGATGTCACCAATGTTACGGGACGTCAGGGGTGGACCTGCTTATGACCCACACTGAGTCACATCTCAGCTGCAGATGAGATGTCATCAATGTTAATGTCGGGGGGCTCTTATCACCCCCCCCCACCACCCCCAATGTTACAGGACGTCAGGGGTGGACCTACTTATAACCCACCCTGAGCCTCTCATCGGTTGTGTATGAAGCATCATCTTGTGCTACAAGACCTCGACAGGTGTGATGACCAGCTCTCCACCCTGAGCCACCTGTAGATGATGCACCGGTGCGGGTTGTGGGCCTTTCTTCAGCAGGTGACCTCACGAACCATCCCGCAATTACTCACGAGAAAGTCAAAAGAAATTATCCAGTGTTTGGTTCTCCGTACAAGTGAGTGCATCAGCGCGTTCACCACGGTCAGTAGTCTGACTGTGGCTCAGCACAGCTGTCTGTAACGGCCACTGCTCATACCAAGCGTAAGTAGCTATAGCAAGTGGTTGGCATGGGTCACCTGGTGAAGCACCACACCAGCGGACAACAGATCACCGATTGTTCCTGTATGGAACGCAAATGAAGACACAGCTAATGTTCTTCCTCTGCATTCCTATGGATGTCTTCTACCTTTTCTAAGTATTCTTTTTTAGGCCACATCGATAATACTGCCAAGTGAGCTGGACACGACAATAATCATCCCGGCCAACAGCACAAGTTATAGTCGAACAACCTACTGCCGTATCAAATAAATAGTACACTACATCGTCTCAAGCGTACACAGAAATTATATACTACATGGTTTGAAGAGTATCACATAAATGATACTCCATATTGTCTACAGACTTATCAAAGAAATGCCATTGAACATGGTTTAAACGCGCATCTAGCATGCTCACGGCTGGTCTATTGGTCTAAAGACATGTCTTGCATGCTCACGGATGGTCTATTGGTCTAAAGACATGTCTTGCATGCTCACGGATGGTCTATTGGTCTAGACATGTCTTGCATGCTCACGGATGGTCTATTGCCTACAAACCGAACAGGTAGGCGGCGAGGAGGCTGCCGAAACAGCCCTGCGGCGGCAAGTACAGAGTGCCGACGGCAAACGGTGTTGCTAGCAACTGTGAAGGAAAACATCACACTGGGTCACAAGCCAGCGACGCTGAGTCACATGTATGAAACTTTGAATCGTGAACGCCCGACTTGCAAACATAGGAGTGGGAGTCTGATTTGCGAATGAGACTGAGAAACCCACATGGAACTCTGGATCAAAACATGGACTCTGAGTAACCAGCATGGTTCTGTCCGGCAATCATCAAGGTCTCACCTCACACCGCGTCACAAACTCGGGCCAGATCCAGTGGTGAGTCTTAGCCTAATGTTAAGCACAACAATAAGTTACAAAATTGGATCGGAAGAACACCACACAGCAGGGCACAACCCTCAATAGCAAAGTTGGCGATAGCATGTGGTAGTGATTCACGTTGCTACATTACGACATAATGCTACACATAAACAATAAACAATTAATATATATATATATATATATATATATATATCTATTAGGGTGGTCCAAAAAGCTGAAAATGATATTTCTTTCTCTCCACAGGACTAATTTATTACACATCACGAAAAGAAATTGCACGTAAAATTTCGTCTCTCTATGTCATCATTTAGGGGTCGACCCACTTTTCACTTTTTCTTCGTCAGGCTGGTCTTTGAGGGTGTCGGGATGGCAATTCGGTGTCCGTGAACGAGACGGAAAATGAACTGCTTCTTACCCTCATTCTTCGTCAGCGTCGCATTGTACGCCTGTGCGTTCAACTCCTCTACCACTCCGCGTTCAACTGCGTCGTTCACCACTCTCAGGCTTTTGGCTCTGGCCTGAATGTCCTCGAACAGCTTGTCTTTGATCGAACAGCAGCGTGGGTGATCTTCGGTCGGATTTTCCGTCTTCATCCGAGTCACGTAGTCGGCCTTCATCTTGTCTGGAACCCGGTCGTCCAACAGGGAAAGACCGACCAAGTCTTCCGCCATGTACCAGAGATGCCGTTGGAGGCCATTGCTCGCGGTTGTAGCGACGTTCACCTGGTTCGTGTACTTCTGGAGTTCAGTCAGCATCATGATGTCGTTGTATGGGGCGTAGGATGACAGGAGCTTCGTGCCAAAATCGGGCAACGAACAGCGCCATGCCAGTCACATTCCGCTCCTCTCGTTTCGTTGTCTTGAACTGGTGTCGGAACAGGAACATCTTGAGGCAGTAGATGCCTTTTGACATCCACTTCGAGTGGTGCATGGCACCAGGGGCACGAAACAATGGTTGAGTCGTTGTGCCCCCTCCGGGGAACAGGGCTGCGCGCTGTAGGAACTCGAAGTAGTCCTCGCGCGGACACTTGGTTCGATCAGCCAGGGCAGATTGCCAAAACGTCCTTAAACTTTAATTCAGCTTATTTCATAATTGCAATTTAGAATTAACTTAAATGGCATACATCCTGAACGATGTTCCTAAGCTAACGCAGTCCTCTACTATTTTAGTTTAGGAACGCTGGCGAAGATATATGGCATTTAATTTAATTTTAAATGACAATTATAAGGTATGCTGAATTAAAGTTCAAGGACATTGTGGCAACCCTGAACATGTACTAACCTCCAACTATTGGTGCTGCAACGCACACGCGAGTCGTGACACACACATACACACAACGAATACGGGAGCAACGCAATGCACCCACGACCACAGCAACGGTTCAACTGAGTGCAACACTAATCTATGGCGCACGCAGCAGCAGTTGCGCCAGGTTCAAAGTGTTAAAAGTGGGGCGACCTCTAAATATCATTGTATTGCGATGAAATATCATTATATTGCGATGAAATTTTGCACTCAAGGAGAGGAATGCAACACGAAAAAAGCAGTGGTGTGGAGAATGGACCAGTGCACTTTGAAATTTTACCCATCTTTTTGGACCACCCTTTATATATATATATATATATATATATATATATATATATATATATATATATACGCAATAATCAAGCAATATGAACCATGTATTGATTTCACTGACATGTCGGGTATGTGGTCTGACCTCCATCCGTTGTGGCCTGACATGGAAGTTGTATGACCTGACCGTTATCAAATGTAGCTCGAGCTTTGTCATCAATAAATTGTGAACTAGTCCGTGTCAGCTGTCAGCTCTGACCTGGTTGTCAGTTGTGTGACCTGACCTGTCGCCATGACCTGAGCTATGTGAAACACCAGCTGACCTGTTAGCTGTGTTGCCTGACCTGTCGCCGTGACCTGACCTATGTGAGACACCAACTGACCTGGCTGGCAGCCAATACCCAGATGCGCGCGCGGATGCCAAACTTCTTCACGAGTCGATCGCTAACCAATCCACCTGGACCAGCCAGAATTGGTCAAATTGGTCAAATTGGCCACCCACCGTCTCCACCATTCCTCAATTGTCACTCACCGTCACAGTGTCTCAATGGTCAGTCACCGCCACAGTGTCTCAATTGTCACTCACCGTCACAGTGTCTCAATGGTCAGTCACCGCCACAGTGTCTCAATGGTCAGTCACCGCCACAGTGTCTCAATGGTCACTCACCGTCACAGTGTCTCAATGGTCAGTCACCGCCACAGTGTCTCAATGGTCAGTCACCGCCACAGTGTCTCAATGGTCAGTCACCGCCACAGTGTCTCAATGGTCAGTCACCGCCACAGTGTCTCAATGGTCAGTCACCGCCACAGTGTCTCAATGGTCAGTCACCGCCACAGTGTCTCAATGGTCAGTCACCGCCACAGTGTCTCAATGGTCAGTCACCGCCACAGTGTCTCAATGGTCAGTCACCGCCACAGTGTCTCAATGGTCAGTCACCGCCACAGTGTCTCAATGGTCAGTCACCGCCACAGTGTCTCAATGGTCAGTCACCGCCACAGTGTCTCAATGGTCAGTCACCGCCACAGTGTCTCAATGGTCAGTCACCGCCACAGTGTCTCAATGGTCAGTCACCGCCACAGTGTCTCAATGGTCAGTCACCGCCACAGTGTCTCAATGGTCAGTCACCGCCACAGTGTCTCAATGGTCAGTCACCGCCACAGTGTCTCAATGGTCAGTCACCGCCACAGTGTCTCAATGGTCAGTCACCGCCACAGTGTCTCAATGGTCAGTCACCGCCACAGTGTCTCAATGGTCAGTCACCGCCACAGTGTCTCAATGGTCAGTCACCGCCACAGTGTCTCATGGCACCATGACAGTGGGCTCATCTATCAGCATTCGTGCACGGGGACGGATTCAAACATTTTAATGGCAGGGGGCGGGGGAGCTAGTCTGGAAAGGCGACATATTTCCTACCGGAGGGCAGTCACTGATCCAGAAAATATCAAAGGGTGGTGATGCTCTGGAGTGCTTCTGGAAGGGTGCCACTTGCCGACACATTCGACAGTGGTGTACTGGCGTCCTGTAGGGGTGCCTTTTTCAGCCCGAGGGACGGCGCTGAGTTCCCATGTCCGGGGCGGGGCGCATGCCTGTATCCCTTTCTACGAGGAGCCTGTGCTCCGCTGGATCTCCACTGTGAGACAATGCTACAGAGCGCGGTAGTACAGTAGATTTCTGCATATCTGCATATGCTTGTATTGAATGTTAGTGTAGCTACCTACTACCGCCAGCAGAACGCATATGGCTGGGCGAGGGGAGAGGAGAGAGGGGAAAGGGGAGTGGGGGAGAGGGGAAAGGGGAGAGGGGAGAGGGGAGAGGGGAGAGGGGAGAGGGGAGAGGGAAACACTGCCTGAACTAAGGGCATCCTGGTTGACAGTGGAACACGGCAGCAAGACGACGGCGGATCGCATCCTTGACATTCATATTAATATCGGGCAAAGCGGGACCGCCGGCTTCGGTACACACCTACGGTGACCCCGACGGAACCTCCGACAATGCTGACCCAGGAGAGCCACAGCCCAAGGTCGGCCGTCGGGTAGTACGTCTGAAAGTAGAGCTGTGTGTTTGTAGACCAGCAGAATCCGGCTGAGAGACAAGACACGAAAATATCCCGGTTAGGCAGTAAATCTGATAAAATCCTTTGCATGCAGTAGTAGCGGCAGCAGTACATCTGGCGATTACCTACCTTAGGTGATATTCCAAGTGATTCCACTGTACGAGACGCTTTGCTTCCATTTGATCAATATCCATACCAGTTGCAAGAGACATGCTGGCATTACCACAACCTCGCAACGAAACGAAATCGCATAAATGTATCGTCAACGTTTGCTAAGCAGCAATAAAGCGAGAGTGAAAGAGGGCGAGAGAGAGACAGAGAGAGAGAGAGAGACAGAGACAGAGACAGAGACAGAGACAGAGACAGAGACAGAGACAGAGACAGAGACAGAGACAGAGACAGAGACAGAGACAGAGACAGAGACAGAGACAGAGACAGAGACAGAGACAGAGACAGAGACAGAGACAGAGACAGAGACAGAGACAGAGACAGAGACAGAGACAGAGACAGAGACAGAGACAGAGACTGAGAGAGAGAGAGAGAGACAGAGAGAGAGAGAGAGAGAGAGAGAGAGAGAGAGAGAGAGAGAGAGAGAGAGAGAGAGAGAGAGAGAGAGAGAGAGAGAGAGAGAGAGAGAGAGAGAGAGAGAGAAAGACAGAGAGAGAGAGAGAGAAAGACAGAGAGAGAGAGAGAGAGAGAGAAGAGAGAGAGAGAGAGAGAGAGAGAGAGAGAGAGAGAGAGAGAGAGAGAGAGAGAGAGAGAGAGAGAGAGAAGAGAGAGAGAGAGAGAGAGAGAGAAGAGAAGAGAGAGAGAGAGAGAGAGAGAGAGAGAGAGAAGAGAAGAGAGAGAGAGAGAGAGAGAGAGAGAGAGAAGAGAGAGAGAGAGAAGAGACAGAAAGACAGAGACAGAGACAGAGAGAGACAGAGACAGAGACAGAGATAGAGAAGAGAGAGAAGAGAGAGAGAGAAGAGAGAGAGAGAGAGAGAGAGAGAGAGAGAGAGAGAGAGAGAGAGAGAGAGAGAGAGAGAGAGAGAGAGAGAGAGAGAGAGAGAGAGAGAGAGAGAGAGAGAGAGAGAGAGAGAGAGAGAGAGAGAGAGAGAGAGAGAGAGAGAGAGAGAGAGAGAGAGAGAGAGAGAGAGAGAGAGAGAGAGAGAGAGAGAGAGAGAGAGAGAGAGAGAGAGAGAGAGAGAGAGAGAGAGAGAGAGAGAGAGAGAGAGAGAGAGAGAGAGAGAGAGAGAGAGAGAGAGAGAGAGAGAGAGAGAGAGAGAGAGAGAGAGAGAGAGAGTGAGAGAAAGAGGAGAGAAAGATATAGAGGGGAAGAGGGACCAGCCAGGCGTTGACCATCCGCTATTCGTATTCTATCAAACGCAAGCTTAATATCGAATAAATAGCCATTCACTATTCATATACCGACACTTCCCAGGTACTTACAAAATGTTGGCATGCGATATTGTAAACATCCATGGACTAAGCCGAAAAAGCAGCATCACCGAATTGAGAGCAATCCAATCTGGACTGGCTTACCCCGTGGCCAGTTACCACAACACCCACCAATGTGAGCAGACCACTCTGGACTCGCCTACCCCGCCCACCAATGTGAGCAGACCACTTCCGCCATAAGCCACTCTTGACTCGCCTGCCCCGCCCACCAATGTGAGCAGACCACTATGCACTCGCCTGCTCCACCCACCAATGTGAGCAGACCACTCTGGACTCGCCTGCTCCACCCACCAATGTGAGCAGACCACTCTTCACTCGCCTACCCCGCCCACCAATGTGAGCAGACCACTATGCACTCGCCTACCCCGCCCACCAATGTGAGCAGACCACTCTGGACTCGCCTACCCCGCCCACCAATGTGAGCAGACCACTCTGGACTCGCCTACCCCGCCCACCAATGTGAGCAGACCACTTGACTCGCCTACCCCGCCCACCAATGTGAGCAGACACACCCGCCCACCAATGTGAGCAGACCACTTCTCGCCTACCCCGCCCACCAATGTGAGCAGACCACTTGACTCGCCTACCCCGCCCACCAATGTGAGCAGACCACTCTGACTCGCCTACCCCCCCACCAATGTGAGCAGACCACTCTGGACTCGCCTACCCCGCCCACCAATGTGAGCAGACCACTGCTCCCCCCATGTGAGCACTCTACCCCGCCCACCAATGTAGCAGACCACTTGCTCGCCACCCCGCCCACCAATGTGAGCAGACCACTCTGGACTCGCCTACCCCGCCCACCAATGTGAGCAGACCACTTGCACTCGCCTACCCCGCCCACCAATGTGAGCAGACCACTCTGGACTCGCCTACCCCGCCCACCAATGTGAGCAGACCACTTGACTCGCCTACCCCGCCCACCAATGTGAGCAGACCACTCTCTGCCTACCCCGCCCACCAATGTGAGCAGACCACTCTGGACTCGCCTACCCCGCCCACCAATGTGAGCAGACCACTCTGGACTCGCCTACCCCGCCCACCAATGTGAGCAGACCACTCTGGACTCGCCTACCCCGCCCACCAATGTGAGCAGACCACTCTGGACTCGCCTACCCCGCCCACCAATGTGAGCAGACCACTATGCACTCGCCTACTCCACCCACCAATGTGAGCAGACCACTCTGGACTCGCCTACTCCACCCACCAATGTGAGCAGACCACTCTGGACTCGCCTACCCCGCCCACCAATGTGAGCAGACCACTCTTCACTCGCCTACCCCGCCCACCAATGTGAGCAGACCACTATGCACTCGCCCACCCCGCCCACCAATGTGAGCAGACCACTCTTGACTCGCCTACCCCGCCCACCAATGTGAGCAGACCACTATGCACTCGCCCACCCCGCCCACCAATGTGAGCAGACCACTCTTGACTCGCCTACCCCGCCCACCAATGTGAGCAGACCACTATGCACTCGCCTACCCCGCCCACCAATGTGAGCAGACCACTCTGGACTCGCCTACCCCGCCCACCAATGTGAGCAGACCACTCTGGACTCGCCTACCCCACCCACCAATGTGAGCAGACCACTCTGGACTCGCCCACCAATGTGAGCAGACCACTCTGGACTCGCCTACCCCGCCCACCAATGTGAGCAGACCACTCTGGACTCGCCTACCCCACCCACCAATGTGAGCAGACCACTCTGGACTCGCCTACCCCACCCACCAATGTGAGCAGACCACTCTGGACTCGCCTACCCCGCCCACCAATGTGAGCAGACCACTCTGGACTCGCCTACCCCGCCCACCAATGTGAGCAGACCACTCTGGACTCGCCTACCCCGCCCACCAATGTGAGCAGACCACTCTGGACTCGCCTACCCCGCCCACCAATGTGAGCAGACCACTCTGGACTCGCCTACCCCACCCACCAATGTGAGCAGACCACTCTGGACTCCGCCCACCAATGTGAGCAGACCACTCTGGACTCGCCTACTCCACCCACCAATGTGAGAAGACCACTCTGGACCCGCCTACCCCACCCATCAATGTGAGCTGACCACTCTGGACTCGTCTACCCCGCCCACCAATGTGAGCAGACCACTCTGGACTCGCCTACCCCACCCACCAATGTGAGCAGACCACTCTGGACTCGCCTACCCCGCCCACCAATGTGAGCAGACCACTCTGGACTCGCCTACCCCGCCCACCAATGTGCCGCTGTTTGCCGCTGACCACTCACCAGTGCGCCGCTGTTTGCCGCTGACCACTCACCAGTGCGCCGCTGTTTGCCGCTGACCACTCACCAGTGTGCCGGAGAGCAGCTGCCAGCAGCAGCAGCACGATGCTCGGCTGGGTGAACAGCCGCACCTGCACGACTACGCGACTACTCAGTTTGCTGCAGGCGTCGCCGCCGCCCTCCTGCGGACTGGGACCGCCACTGCGACAGGAGCTGAAGCCGCGGCCGCTCCGCCAGGTGGCTGAACCTCCGCCTGGAGAGTCACCGACGGCCGGCCGACGTGAGTCTGAACAACACAGCAGGACCACTGGCAGACGGGCAAAGCCGAGCCGACCAGCCATGTCTCATCTGCCATTTTGTGGCCAAAACGATCTTTCGTTGTTGCCAAGAAGAAAATGTCGTCTTGTTACAAATGACGATTAAAACGACCGGAGTCGGATGCTCCAATTGATCCCATGCAGGGACGAGTAGTGCAGAGAAAATTGGACCATAACATTAGACACGATATGCTTGAATACACGTGCATTATTTTCAACAACAAAATAATCAGGCGTCTTCTCTCAATGACATGCAACGCCTCCTTCCACTACGTGTCCATGGTCATTTGTTCTTCCTCTTGCCCTCTCCTACTTCGCAGCCCTTCACGACAGCTTCCTCATCAATCACTCGCCCTCCTAAAGCGCACAGTCGCCGACACCGTCTTAGCCCTCCTCGGCACTTACTTGCCCTCCTAAAGCGCACAGTCGCTGGCACAAGTAGACAAATTTCAAACCCATACAATACTTCACTAATAGTATCCATCACCCTCCAGTTTATGATCCAAACCCATCTGAAGCAAGACGAAAGATGGAGAAGATGTTTGCGCAGGCGTAATTGCGGTTGGGCCGACATCTGGTAAAGATCAACGGATCTGATGAGGTAGCCCAACTGTCCCCGGTTTCCCCGCTGGCACGCAACACGACCGATACGGTACCGCAATACCAGCGTGGGCGCCATTACCATCACATACCCAGCTGGTGTGATTCACTTGGTCCGGATTGACCCGGACTGGCCGTGACCCGACCTCTGGTCACGCGCGGGTCCCTCGCAAGTAGGTGGAGGCAGAAGATGATGGCGCCCGGTAGCGCAGCCACGTAGTATGACCACCGCCAACTCTACAGGTCAGATCAGAGGTGTGGGTGTACCACCACCGCCAACTCTAGAGGACAGATCAGAGGTGTAGGTGTACCACCACCGCCAACTCTAGAGGTCAGATCAGAGGTGTGGGTGTACCACCACCGCCAACTCTAGAGGTCAGATCAGAGGTGTAGGTGTACCACCACCGCCAGCTCTAGAGGACAGATCAGAGGTGTGGGACAGATCAGAGGTGGACAGATCAGAGGTGAGGACAGATCAGAGGTGTAGGTGTATGTAGATCCAGAGATCGCCAGTTCAGCAGTAACTACAGCCAGTGAATGCCAGGTGACATCCGTGCCAGGTGACATCTATGCACGACACGACTAGATATGTTGGATGACGGTGAAGAGCAGTGCCTTCAGTGGATGTCAGTATATATATATATATATATATATATATATATATATATATATATATATATATATATATATATATATATATGTATATATATATAAACCATCCAGTTCTGAACATCAAGCTGATCAGCCCATGACTCACTGAAACTGCCGTATCTTTACCAAAGAGCTCCAAACATTTTGGCCCAATGATGATTTTTGTTTTTTATATGTAAAAATGTCATATATATATATATATATATATATATATATATATATATATATATATATATATATATATATATATATATATATATATATATATATATATATATATATTTATATATGTATATATATATATATATATATATATATATATATATATATATATATATATATATATATATATATATGATGGTGGACACAATGGCTTGATGTCTTGGATGTGTTGGATGACTGTGATGAGCAGTGACATGGTGTGTTGGATAACCGTGAAGAGCAGTGACATGGGGAACACCATGTCATGGCGTGTTGAATGACTGTGAAGAGCAGTGACATGGTAAACACCATATCATGGTGTGTTGGATGACGGTGAAAAGTAGAGGCCTGCGGTGGATGTCAGTGTATATCAGCGAATACCCGGATGGCTTCAGGTGTCACCAGGGTCCGGCCCCAGCAAGTGGGTGGAACTTTTATATTGCCCCGTGCTCCTTCCCAGACTTCTGACCTCTCTTTTGGATCTCATTTTTACATATAAAAAACAAAAATAATCATTGGGCCAAAATGTTTGGAGCTCTTTGGTAAAGATACGGCAGTTTCAGTGAGTCATGGGCTGCTCAGCTTGATGTTCAGAACTGCATGGTTGGGGATCTCTTGCATAGGCCAGAGACCTCCCCACAGCCTGGGCCCCTTCCAAGTTTTCAGAGACTCCGGTCTGCAGGCTGCAATCAGGAATCTCTGAAAACGTGAACCATTCCTAGTCTTCGGCACAAGGGTTCCCCCCGTAAAAGAGATGGGGACGAAATGCATTGCGTCTCACCCAGTCCAAAAAGAGGGTGGGACCCCCAGCCTTGCTGGGATCTATGAGTCTGACTATAATGTCGCTAGTAAATACCGTCCGCAAGATTATTTTGGTACACCATAGGGATTTCGCGGATTGGTGCGCATGCACCCACAAAACTAAGCAATTGCTTTTGTTCATTGTCGGTATTCTAAGTCCTTTGTTTATGACTGACTCTAAACTCAATAGACACAATAAATAGCAAAATACCTGATACCCGAGGCTGCTCAAGTCTCTGTTTCAACGACAAATTTTGAAAAGTTATCCTGCTTGCACTTCGGGAAGCACCTTACTCCATCCCCTCACTTAAAAATAATAATCCAATCCTAATGAAATTATTTGTCAAGACCCCCACCACACCGCACCCACACCCTCAACGAATTTGTAGCCGAGAGCACCCTTCCAGGTGGAAGGGCACCTCTCTCCCTCTCCCTCTCCCCCTCTCCCTCTCTCTCTCCTCCTCTCCCTCTCCCTCTCTCTCTCTCTCTCTCTCTCTCTCTCTCCCTCTCTCTCTTTCCCTCTTTCCCCCTCTCCCTGTCTCCCTCCCTCCCTCCCTCCCTCCCTCCCTCTCTCTCTCTCTCTCTCTCTCTCTCTCTCTCTCGCACACACACGCACATTCACGCACGCACACGCACACACAAGCACATACACGCACGCACACACACACACGCACACACGCACGTGCACTTACACGCACACCCTTTTCCCCTTCTCATTTCACCTCACCTCACCTCACCTCACCTCACCTCACCTCACCTCACCTCACCTCACCTCACCTCACCTCACCTCACCTCACCTCACCTCGCCTCATCTCACCTCACCTGCCCTAGAATGTTGGCCGCCGTCACGTAGTTGCCCACCACGTAGGAGATGCCGTAGCCGAAGTAGATGCCCCAGGTGAAGATGGCCATGGCTGTACCGCGCAGTTGGGCCGGGAAGTAATCATAGATCATGCCAGTAGACAGAGGCGAAAAGCCGGCCTCTCTGAGAGCAAACCACCGTCAAAGGTGAACAGACTTTGATAATGATCACGTCGGTCGAATTAGCGCTCTATATGACATGCACTTGATTAGCTATCAGTTATCTTGACTCTTGTCATTAGTTCTACCGTTTATTTCTAGCATAATTCACGGTCTTGAAATCTTCGAATTTACAGGCCTGATCGTGTGATAAGTGCCTCGACGCATCCCAGACCTCCTACACTTGTCAAAGATTATGTCACCGCGGATATCGACTTCTCACATACTCCTGTCGTACCATAATCCTGTCAGAGATTATGTCACCGCAGATATCGACTAGTCACATACTCCTGTCGTACCGTACTCCTGTCAGAGATTGCATTGCCGAAGTTGTCGAGTGCTGTCAGTTAGCTGTAATATGCAGGGTTAAAATTATCCGTTGTCTTCAGATTTGCAGGCTCTCGTAATATACGCATTAGGGTGTGTCGCCTGAACGGTTTTTCTTATGCATAGTGAAATTATCGTGCAGATCACCTTTAAAAAAATTATGTGGTCGAAACCAAATCGAAATCAAACAATAAACAAAATATGCGACAGGCCGATAAAGAAACAAATTTGCCTGGCGCCCGGCGTTGAAGTCTCCAGTGATGGCGCTCCGTTGTGATTGGCATCTAACACCACGCGTCGGCCGCCGTCGGAGCGCCGCCGCGGCGCTGTGACGAAAAAGGCGGCAGTCGGTGCTGTGGATGACTTATGAATGGATTCTGGTAATTCAAAAACAGATCAGGGGAGCCGGGATATATCTGATTGTAAAGATTAAACTTCACTGAATGACTGATCGCTCCACTTTCCTTTGTCTGTGCTCTACCTTTCACAGTGCTATTAATCATCATTCGAATAAATTGCGTACGCACTAACGACACAAAATAGCTTCGCATGCCATACATCCCTGTTTTATTAGTCAATCCAAGTCTCCTGTTCCTTTTCGTTACTCAAGTTTCAAGGGAAACTTGGATTATCAACAGTAGGGACAACCTATTAACGAGGGCGACACGAGCCGGCGGCGATTGTTGCATGGCGCGGGGGAGGGGCTGGGATGGGGCGGGAGACGGCCGGCGCACGGTGAGGGTAGAGAACACAAAGAGCGAGACAGGGCAGGGGAGGGGAGGGGGAGACAAGGGAGGGGAGGGCCGCCGAGACAAGGCAGTCGGCGGCGGAGACCCGGCGGGACGGCCCGAAAAAGAGTGGTTTGGTGTTTGCAAGTTGAGCCCACTGCCTGTGAAGTGTGATATTACCTGCGTGGGTGTGATCGGGGTAAGAGTTCGAACATGAAGACCCGCGCTTCCACCAAAGGGCTTTTGGTTCCTTCTGAACTAAAAACAAACCGACTCCCCACGAGAATTGACGTTCTGAATCACTTGAGTAAAGTGAATAGAGACTCATGCGTTGCGAACAAAAGGTTGAAAGAGAGGCTAGCACCACATATAAAGTTTGTTGCGGAAAGTGTGATGAAAATGTGGTGCTGCGAAGGAATACCAATTGTTGGGAGGGCCCGAGTCGAACATATGGTTCGAGAATGCCGCGATCGCTACTTGCGATACATGAAAACTGCTGGAAAGAAGTCGGCATCACCAGGTGTACGTCCGTCCGGTGATGAGTGGTTTGGAAAATTGTTTGATATGGCCCGCTGCAAATGTGCTGATATGGATAGCTGCAAATGTGCGATGGCCGACAAAGTGCCACGAATGGAGTTTCCCTTTGTCCAAGACCAGAGAGGACCTCGCCAAATGCAAATCGGCACCGCAGATATACGTGAAACCACTCGTCGACGCGCCATGGACGAAAGGAGGCGTCTGACCGCCGAGAGAGTCACATCATCACAACCGGGACCTTCTGGAATGGCCAAGCTAGATTCTAATTCAGACCAAGATTCCGCCACAGATTCATCATCGCTCACATCTGTAGTCAATGAGTCAGAGTATATGGTGAACAGTAACACAGACGAACTGCTAAATACGGCTCTAGCAGCAGATCGGTACGTGTCTAATCGTGCGTGTGCTGCGATCATAAACGGTTTCCAAGTGGAGATTGGTCGGATCACTCCTGACGATATGGACTTCATAGTGGATAGCAAAAAAGTATGGCGAGCAAGGGATCGGATTAGAAGAGAGGTAGTAGCCCAGAGCCATGAGGATCATGCAGGTCGTGTATCTGGTCTCTACTTCGACGGTAGAAAGGACGACACGCTTATGACAGCCAGTTCAAAGAAGACGGAAGAGCACATTGTGGTTGTATCCGAGCCAGACCGTGCATATTTAGGACATTTTACCCCACAGACTGGGAAAGCGGAGGACATTTTTCAGGACCTGAACGCCGTGGCATATGAGTTTGGTGCGGATGTTTCTGTGATTGGCTGTGACGGCACGAGAGTTAATACTGGCCAAAAAGGTGGTGTTATCCGTTTGTTTGAGCTCCACTGGTTTGTGTGCCAACTTCATGCAAATGAACTTAATCTTCGTGCATTATTTAGCCAGTTAGATGGAGTCACAACAGGACCTAAGTCGTTTAGTGGGCTGATTGGCCAGGCTGCTGCAGGCGCAGTAGAAACCTTGCCAGTGGTCGATTTTGAGCCAATCGATGGCGGAAATGTTTCAGAAATGACGCAGGAGATTCTCAGTGACCTAAGTTCAGATCAGGCTATTCTGTGCAGTCTGGTGCGTAGTGTCCAGACTCAGATCTCAGATAGAACTGCGAAAATGAAGATCGGTCCACTAAACCACTCCAGGTGGCTGACTCTGGCGGCGCGAATTCTCCGGCTCTACATATCAACCGAACAGCCATCAGACAGTCTGAGAATGCTAGCGGAGTTCATCGTGTGCCACTATACTCCCATGTGGTTCTGCATCCAGAAGAACTGGAAATGTTCTGACGGTCCTGGCAATGCGCTGCACAGCGTGCAACTTCTCAAAAGTTTGCGACCTGAGATAGCGGCCATGGTGCAGCCGGTAATACAACGCAACAGCTACTGGTGTCACCCTGAGGCAGTACTGCTAGCAATGGCAGCGGGCCAAGATCAAACCACACGGGAAAGGACGGTCACTCAAATCCAGCAGTGTCGCAGAACTCAAGTCGATAGTGATACTGACGAAGTGCGGAAGTTCAAGCTTCCAAAAGTGAATATGGGGGGCAAACAGCATCATGGAGCTGATTGATTGGTGTAATGAGGCGATAACCGAGCCGCCCTTGACGCAACAACTGTCCGATGATGACTTATTAGACATCATCGCGAGTCCTCTCGAAGTACCGCCATACCCCGTGCACAGTCAGACGGTGGAACGGATGGTGAAAGTGGTGAACGAGGCGTCTTTGAAGGTAATTGGTGAAGAGGCCCGCCACGGTTACATTGTGGGGAAGTTGAAACACAGGTCAGCAATGCCAGTGCTCAGCAGCAAAAAGGATTTTATGTCGGGTTTTCTGTCGAGCATGTAGACAAGTAGTAGTTATAAAATGATAGTTCGTACAAAAAATGTGGCCGTTCGTACAAAAGGTGACGTCGCTGTATGCCCGTCTCCTTCGGTTGTAGTGGAACGGAGCATGACGCCGATTTCGCCTGGTCTATTTGTCATAACAATAAGATATCAAGTGTCTCAGAATGATTTAATTGGTCTTCGATGTAAACAGACGAGGAATTTTGAAGATGTTCAAGCTTTCAAAAGTGAAAATATTAGCATTATACGCCGATAGATCTACTGATTGAAAATGGAACGAACAAGCGACGTAAAGTGAACCTTTCTTTCATGCGTCAGATATCCAGGCAACTTATTAAGCGACTGGTGCTTATCAAAAACCTTTTTCCGCACTAAACACTTTCATTGAGTTTTATTAATGAGCTTCATCACCAGAATCCATTCATCAGTCATCCACAGCACCGACTGCCGCCTTTTTCGTCACAGCGCCGCGGCGGCGCTCCGACGGCGGCCGACGCGTGGTGTTAGATGCCAATCGCAACGGAGCGCCATCACTGGAGACTTCAACGCCGGGCGCCCGGAAAATTTGTTTCTTTATCGGCCTGTCGCATATTTTGTTTATTGTTTGATTTTGATTTGGTTTCGACCACAGGTTTTTTTTTAAGGTGATCTGCACGATAATTTCACTAAGCAAGTGCAATTTCCAAAAAAGGTCCTTCGTGAAACACCCTAATACGCATCGACATATCGCAGGCCTCCTACACATTTCGGAGATTATATCCCCGGTGTTATCATAGGCTTCCTACACATGTCAGAGATGATATCACCGCAGTTACTGGATGCAATCAGTTAGCAAGTTAGTCAGCATGATCATAATAATAATGATCATCATGGTAATGACCATGATGCTCATTACCCTGTTGCCATTACACATGATCATGATACTTGTTTCGATTATGCTCGCCATCATTATCATGATTCGTTATTATTCATCCTTATCATTTGCAATTCATAATTATTCATCATCATTCATTATCATCCAACATCATGCAACACTGTGTATCATCGCGTCCCAACATTTCCATCATGCAACATAATTCGCATCATTCCCATCACTTGTCATAATTTATCATCATTTGTCATGATTTGTCATCAATTGTCATAATTAGCACCACTGTCCCTATCGTCGTCATTGTCATCATTATCATCAGCATCATGATTAATGGCATTATTTTCGTCATTGCCACTGACATGATTCATCATCATTTATACTTTATATTTATAAATTTTATCTCAATGTATCACGATATATAGTCATGGATCAGCACATATGTGTAGTATGCGTATTTCCCCTCGGATCAGCTTGTGCCCTGGTATATCACCATGCATCTTCAGGAATCACCATTTAACAGCATGCACCAGCATCTGCCAACATTCAACATCATTCGTCATAATGTTCACCACCTGTATCATGTTATAAGAATGTGTCACTATGCATGTCCTTTCGCGCATTGGAGTCGGTAGCTCAGCGGTTAAATAGGACGCCTGGCAACCCAAAGGCAGGGGTTCGATTCCCCGCGGTGTCCGCCATTCCTGCCAGGGTGAGAGGTAAGCGACGCCGTGTGGCCTCAGCTGCTGAGTGCGTCGTATGCCAGGGTGAGAGGTAAGCGACGCCATGTGGCCTCAGCTGCTGAGTGCGTCGTATGCCAGGGTGAGAGGTAAGCGACGCCATGTGGCCTCAGCTGCTGAGTGCGTCGTATGCCAGGGTGAGAGGTAAGCGACGCCGTGTGGCCTCAGCTGCTGAGTGCGTCGTATGCCAGGGTGAGAGGTAAGCGACGCCATGTGGCCTCAGCTGCTGAGTGCGTCGTATGCCAGGGTGAGAGGTAAGCGACGCCATGTGGCCTCAGCTGCTGAGTGCGTCGTATGCCAGGGTGAGAGTAAGCGACGCCATGTGGCCTCAGCTGCTGAGTGCGTCGTATGCCAGGGTGAGAGGTAAGCGACGCCATGTGGCCTCAGCTGCTGAGTGCGTCGTATCCCAGGGTGAGAGGTAAGCGACGCCATGTGGCCTCAGCTGCTGAGTGCGTCGTATGCCAGGGTGAGAGGTAAGCGACGCCATGTGGCCTCAGCTGCTGAGTGCGTCGTATGCCAGGGTGAGAGGTAAGCGACGCCGTGTGGCCTCAGCTGCTGAGTGCGTCGTATGCCAGGGTGAGAGGTAAGCGACGCCGTGTGGCCTCAGCTGCTGAGTGCGTCGTATGCCAGGGTGAGAGGTAAGCGACGCCGTGTGGCCTCAGCTGCTGAGTGCGTCGTATGCCAGGGTGAGAGGTAAGCGACGCCGTGTGGCCTCAGCTGCTGAGTGCGTCGTATGCCAGGGTGAGAGGTAAGCGACGCCATGTGGCCTCAGCTGCTGAGTGCGTCGTATGCCAGGGTGAGAGGTAAGCGACGCCGTGTGGCCTCAGCTGCTGAGTGCGTCGTATGCCAGGGTGAGAGGTAAGCGACGCCGTGTGGCCTCAGCTGCTGAGTGCGTCGTATGCCAGGGTGAGAGGTAAGCGACGCCATGTGGCCTCAGCTGCTGAGTGCGTCGTATGCCAGGGTGAGAGGTAAGCGACGCCGTGTGGCCTCAGCTGCTGAGTGCGTCGTATGCCAGGGTGAGAGGTAAGCGACGCCGTGTGGCCTCAGCTGCTGAGTGCGTCGTATGCCAGGGTGAGAGGTAAGCGACGCCGTGTGGCCTCAGCTGCTGAGTGCGTCGTATGCCAGGGTGAGAGGTAAGCGACGCCGTGTGGCCTCAGCTGCTGAGTGCGTCGTATGCCAGGGTGAGAGGTAAGCGACGCCGTGTGGCCTCAGCTGCTGAGTGCGTCGTATGCCAGGGTGAGAGGTAAGCGACGCCGTGTGGCCTCAGCTGCTGAGTGCGTCGTATGCCAGGGTGAGAGGTAAGCGACGCCATGTGGCCTCAGCTGCTGAGTGCGTCGTATGCCAGGGTGAGAGGTAAGCGACGCCATGTGGCCTCAGCTGCTGAGTGCGTCGTATGCCAGGGTGAGAGGTAAGCGACGCCATGTGGCCTCAGCTGCTGAGTGCGTCGTATGCCAGGGTGAGAGGTAAGCGACGCCATGTGGCCTCAGCTGCTGAGTGCGTCGTATGCCAGGGTGAGAGGTAAGCGACGCCATGTGGCCTCAGCTGCTGAGTGCGTCGTATGCCAGGGTGAGAGGTAAGCGACGCCTGTGGCCTCAGCTGCTGAGTGCGTCGTATGCCAGGGTGAGAGGTAAGCGACGCCGTGTGGCCTCAGCTGCTGAGTGCGTCGTATGCCAGGGTGAGAGGTAAGCGACGCCGTGTGGCCTCAGCTGCTGAGTGCGTCGTATGCCAGGGTGAGAGGTAAGCGACGCCATGTGGCCTCAGCTGCTGAGTGCGTCGTATGCCAGGGTGAGAGGTAAGCGACGCCATGTGGCCTCAGCTGCTGAGTGCGTCGTATGCCAGGGTGAGAGGTAAGCGACGCCGTGTGGCCTAGTGCTGAGTGCGTCGTATGCCAGGGTGAGAGGTAAGCGACGCCGTGTGGCCTCAGCTGCTGAGTGCGTCGTATGCCAGGGTGAGAGGTAAGCGACGCCATGTGGCCTCAGCTGCTGAGTGCGTCGTATGCCAGGGTGAGAGGTAAGCGACGCCGTGTGGCCTCAGCTGCTGAGTGCGTCGTATGCCA
The DNA here is from genome assembly GCA_034440575.1 of Imbricaverruca yamaguchii. Lineage (NCBI taxonomy): Eukaryota > Metazoa > Arthropoda > Thecostraca > Neoverrucidae > Imbricaverruca > Imbricaverruca yamaguchii. The sequence goes on from JAOTOL010001445.1 coordinate 356,516, forward strand.
GGGTGAGAGGTAAGCGACGCCGTGTGGCCTCAGCTGCTGAGTGCGTCGTATGCCAGGGTGAGAGGTAAGCGACGCCGTGTGGCCTCAGCTGCTGAGTGCGTCGTATGCCAGGGTGAGAGGTAAGCGACGCCGTGTGGCCTCAGCTGCTGAGTGCGTCGTATGCCAGGGTGAGAGGTAAGCGACGCCGTGTGGCCTCAGCTGCTGAGTGCGTCGTATGCCAGGGTGAGAGGTAAGCGACGCCGTGTGGCCTCAGCTGCTGAGTGCGTCGTATGCCAGGGTGAGAGGTAAGCGACGCCGTGTGGCCTCAGCTGCTGAGTGCGTCGTATGCCAGGGTGAGAGGTAAGCGACGCCGTGTGGCCTCAGCTGCTGAGTGCGTCGTATGCCAGGGTGAGAGGTAAGCGACGCCGTGTGGCCTCAGCTGCTGAGTGCGTCGTATGCCAGGGTGAGAGGTAAGCGACGCCGTGTGGCCTCAGCTGCTGAGTGCGTCGTATGCCAGGGTGAGAGGTAAGCGACGCCGTGTGGCCTCAGCTGCTGAGTGCGTCGTATGCCAGGGTGAGAGGTAAGCGACGCCGTGTGGCCTCAGCTGCTGAGTGCGTCGTATGCCAGGGTGAGAGGTAAGCGACGCCGTGTGGCCTCAGCTGCTGAGTGCGTCGTATGCCAGGGTGAGAGGTAAGCGACGCCGTGTGGCCTCAGCTGCTGAGTGCGTCGTATGCCAGGGTGAGAGGTAAGCGACGCCGTGTGGCCTCAGCTGCTGAGTGCGTCGTATGCCAGGGTGAGAGGTAAGCGACGCCGTGTGGCCTCAGCTGCTGAGTGCGTCGTATGCCAGGGTGAGAGGTAAGCGACGCCGTGTGGCCTCAGCTGCTGAGTGCGTCGTATGCCAGGGTGAGAGGTAAGCGACGCCATCGTGGGGCCTCAGCTGCTGAGTGCGTCGTATGCCAGGGTGAGAGGTAAGCGACGCCGTGTGGCCTCAGCTGCTGAGTGCGTCGTATGCCAGGGTGAGAGGTAAGCGACGCCGTGTGGCCTCAGCTGCTGAGTGCGTCGTATGCCAGGGTGAGAGGTAAGCGACGCCATGTGGCCTCGGCTGCTGAGTGCGTCGTATGCCAGGGTGAGAGGTAAGCGACGCCATGTGGCCTCAGCTGCTGAGTGCGTCGTATGCCAGGGTGAGAGGTAAGCGACGCCATGTGGCCTCAGCTGCTGAGTGCGTCGTATGCCAGGGTGAGAGGTAAGCGACGCCATGTGGCCTCAGCTGCTGAGTGCGTCGTATGCCAGGGTGAGAGGTAAGCGACGCCATGTGGCCTCAGCTGCTGAGTGCGTCGTATGCCAGGGTGAGAGGTAAGCGATGCCATGTGGCCTCAGCTGCTGAGTGCGTCGTATGCCAGGGTGAGAGGTAAGCGACGCCGTGTGGCCTCAGCTGCTGAGTGCGTCGTATGCCAGGGTGAGAGGTAAGCGACGCCATGTGGCCTCAGCTGCTGAGTGCGTCGTAAATCCACTCCCACCGGCAACCTAGCATGCATTATCGCTTCTCATTGCGCACTACTATTTGTGATATTTATCATTATTCATTATCATTTATCATAATCCATAGCACCATGCATGAAGGTTATCGTTGTCATAATCATCGTCATTACCATCACCATCACCAATATCATCATTATCAGTAGTATCATCCTAATTATCATCACCATTACCAGACGCGGTGGAATGGTGCCAACCACTTACCCGGCGGCGGTGCACGTGTGAAACACTAGCAGGTACCAACCACTCACCCGGCGGCGGTGCACGTGTGAAACACTAGCAGGTGCCAACGACTCACCCGGCGGCGGTGCACGTGTGAAACACTAGCAGGTACCAACCACTCACCCGGCGGCGGTGCACGTGTGAAACACTAGCAGGTACCAACCACTCACCCGGCGGCGGTGCACGTGTGAAACACTAGCAGGTACCAACCACTCACCCGGCGGCGGTGCACGTGTGAAACACTAGCAGGTACCAACCACTCACCCGGCGGCGGTGCACGTGTGAAACACTAGCAGGTACCAACCACTCACCCGGCGGCGGTGCACATGCGGAACACCACCAGGTGCCAATACTCGGTGGAGAAGCCCATCATCAGGGTCGAGATGGTGAGCAGCAGCAAAGACAGGGCCAGGAGCTTCTGTCTGTAGGACGAGACATTTGAAGGTTATCACGCTCGTTTTCGTCGATGCTAGGGCTTAACGCGAAAAGCAGTTCCATGCGCGGTGGCTGTGACCCGTGAAGGAAATATGCTAATAGAAACTATTCAAAGAATATTAAGATTAAAAAATAACTTCCTTGCCGCTAGATGGCAGGCCAAGGTAAGTCACTTCGCTCCAAGGGGCAGGTTGCCGGTTCGAGCCTCTCCGAGCGCTTAGGTTTTGGCACTGCATGTTTGGTATTGCAGTATCTCAGCGATGCAAATATGTATAACGAGTCGGTGACAAACACCTCGCGAATAAGATCAGATTCCATGATTGACTCCATAGTAGACTCCATAGAGTACAAACTGGGCAGGTCTCCGGGCTAGCAGATGCGCCATGTATGACAAGCTGATGCCAAATCAGTGCAATATATTGGTGACGACATTATCACAGAGATTATTTCCTTTTTTGTGAAATCTATAGCTGATGGAAGGGAACAAATGCAACCGAGTTCAATTATGTTTTCCGACAGCGATATTGTTATTTTTCAAAGTGTAGATTTGTTGAAAATATAGTCAGGTGAAATCTCCGCAGATGCGCCCTCCAGTGATACTGTTACCGTGTGTGTGTACGTGTGCGTGTGCGTGTGTGTGCGTGTATATATATGTGTGTGCGTGTTCTGTTGTGTGTGTGTATGTTGGTGTGTGTGTGTGTGTGTGTGTGTGTGTGTGTGTGTGTGTGTGTGTGTGTGTGTGTGTGTGTGTGTGTGTGTGTGTGTGTGTGTGTGTGTGTGTGTGTGTGTGTGTGTGCGCGTGTGTGTGTGTGTGTGTGTGTGTGTGTGTGTGTGTGTGTGTGTGTGTGTTTGTGCGCGTGTGTGTGTGTGTGTTGTCAGCCTGTCACCGTGTTGGTGATGTCGGCTGTTTCCCAGTGGTGTAGACGTGAATACGTAGCTGTGTTCGTGTTATATATGTAGCGATACGGTGTGACGAACATTGTAGTCGGGAAAGTAGACGAAAGAGGAAAAGCAAAGTTCACTTGTTGAGAGATCCCGGAGTAGAGTTGAGGCCGTCCTGGAGTTAACAGAGTAGAGCTGGGCAGAGTTGAGTTGAGCTGACCTGTAGATGAGGCGGTAGAAATGGTCGGATGCTGAAGATGATGCAGTAGTAAAGAGTGAAGTGAAGAGTCGCCAGTCCGGGCGGTGCTAAATTGGGGTATGGGGTGTAGTTGAGGAGGAGGCATCGCCATAGTGTATGAACATTGCAAGAGAATGAAGACTATAACACTTGTGGATAATTTATTATTTATAACTCTCTTTTCTTTTTTGAACATGCCTTTTAGCTTTTATATCTTTTTCCGAGTCTTTTGTGATTTTTTCCTTCCTTTTTGACATATATTTTCATGTTCTCCGTTCCTTTTTCCTCTTTTTTTCACAGCTGTTCCAGTATGCGTTTGATAGGTAGAAAGTGGAATACACGTTCGTGTAATGTTGGATATTCATTATTGGGGAGAGTGGTGGTGTTTAGTTGGATGTTGTTTGTGTTCCGGACTTTGTGATATGTTGTCAATTATGTCAATGCTGATATGTTGCGAATGATGCTCAACGTGACCCCTGACCTGGTCAGATGTCATAGCCTCGGCAAAATACTTACCTCGACGGCAGTTAGCAGCTGAAGGTGCACACACTGACCACCGTTCACAGGGTCACAGTCGGAGGTCGCGAGCGCTGACCTTGACCGAACCGGCCGGCCTTGGCCGGAGGCGCCGTCCCGGGCCGAGGTCACTGACCTGTCGAAGCGATCGGCCAGGACTCCGAACAGTACGCCGGCGACGGTGAACATGCCGACGAAGGAGGGCCCGGCCAGCACCTGGTACTGCAGACCCAGGCCGGTGTAGGTCCACAGGCACGTGCCGTTACTCTGCGTGACGCAGCTGAAAGCACGCGAGCTGGTCGACGCTTCTGTCATCCGAGGTCAAGTTCTGTCAAGTTCTGTCATCCGAGGTGGGCGGCGAATGATCACGGCGGCCGCTGCTGTTAGTCACGTGACGTGACAGTCGCAGGCACAGTGCATCGTCGTCATACATACGAACAACAGACGAATAGCCTTTTGACAGAAAGTATGTATGCATATTTAGCGGGCATTAGGCAGCGTGATTCTACCTTCGGTTTTTTTAACACCAATAGTATATTAGATATTGGAAACACACAAATCGTAAGTACTTTCTTTGTGCTGATATTCCCAGGCAGGTGTGTATTTATCTGAGCTCATTACAAGGGTAGTTGGGCGTCGCAAGTGCCCACATGGTCACAGCATGGACGCAGTGAGGTGTGTGTGGGGGGGGGGGCGCAATGAGGTGTGAGTGTGTGGGGGGGGGCGCAGTGAGGTGTGAGTGTGTGTGTGTGTGTGTGTGTGTGTGTGTGTGTGTGTGTCGGAGTAGGGACATAATTTCCATGTATCTCCTCAATGGTGAAACAGTTGAGTAAATCCGTCACAAATGCCTGGTATTAGACGGATTTATGACAAGATTCAGAGAAAATAACCAGCACCACTTGCGCTTTGAATCTTTGCTGGCAACCTTTACTTTGTGTAACAATTTTCCTGTATCCTTCATAGACAGATGCGTGAAAAAAGGCGCTCGCAATACATCTGCATCCAATGTAGAGATCGGCTGACTGCGTTCATAACTTGGATCACAAAAGACCATATCAGCGCAGTACAAACTCGACGGAAGGGCGCTCCAAAACATGGTACATCAACCTAGCAGGATTGGCCGCATAAAATTACACATTTGCTGCCGGTGTCCGACCACCACGTCCTTGATAGTGAAAAGCAACACCTCACAAGACCCAGCACCACCAGTCATTGATCTTCGCGTGAGATACTGTTCGCTACCTTCGCAATGCACAATCCAACATTTTCCCAAACGATTTCGGGACACTAAGCATATCAGAAATTAGCTCGGAGTGCAAAATTACACCGATTTGGTAATATTTGTTCCCAATGGCATATTTTAGTTTATAGGTGCCTGGAATGCATACACCTTCGGGACGTTTCAGGTGATATCTCCGTGATCTGAACCAACAATGACTTTAAAGTCGCTTTCAAGGAACATACACCGTCACTACGTATAGTCTGGGTTTTCAGTGATGTGTATTAGCATCAAAGATATGCACAAAGAAACATTTAGCTGCTCAAACTTTTTCACCTGAGGCACTGTCCTGAGGTTAAATTTGTTCCTTTTTGTTTCGTTTTCGATAATTTGTACATACACCCATTTGTCCCCTTTTACTCAATCTTCTGAGGTTTATTTATAAAAAAAAGTTTCAATGTACATCTAAAGCTGTGTCGAGACCAGGTCGTGACCTTATTTTGATCCGCCCTGGCTTCACTATCTTAAGAGCTTTCTTGAGTTATCTTCACTATCTTCACTATCTTGAGTTTGCCGCCAGCTGTCAAGGTGGAAGGACGCGCACCAGAGCTCCAGGTTTCCAGATAAGTCGCTTCAGAACAGGGCAGTACTCTAGTCTAAGCTGTGGATAGGTGCTTAGCAATTACTTCTCTTATTATATTTCATTAGTTTTTATCTTATAAGCATTTTCGTAGCACGCAAACTATACTATATTAACCTAGCGACGCCGCAGGACGCCATCTTGTGTGCGCCAAAGGGAGGCCTCGTGGCCTCGGCGTGTTCTCGACGCTTCGATTTCTGTAGTAGGAGATATTACAAGTGTGTAGATTTGATAAGTACATTAGACAACATTCATACTATCCTAACATACTTTATTTATTTTTTGGTGTGCATAGTGTGTTTGGTGTTGAAGTTTAAGATAGTTTAATTAGTAGTAAGTTGGGGGTATTCATAAGTGATGTGTGACTGTTCATTTTTCTGTCTACTTGTGTGGAAGACAATTAGATTAGACATCTTGTTTAGTTATTTAATTTATTTAAAAAACAAAACAAAAAAAAAACAAAAAAACAATTGTTTAATAGTTTCTGCTTTTCTTGAGGCACTCAGATATATAACTGACAGTATAGGAGGTAGCGATTTATAGTGAATGATAGTTAGCTTTTTTGTCGGTTGTTTAGCAAGTTAATTTGAATCTAAATCTAGGCATAAGCTGCAGCGTTTAGGATGGTTTCGACCAGGATGCAGGCACTAGAGGAAGAAATTAGGACCCTTAAGGCAGAGGTTTCAAACCTCAAGGCTGCCCTTGTTGCACAGGGTAGGCAAGATAAAGCAACAAGGGGTCAATCCGTAGCAGGGACATCATATGCCCAGGTGGTCGCAGGCCACCAGGAAGCTGAGGTTTCCCCTACTGTGGAGGTGGCTGGGATCTCTCAAGAGGGGAGTGTTAATAGTGTTAATAGTGAACAGAGGAGGGGTAGTTCTGGTAGGTCACAGGAGGGGAAGTGGCATGAGGTCAGGGGGTGGAGGATTTGGAGACGCGAACCTAAGGAAAGGGTCAGTGAGTGGCAGGTGGCAGGTGGTAGGAGCGGGAGGAAGTGTAGCCGACCGGCCCAGCGGGCAGGCATAGTAACAACAAATATGTTCCAGGCATTGGATGACTGCCCCCAGGATAGGAGTAGTAAGGAGTCAGTGCTGATCATAGGAGACTCTCCTGTGCGTCATTTAGAGCGGGTATTTTGTAAAGGTAGGAGGGACAGGAGGTGCATCACCAGGCCTGGTGCCAAGGTGAAGGACCTGGCACCTGCGGTGGCACAGGTCACCAGTGATCACCAGTTTAACACAGTCATAGTGCATGTAGGGGTAAATAACATAGGTCATACTAGGAGCGAGGAGCTTCTGCGGGAGTATTCTTAGGATAGGAGCTTTCTACCGATCAGGAACCCTGCCACATTCTCAGCAACTGGAGCTTGACAAGGTGATTTGTGAGGAAATCAGTAGAAACTTTAAGAGGAAGTGCCTTATTCTCGGTGACTTTAATCTAAAAGGTTATGAAAATGCTGGTGTTGGCTCCCCATCATGCAAAATGTTCAGGAAATGCCTTGAAGAGGACCTGTTCTTACACCAGTTTGTATCGGAACCTACCAGGCATGGTTCATTCTTGGACCTTGTATTCTCGGATTTAAGTGACTTGGTTCAAGACTTGACTGTAGGCGAAACTCTGGGAAAAAGTGACCATAACATAGTTAGATTCAAGGCACATGTAGGGGAAATTATCAAGGATAATTTGGTAAAGGTTCCAAATTTCAACAGAGCAGACTTTAACGGCATGAGAGCGGCTTTAAGTGCCATCAGATTGGAAGAAGAATTCTCCAATTTAAATGCCTGTGAAATGTGGGAAAAGTTCAAATCTTACTTAAAGGAAACTCAGATTAGACATGTCCCCCAAAAGCAAAGACGCAAAAGAAGGGTAGGAAAGCCAGCATGGCTTACACCAGACGTGATAAAAGCAATTAGGGCTAAGAAAACTGCATTTAGAGTTTTTAAAGAAGCCTCAAATGTCATTAATCTAAAGGCGTATCGAAAAGCTAGAGACACTGTGAAGCAAAAAACCAGAGCAGCAAAGCGAGCAAAGGAATTGGATTTAGCTAGAAACTGTAATGGGGACAGTAAAAAGTTCTTTAGTTTCTACAAGCTGAGTAAAGTTTCTAGCACAATTGGTCCACTGGAAGTAAACGGGACTACATTGGGTGAGGATAGTGAGATGGTTGAGGAGCTGAGCAAGCAGTTCAAATCAGTGTTTACAATGGAAGATATGACCAATCTGCCGACCGTACACCATAGTTCAGTTACATGGGATCTGACAAATGATGTTGATTTCATTGGTAGTGATGTTGTTTACAATCATATCAGGAAAATAAAGCCAAATAAGGCAGCAGGACCTGATGATATTTATGCTAGGGTGTTGCGGGAAACTGAAAAGGAACTGGCATTTCCACTTAGTATAATATTTTGTAGATCAGTTTCACATAATGAAATTCCAACCGATTGGAAAAGGGCAAATGTAGTTCCTATTTTCAAGAAAGGAGAAAGAGGGAAAGTTGAAAACTATAGGCCAATAAGTCTCACATCCCTAGTCTGCAAGGTACTCGAATCAATTATCAAGGATAGAATAGTTAGTTATCTGGAAGGTAGCAGATTGATTCAAGATACTCAACATGGATTTAGAAAAGGACGATCGTGTCTCACAAACCTCTTGGACTTTTTGAACTTCGCCACAGAACAATTTGATCAGGGAAATCAGGTTGATGTAGCATATCTTGACTTTAGTAAGGCCTTTGACAAGGTACCCCATAAACGGTTAATGATACAGCTTCAGTCCCATAGTATTGCAGGTAGCATCTTAAAATGGATAGAGTTGTGGCTTTCAGATAGACAGCAAAGAGTGATGCTAAATGGTACAAAGTCATCATGGCAAAATGTTCTTAGTGGAGTCCCCCAGGGGTCAGTACTAGGGCCATTACTGTTCATTATATTTGTAAATAACATTGAAAGTGGCCTTAGCAGTAAAGTTTTGAAATTTGCAGATGATTTGAAGGTCTTTAGGGCAATAACAGGTCAGGATGAGCATATCTCGCTGCAAAAAGACTTAGACGAACTTGTGAAGTGGTCCGAAGAATGGCAAATGAAATTTAACTTTGATAAGTGCAAAATCATGCATGTAGGTAAGCAGCATATGAAGGCTCCATACTTGATGGGTGGCCAAGTGCTATCAGTGACTCAACAGGAGAAGGATTTAGGTGTTATTCTAAACACAAAATTGGGGGCATCAGAACAGACCAAGGAAGCCAGGAAGAAGGCACTGAGAATGCTCGGGGCAATAAATAGGAATGTATCATACAGAAGTGAGGAAGTGATCAGGAAGCTTTACTGTGCATACGTCAGGCCACATTTGGAATACTGCATCCAAGCTTGGTCTCCTAGCTATGAAAAAGATTGTTGGCTTTTAGAGAGAGTACAAAAGAGGGCTACAAAAATGGTTAATGGCATAAGCAACCTGGCATATGAGGAAAGATTGAAGAAATTGAATATGTTTTCACTTAGATATAGAAGGCTGAGAGGAGATCTCATCGAGGTCTTTAAATTTGTCAATGGTCTGGAGAGGGGATACCTTGGGGAAATGTTTGAATTTAACAGAAATGATGCAATTAGAGGTCATAAATTCAAAATTAAAATTAACCACAGCAGAACAAGGTTAAGGCAAACTTTCTTCACCAACAGGGTAGTGGAACACTGGAACCAGCTGCCAGAAAACATCGTCAGTAGCAGCACATTGAACATCTTTAAAAACAGCATAGACAATCATTATAAGAATAGAGGGCTTGCTTTTCAGTATTACAGGGAGGGCTGATTGGCAGATTTGGTGGGCAACTGGTTCAGTGTACAGAGTGCAACCAAGAAGGGCCCTTGTGGCTCAGAGTTGCACTAATCTTTTATGTCTTTATGTCTTTATGAGTACAGGGCCCTTCTGGCCACCCTGAAGGGTACCAATAGAGTCCTTGTAACAGGAATTTTGCCTAGGGTAGAGCCTCCCCTGAGTGGAGCTCTAGGGCACTGGCAGCTAACGCCAGGGTAGGAAAGCTCTGCCATGAGCTAGGTTTTACATTTGTAGATGAGTGGAGCAGGTTTTATGCATCGTGGGACCTCTATCAGAGGGATGGCCTGCACTTTTCTGAGAAGGGGGTCCATGTGTTAGGCAAAGTATACGAGCATGTCCTTCAGGGAAACTAGGAAATGGGGTGGGGAGGGATGAAATTGCATTGCCAACACAGGAATATTCCAATTGTGTCAGCCAAGGCAATAGAACCTCAAAGTCTGCAAATAGGGACAGCAGCAACTCAAGGGGACAGAGTTATAGTTCATCTAGTGATAAAAGGACTCCTCAATATGAAAAAACCAAAGGTGGTTATGGAGCATTTTTTAAGTGTATGATGTTTAATGCTCAGACTATCCGTTCCAAATTTGATGAGTTCAAGTGTTATGTTGCTGAGGAGGAACCGGATTTTTTTGCATTACGGAGGCATGGGTCAGTGAAGGGTATTTTTGAGATAACTTGCAGGACTATGAGATCCAGGGATACAATATGTTTTCGTGCAATAGGGGTCCAGCAATGAAAGGGGGTGGTGTAATGCTCTATATGAATAGCTTATTCAGTTCTCAAAAAGTAGCAGGTGGGGATCAAAATGTGTCTGTGGAGTCCATTTGGCTTGATGTCACTGTGGGAAAAGGCAACAGCAATACTCTTAGGATAGGAGCTTTCTACCGATCAGGAACCCTGCCACATTCTCAGCAACTGGAGCTTGACAAGGTGATTTGAGGGAATCAGTAGAAACTTTAAGAGGAAGTGCCTTATTCTCGGTGACTTTAATCTAAAAGGTTATGAAAATGCTGGTGTTGGCTCCCCATCATGCAAAATGTTCAGGAAATGCCTTGAAGAGGACCTGTCCTTACACCAGTTTGTATCGGAACCTACCAGGCATGGTTCATTCTTGGACCTTGTATTCTCGGATTTAAGTGACTTGGTTCAAGACTTGACTGTAGGCGAAATTCTGGGAAAAAGTGACCATAACATAGTTAGATTCAAGGCACATGTAGGGGAAATTATCAAGGATAATTTGGTAAAGGTTCCACATTTCAACAGAGCAGACTTTGACGGCATGAGAGCGGCTTTAAGTGCCATCAGATGGGGAGAAGAATTCTCAAGTGCCTGTGAAATGTGGGAAAAGTTCAAATCTTACTTATTACAGGGAGGGCTGATTGGCAGATTTGGTGGGCAACTGGTTCATGGTACAGAGTGCAAACAAGAAGGGCCCTTGTGGCTCAGAGTTGCACTAATCTTTTATGTCTTTATGTCTTATGTCTCCGTCATCATTCATACATACATACATCCCGTTCTCCTCAAAACGCCTTTGGACAAGCCCAAAGTATTCCCTTTCCGACCCAAATCCTGCCACCTCTTCAAGATACCGTCCCGCCTTGCTGAGGGGGAGAGTAATTTTTTTTTAGTGTCGGAACATAAAGGACATTTGCGCCGCCTTCAAAGCGAGTGTGTTTTGCAAGCAAGGCCAAGACAAGGCATTTGCGTTACGAGAGTTGTATGTGATAGCGCATGTGACGTTAAGATGCTGAAGACGAAGGCCAAGCGGTGGATATCTCTCGGATGTTTAAATGATGTTACTTTTATTTTACTCCTCCGAAAGATAATTTGTTGCTGGTGTGAGGGGGGTGTCTTTGAGAGTGAGGAGAAGTTGATTTTGCCAGGGTGCCGGCATTGGCCTACCCTTGTCGAAGGGCACCGAGGGGTCTTTACGGCGCGGACAGTGAGGTAACCGTCCACACCGTCTACCACACCGGCCACGGTGTGTTAGTAGTGGGCTGGTCTAAGCATGCCAGGCAGGGTTGTTAGTTTTTAGTACGGTGTCTTGAAATTTTGTTCATCTACGTCCTCTGTGCCCTTGGGTAGCCATTTTAGGTTATGGTGCGACAACCCTTATCAACTTCCTGCATCCTAGTACGATATGCAACTGGTGTTATAAAAAAACGCATACGTCACCCCAGTCAAAAAATATCTAGTTGGAACAAACAGCTGAATCGAATCGAGTTTTCCCCGCACCCGGGAAGTGTGAAAGTTTTGCAGCCAGTGCGCACCCACCTGTTATTTTCTCCGAACGTGTAGCAGTCTTGCACAACGTCAATGACGTCATCTCTCTCCACACAGCCGATGTCACCATAGTGAATCTCCTGCGCCATCTTCCGACTCACAATGCCCACCATGAAGTGTGAAAGTTCGCCCGTCATGTAGGTTGCCGTCATCAGCAGTAGATGGCACCACCGATACCACGGCGACTCGTATAGGTGGCGGTGTTGCATGTCGGCGCTGCAACGGGAGGCGTAGGAACGTCAAAAAAAAATTATTGGAAGGTAGTTTAAAACAACGATTCCCCATGACTGCCTATACGGTTAATGATTTTGACGCCGAACCGCTTAGCTCTGGGATAGGGAGGGAATATGGTCATCAGCCCCTGTTTTCATGCCTTTCGAGCTGGACTTTTTCGGGTCTTCTCATATATGAATTACGAATACGAATCAGCATCATGGCGGACTTCGTCATCAACATAGGCGGACATCACATTCAGGCTACGTACTGATGTTTTTTTATAGTTGGGCTGGTGCTCAGCTATTGTTTGCTTATTTATTGTGGTTTGTTGGTTAAAAACACCGCTCATGATATCAGTTCGTAGTATGAGTGTGACCACTAAAAAGTAAGCATTCCTCTCCATGACACAGATGTATACCATTAACGCATTTTCTGAGCATCCATTAAGTGCCTTCTCCTGGCCACTTGTGTCGAGACTGCATGTCTAGATGTCGTGCTGTGTTCAACTCGTCTGATCTTTATAGAAGTGGAATTGGTGACATGTACACTGCGAGATAGAAAAGTCTCTATACAAGTCCCTCGCTGTGAAGCTCTGCACACGACTACCTTAACCCGCGCCGTCTTTCCGGTCAAATCCTCACACCCCGTCTCGGGGGAGGGGGGCGGTTGAAGACCCCATCTAAAATCCAAACTAAGCATCGCAACGAAAACGAAAGAGGTGTCATCGGGAAGCGCTCGACGAGTAGGGTCCGAGTCCACCCTCCAAAACCATTTCCACCAAAAGTGACGTTACCAGGGGGCTAGATTTTCACGACTGTTCACGATTTACATTATGTGTTTTACTCTGGGGAGTTCATTTTGGGGATATGTGAGAAAAAAAAACTATTTCGAAGGAGAAAAGGACAGCGTAATGAACCAGGGCTATAATTTTTTGGCCCTCCAAAAATAAAATTTTAATTTTTGAAATTTCACAATTTTGAGTTTTCCAGTTTTCTTTCATTTTCCTTTTATAATGGGTAGGAGAGACCGAGAGACGTTGTTGGAAGTCAACTTGCCCTAATAAAAATGCTTACTTTAGCCAGAATCCTCTATTTGAACTGCAATTTGGCAAATACGCAAAATTTATATGTAGTCAAAAACAAACAAAAAAAGAGAAAAAAAATTCACTCGTACGTTTTGTTGCATCCGTAAAGATACGCAAGCGCTGAAAGTTTCATTAAAATATCTGTATCCGTTAAAGTGTGACGACTGGTTTAACTTTTTTGGAGGTGACCTCACTTGCCCTTCACTAACTCGTTGACCCTAGAAGACCTGACTTCAAAATTTTGCAACAGCATGCCAAATTGATGTGGGAAAGATATGTCAAATTTGGGCGCGCTGCCGTGCGTCGTTCGTCCAATATCCGCGAAAAACCTGAGGGGCGGTTGAAGACCCCCGAGATGGGACGGGTTAAGATTGAGTACGCTAACGGCCCCGGGACACGTATACACCTCAGCCGGGCGTTACCAACACGGCCCCGGGACACGTATACACCTCAGCCGGGCGTTACCAACACGGCCCCGGGATACGTATACACCTCAGCCGGGCGTTACCAACACGGCCCCGGGACACGTATACACCTCAGCTGGGCGTTACCAACACGTCCCCGGGGCACGTACACACCTCAGCCGGGCGTTACCAACACGGCCCCGGGACACGTATACACCTCAGCCGGGCGTTACCAACACGGCCCCGGGACACGTATACACCTCAGCCGGGCGTTACCAACACGGCCCCGGGACACGTATACACCTCAGCCGGGCGTTACCAGCACGGCCCCGGGACACGTATACACCTCAGCCGGGCGTTGCCAACACGGCCCCGGGACAAGTATACACCTCAGCCGGGCGTTACCAACACGGCCCCGGAACACGTATACACCTCAGCCGGGCGTTACCAACATGGCCCCGGGACACGTATACACCTCAGCCGGGCGTTACCAACACGGCCCCGGGACACGTATACACCTCAGCTGGGCGTTACCAATACGTCCCCGGGACACGTATGCACCTCAGCCGGGCGTTACCAACACGGCCCCGGGACACGTATACATCTCAGCCGGGCGTTAGCAACACGGCCCCGGGACACGTATACACCTCAGCCGGGCGTTACCAACATGGCCCCGGGACACGTATACACCTCAGCCGGGCGTTAGCAACACGGCCCCGGGACACGTATACACCTCAGCCGGGCGTTACCAACACGGCCCCGGGACACGTATACACCTCAGCCGGGCGTTACCAACACGGCCCCGGGACACGTATACACCTCAGCCGGGCGTTACCAACACGGCCCCGGGACACGTATACACCTCAGCCGGGCGTTACCAACACGGCCCCGGGACACGTATACACCTCAGCCGGGCGTTAGCAACACGGCCTCGGGACACGTATACACCTCAGCCGGGCGTTACCAACACGGCCCCGGGACACCTATACACCTCAGCCGGGCGTTACCAACACGGCCCCGGGACACGTATACACCTCAGCCGGGCGTTAGCAACACAGTCGTCTTGGACCCCCCCCCCCCTGCTGACGAGGCCCTGCTGCCGCAAGAAGTTGCTCCAGCGGAACAACTTTGACCTCAAACCAAAAGCAAAAAGCAGCAAGGGAAAGGGGCATCGCGCCAGGCGCGCCTCAGGATCCTCCGCTGCGGTTGTCGCCCAGCCGGACAGCAGTACCACCCACGCCGGTCAGTCACAGCTGGGCTGACGTGGCGCCGCTGTGCTGCGCTCGCCAGCACTTCCGGCGCCCACTGTGGGGCGGTGGTGTGGGGGGGGCGCCAGTCGCCACGTGGCTGGGCCGGGACAGTATCAGGGGCACTGGTGTGGTGTTCGAGAGGTCCGGGGACAGTATCAGGGGCACTGGTGTGGTGTTCGAGAGGCCGGGGACAGTATCAGGGGCACTGGTGTGGCGTTCGAGAGACCCGGGGACAGTATCAGGGGCACTGGTGTGGCGTTCGAGAGACCCGGGGACAGTATCAGGGACACTGGTGTGGCGTTCGAGAGGCTCGGGGACAGTATCAGGGGCACTGGTGTGGCGTTCGAGAGGCCCGGGGACAGTATCAGGGGCACTGGTGTGGCGTTCGAGAGGCTCGGGGACAGTATCAGGGGCACTGGTGTGGCGTTCGAGAGGCTCGGGGACAGTATCAGGGGCACTGGTGTGGCGTTCGAGAGGCCCGGGGACAGTATCAGGAGCACTGGTGTGGTGTTCGAGAGGCCCGGGGACAGTATCAGGAGCACTGGTGTGGTGTTCGAGAGACCCGGGGACAGTATCAGGGGCACTGGTGTGGTGTTCGAGAGGCCCGGGGACAGTATCAGGAGCACTGGTGTGGTGTTCGAGAGACCCGGGGACAGTATCAGGGGCACTGGTGTGGTGTTCGAGAGACCCCGGGACAGTATCAGGGGCACTGGTGTGGTGTTCGAGAGGCTCGGGGACAGTATCAGGGGCACTGGTGTGGTGTTCGAGAGGCTCGGGGACAGTATCAGGGGCACTGGTGTGGTGTTCGAGAGACCCGGGGACAGTATCAGGGGCACTGGTGTGGCGTTCGAGAGACCCCGGGACAGTATCAGGGGCACTGGTGTGGTGTTCGAGAGGCCCGGGGACAGTATCAGGAGCACTGGTGCGGTGTTCGAGAGGCCCGGGGACACTCCGGCTCTGAAGGCTGACGTAGTCGCTCCTGAACACACTTGAGCTGTGACACATGCCTGCCCACGCGCCTGCGCCCGATACTGGCGACACATGCCCGGCCACGCGCCTGCGCCCGATACTGGCGACACATGCCCGGCCACGCGCCTGCGCCCGATACTGGCGACACATGCCCGGCCACGCGCCTGCGCCCGATACTGGCGACACATGCCCGGCCACGCGCCTGCGCCCGATACCGGCGACACATGCCCGGCCACGCGCCTGCGCCCGATACTGGCGACACATGCCTGCCCACGCGCCTGCGCCCGATACTGGCGGCACATGCCCGGCCACGCGCCTGCGCCCGATACTGGCGGCACATGCCTGCCCACGCGCCTGCGCCCGATACTGGCGACACATGCCTGCCCACGCGCCTGCGCCCGATACTGGCGACACATGCCCGGCCACGCGCCTGCGCCCGATACTGGCGACACATGCCCGGCCACGCGCCTGCGCCCGATACTGGCGGCACATGCCCGGCCACGCGCCTGCGCCCGATACTGGCGGCACATGCCCGGCCACGCGCCTGCGCCCGATACTGGCGGCACATGCCCGGCCACGCGCCTGCGCCCGATAAGTGACGCTCCGCGGCACATGCCCGGCCACGCGCCTGCGCCCGATACTGGCGGCACATGCCCGGCCACGCGCCTGCGCCCGATACTGGCGACACATGCCCGGCCACGCGCCTGCGCCCAACCACGCGCCTGCGCCCGATACCGGCGACACATGCCTGCCCACGCGCCTGCGCCCGATACTGGCGGCACATGCCCGGCCACGCGCCTGCGCCCGATACTGGCGGCACATGCCCGGCCACGCGCCTGCGCCCGATACTGGCGACAATGGCAGCGGCGCCAAACAATGCCACTCGCCAGCAGCGCGGCGCTCTGTTACTAGGTGGAGGCCGATCAACAGGCTTCCTCAAGCTTGCCGCATGTGGCAAGCTTTATTCTTCTGGCCGATTGGTAAGGCTCTCACTGGCATGGAATTCACCGAAACATCTGGGAAGGAAGCCAAGAACCACGCCCCGTAAGACTGGATGCAACAGTGCATTTTTATTATTCCTTGCCGTCTCAGAGCAAGAGTATTGTGGCAAAATACTACAAGGCAAAGGCGCCATTTTCAAAATAATGCAGCTAGAGACGTCTTTACTTCCCGAGGACCTAGTGCACGTGCATTTTCCCAGTCACTACATATTTGTTCCAGAGCAACAATATTGCGATATTAAATATCACAAAGCACAGATGTCGTTTCAAAATAGCATGGCTACCGACGATTTTAATTCTACGGTGTCTAGTGCACGTGGGGTTTAATCTGTCGCTTTGAGCCCCAAGTACAGAGCGCAGAATTTTCGAGCCTCAAATTCCACAAAGATGGACACGTCAATTCCCTCAAGTCTGTATAAATATTGACTTTATCTCCTTTTGTCACATCTGAACTTCATGATGAGTATCTAACTTTGGGTTGTAATTAAGAAATACTGGAATTCAAATCGCTCGTTAAAACTTAGCACAGTCAGGAAAGCGAATTGGAACCATAGTTTCTTCCCATAGCTATGTAGTGCACGGTTAATTAAAAGGAAAATCCAGAATGAAGAACACACGTCTACATATGCATGGATGTAGCCACGGGTTTAAACTTGTGAGGACAAACCAGTGGGCGGGATGTTTGGGCACTATAGAGGGCAGGCGCCTCCCCATTATCCCACACCAAAAGAAAGAGTTCATGTATTTCAGTCGTTTCATTTCTAAGGTCTGGTTGTCATAATTAACGTTATTAAATCTGAAATTTTGTGGGAAAAAACTTTTCGCGAAAATTAGCACGTTTCTCAGCTTATCACTGTCTATGAACACTGAACTAATCTCCGTATGTGCTGAGCCAGATTTCACAATCATCTTATAGCAATGCCGTAATTGCGTTGAACGTTATTCTCTTGCAACAGAAAAAAAAACCTTAAAATGATGGTTTCGTTGGGTAAATAATCACTCACATTCAATGTACACTCTCACACTCACACCATTTCAATGTACAAGGGGAGGTCGTGAGACCTCCTGTTGTACATTGAAATGGAACTAAGTAATCGTACATTGAATTGGATGTCATTGAAAGGGAAAGAGACTTTGATGTGTTAGTTTCAAATAACCTTAAAGCAGGAAAGGAAGGTACCCCCAATAACAGGGCAATCAGAATGCTAGGGATAATTCATACAATTATAAGTAAAGAGAAATGGGCCTATAAACAAGAAAAACAAAATTATTTCCTTGTGCGACCCTGCTGGAGTATTGCGCGCGAGCACGACACCCTTACTTAGACAGGGATATAAGTATGCTAGAAAGAGTACAGTGCAAAGATGCTAGACTTATTAGTGGACTAGGTAACTTAGAATATGGCGAAAAGCTTATGGCATTAGATACGTACTCACTCAAGAAAATGAGATTAAGGAGTGATATGATTGAATTGTTCAAAAGCGCAAAAAGGTTAGATAGTGTTAATCTCAGTGATGATCTTCTATTTAGAGAAACACATTGTAGTCATCAATTCAGGTTGGGCAAATCAAGGCGTAGGACAATTAAACGCCAACAGGTTTTCACTCAAAGAATGGTTGGTAAATGAAATAGGCTGCCCGCTGATGCAGTGAGGAGTCCTTCATTGGATGCATTTAAACACAGGGTGGACACATTATTTTAAGGTGGAACATCTTGTTTTTGTTCTAATTTGTCCATAAGGCCCCATAAATTTGCATCGGTCTCTCAGAATTAGGGATTCAAAATAAATACAACGGGCAAAAAAAACTTGCACCGGGCCCGAAAATTTGCGCCGCGGAACGCAAAAATCGCATTGGGGCACAGATACGTATAACATGTCCAGCGAACTAGCGCCGAGCCCCCTCCCCCAAAATATCGCGATTGGGACCCACAATTCCTGTCGGTAGTCTCATAAGTTCTGGCCAGGGCATCAAATATTCCCTGCGGATATCCATAGAATTAGCGTCGATGGCCCCAAGTAAGCACAGCGTGGCCTCGAAGTCGCATCGCAACCCGATAAGAATCAAGCCGGAGATCCCAGAAATAGAGATTTAGACTAGAGATTTAGATTTAGAGATAAATACGAAGCCAAATAAGAAAACTAAGTGCGAGCCAGGAAAATCGCTACTTTGCCAAAACATACCACCAAGTGCCTTAACAAATGGCATACCGGTCACCGAAAAAGGTATCGGAGCTCGAAAAATTGTGGTAGGACATGGCAAATCGCCGGGAGCCAGAAAAAATTGGGTTGTGGCTCGGACTTTGCGTACTTCAGAAGTCAACAAAAATTACGTCAAGCACAGAAAACTGGCGTCGGATTTACCAGAAAACACTCGCTTAGGCCGGACAAGTCGCGACGGGACCACGATAAGTTCTATCGGAACTCCAATATCATGCTGGGGTCCCACAAATGTGAGCGAGGAACACAAAATAAACACAGCGGGATCCTGAGAGCACAACTGAAGGACGAAAATGCACTGGGTCTTCCAAAGCGTACAGAGTTTGCGAAAGGCGGCAAGACCTTGAAACATGAGTTACAGCTCAAAGTAGCTACACCGGAAGCTAAAAAAGCATACACAGCCGGTTCCTCAAAGCACACCGGGGCTTTGAGACCGCATGGGACCCTCAAAAGCAAGCTAGGGCCCTCAAAAATCGGCATGGTCTTAGAAAAGGAACACAGAAACCGGGCACTAAATGAACACTTCGGAGTTTGCGAAAACGCGCTGATACACAAAAAGTATCGTCGGTGCAAAAACAAACAAAAATAAAATATTTTAAAAATAGCTAGGGTCACAAAAATGTGCTGGGCCCCTAACAATAATTGGCTGGAGCCACAAATCGCATCCATAGACAAATACAAATGGAAAGGTCCAAAAAGAACACCTAATCTCCGTTCGGTAGCGAATCTGGGAGCGTATCTAACCAAATATATGTGGTGCATCAAAGCTCAGCGGTTATCCGGATTTCTTAGTGAACAGAAGGCTTGGGAAGAAGAGAACTAATCATCAAGTTGCATTCAGGATGGGATCTTGTGGCGGTTTAGTCTGATCACGTTATGACTTTATGAGGTACCGTGTGTTGTCACCTGTCAGGTATTTTGCACTGAATTGTTGGTCCCCAAAATAAGCGCTTACATTCTGTTTCAGTCGGGTGTCACATGATGTAGTTGTAGCATTTCGTTTGAAGTGGCGGATATTCTAAGGTGCACGATATGTACTACCGAGATGATAGAGGTGGCTGACCACCTATATGTTGGAGTTAGGCCCTGAGTACGGGCAACATACCATGTATTTATGTTTATTACATCCTTCTTTTCCCCAGTCTGTCAGCCTGCCAATATTTGTCTGCCACACGCCGAATCAAAAAATTTGCAACCAGCGTTCATCCGTCCTTCCTGTTTCTGAACCTCTCCAGCACAAATCGTGATACTTCTTTTGCAATGGGCCAGCAAGTAAGCTATGTTCTTGCTTGTTCTATCTCCTCACCAACCTCGGTGAACATTTACAACGGTACAACGGGTGCATCTTAAAGACACATTGTACTAAATCATGGAAACTATGGGACACCACATACCCATTAGTGAGGCTGTAATGAGCTTGCCCCACCTCCCTCAGACACACCTATGCATATAGCGGAAGGTGAAGAAATTTTGTTTTGAACAGTAATATTAAATGGCTTCACTCCCACCAGGAAGGTAAACCAATTATTACACCAGAATCAATCGGTTGTGAAAAGAGTTCCAAGTACAGCGAGACGTGTCAACCTGAAAGTACTTATCCTGCGACGATCGTTCTTTTTAGGATCTCAACATGTTGCTGTTAGCCTTAGGCGCGCCCCCGGGGCGCGCCTAAGGCTGCCGCCCCCCCACCCCCCCCCAACTTAGCGGTGAAAGTTGTGTGTTCACTATTAAGATTATCTGATTTCTTATCCAAAAGTGCTCAACTATGATACTTTCCGAAATTCCTGGGTGCGCCCCTGCTATTGACCCTGGCCCACCCACTTTTTGAGACGTTCATTCTGTCTATGCGTACGTTCATTCAGCCTATGCATTCCGACCTAATAAACGTACGCTTCGTCTCTTCGACTTATTTCAGGCATTTAGCTGTGGCTAGGCTATGGACAGTAATGATGCCTGTGCATGGCACTGCGATTTTCGCACAAGCAGATCGCGACGCTCACACGAGGAGACCTCACGCTCCGCACCCCATCGAGATTGGCGGAAAATGGCGTCTCCGGTAGCTTTTACGCCCCAGACCGCTCCGATGTTGCCAGACTTCACCACTGATGCCAGATGTATGACGATGCTGGTAGGTGTTGATATGTTTTAGCTTCTCACGGCCCCGCTTCGTTTACGTTTGGATAGCCTAGCCACCGATGGCACGAGTGAAGCGAGCTTTAGGTACCGTGCGGCAGAGCTTTAGGTACCGTGCGGCAGAGCTTTAGGTACCGTGCGGCAGAGCTTTAGGTACCGTGCGGCAGAGCTTTAGGTACCGTGCGGCAGAGCTTTAGGTACCGTGCGGCAGAGCTTTAGGTGCCGTGCGGCAGAGCTTTAGGTACCGTGCGGCAGAGCTTTAGGTACCGTGCGGCAGAGCTTTAGGTACCGTGCGGCAGAGCTTTAGGTACCGTGCGGCAGAGCTTTAGGTACCGTGCGGCAGAGCTTTAGGTACGTGCGGCAGAGCTTTAGGTACCGTGCGGCAGAGCTTTAGGTACCGTGCGGCAGAGCTTTAGGTACCGTGCGGCAGAGCTTTAGGTACCGTGCGGCAGAGCTTTAGGTACCGTGCGGCAGAGCTTTAGGTACCGTGCGGCAGAGCTTTAGGTACCGTGCGGCAGAGCTTTAGGTACCGTGCGGCAGCGCGCTACGTCAATGTCACCGATCGGGCGAGTAGGTCGCCGACGGTCTCGGAGTCTGGTGATGGACCGAGGTTACGCAGACGGTCTCCTCTGTGTCTGCCGACAAACCGAGGTTACGCAGACGGTCTCGGTGTCTGGCGACAGACCGAGGTTACGCAGACGGTCTCGGTGTCTGGCGACAGACCGAGGTTACGCAGACGGTCTCGGTGTCTGGTGACAGACCGAGGTTACGCAGACGGTCTCCTCTGTGTTGGGTGACAGACCGAGGTTACGCAGACGGTCTCCTCTGTGTTGGGTGACAGACCGAGGTTACGCAGACGGTCTCCTCTGTGTTGGGTGACAGACCGAGGTTACGCAGACGGTCTCCTCTGTGTTGGGTGACAGACCGAGGTTACGCAGACGGTCTCCTCTGTGTTGGGTGACAGACCGAGGTTACGCAGACGGTCTCCTCTGTGTTGGGTGACAGACCGAGGCTACGCAGACGGTCTCCTCTGTGTCTGGTGATAGACCGAGGTTACGCAGACGGTCTCGGTGTCTGGTGACAGACCGATGTTACGCAGGCGGTCTCCTCTGTGTCTGGTGTCAGACCAATGTTACGCAGACGGTCTCGGTGTCTGGCGATGGACCAATGTTACGCGGACGGTCTCGGTGTCTGGTGACAGACAGAGGTTACGCAGACGGTCTCGGTGTCTGGCGATGGACCAATGTTACGCAGACGATCTCGGTGTCTGGTTACAGACCGATGTTACGCAGGCGGTATCGGTGTCTGGCGACAGATCGATGATACACAGTCGACGGGATACCATATCGAACGTCTCAGATAACGAGTGCACTCTGATCGACGACTTTGACACGTGCTATCAGCAAACGTCTCAACGAATGTGATAGCGCGCCTGAAAATGCTCAATGCAGCCAAGGAATGGAAATATCGGTACAATCACAAGTAGACTTCATCGATATTTGTATGAACATCAGGAGTGTGGAGGTGTTATCCAGCGAGGTTAGGTTAGGTTAGGTTAGGTTAGGTTATGTTAGTTTAGGTTAGGTTAGGTTAGGTTAGGTTAGGTTAGATTACAAGGACATGTTACCAAGTCTAAAAAGAAAATATATCACCCAGAAATCGGGTCAATTTTGAGACTTCAGAAGATGGTTCGCTCATAAACCTAGACGACTACACTCTAAGCTGGGATTGGGATCATCTATGTATGAGAACCGGCACCATGCAGCAACAGCACTAGTCAAGAGGATCTGCAATTCATTGGGAATCGAATGAAAATGGTCGAAGTAGGTGAACAAAGGTAAACGTCAAAGGTAGGCACAAACAGCATGAAAGTATTTTCACCTTCGCGGACATTCGCAGGTATTCTGGATTTGGGGCTCAACATTTATAAGTAAAAATATTGTGTATGTGGGGGAACACTGTGATATAAAGTGTATCCTTATCGAAAAGCATCTAGAAGGTGTGAACATATTAAAATATTAGCGTAAACAGAGGCGTAGCCAAGTGGAATCGGCCCCTTCCTCTTAGCAACCAAAAGTGCACTAGATCAAACAAGAAGTTTTGAAAAGCACGCAAAACCCAAAATTTTCGTCGCGCTTCGCGTGCCAAAAGCTTGTTTCTATTTCATTCCATTTTTGGGTCGGCCAAACCCTGAAAAACCTGGCTGCGCCACTGAACAAAAAGAGGCATAAGCGATGACAGGGAAATAGGGGGGGGGTGTGAGAATGATGTGATACGAGGATGTGTGAGAACGAATGACACGATTATCATACGGTACATCCACGTGAAATATCGAGTTTTGAGTTGAACAGAATGTCTGGCGTTTGTACATATGACGACAGGTGGATCCAGGGGACCATCGTATGGGAGATGGATTAACCCTCGCAGGTGAATGGAGGTCGCCACCCTATGTCGTGCTAGTTGGCAGGCCGAGCCCTCCCACCCCGCATATATGAGAGGTTCCAGCTCCGAGCACATCCTTGTGCCTGATCGGTCACAAAGTTCTGGCGCCGCCCCAATGGTCTCAAGGATAGGGCAGTCACGGCTGAAAAGATATGCTAATCAAGGGTGTGTCAGGAACCCACAGAAACATTACAAAATACATGTTTGCCTTATCCCTGAGCAGGCTACCGAATCGTTTTATTCCAGCTGTGCTTCACCTGGTGATCTGGCAAGCAAACCATTCAACCCCTCCTCGCAGTACAGCCACGGTTCAGTTTTTGGTCGAGGCGCCCCAATGCCCAGACGACTAACAGCCGGACGTCGCGTCTGCGTCGGTACCGACCTTGCCATCGTGCTGCACGGCCCAACTGCGCGTCCGATGCTGCGTCGGGAAGACCGTCGCACACCTCCGGACACCACCAGCGTCGGAGCGGCGCGCCGGCCTGTCACAGGTCCCGGCTCCAGTCATCCGGCCGACCTGTATCCAGTGTTTACCGCTCGAGTTTCAATATAGCCCGCCGCCGCCGACACTGGCGGCCCGACAGCGTCACCACGCGAGCGGCTCACTCTGTCGCCAGAATGTGCCGCCTCAGCCGGGTGGCGGCGGCGCGTCAGAGCTGCCAGATGCCGAAGTGATGCCAAGCGTGCGGTGGAAAGAAGCCTGGACGGGCGGTGGCGGCGGAAGTCACCGCCTCGCAGTGTAGAATATGTAACACCAGTGGCGTACCGAAGAGGATGGGGCAAAGGAGAAAGTTCCCCCCTCCCGCCCGGAGAGGTGGTGGGGCCCGAAAAATCGCGTCGGGTCCGAACAAAAATCAAGCTGGGGCCCTCCAAAACAAGGAGCGATTCCGAAAAATGAATGTCGAGGCGAGGAAAATCACTTGAAGCTACAATCATACCACCGATGCCTATGAAAATCACGTATGACCCCGACAGAAAACGTACCAGTGCTCGATAATTTTTCGCGGAACAAGAAAACATGGCACCGGGGTCGGAATAAATAGGCTGGAAATCGAGCTTTAAAAATTCACTGAACAAGTCACCAGCAATTGAGTCGAGTCCGGGTAACTACCCCGGAGCCACGCGCCTGGGCCCGAAAAGTCATGCCTGGACCAAGAGAAAGCATACCGGAGACCACAAAATCGTGCTGGGGTCCAATAAATGTACGTCAGGAACCACAAATGTACACAGCGAGACCCTAAGAGCACAATGGCAGGCCGGAAATGCACGGGACCCTCCGAAGTGTGCCGAGTCTCGCAAAAGGCTGAAGGGCCATACAACAAGCGTTGCAGCTCTAAACAGAAACACCGGGAGCTCTACAAATAAATACACCCACGGGAGACCCTCAAAGCACGCCGGGCCACCAGACCGCATGTGGGATTGCAACATCCAGTTAGCTTCCCTTCAATGTAATATCTGGGCGAAATCGGCTTACTACACCGGGTAATACATTGTTGAGAAGGCTGTGACGTTGGTGTTCAAACGAGCGGAAGGGCACCTTTTGCAGAACACAAGGGCGGATTCCACAGCAGATTTTCACAAGGAAAAAAATATAGTTTAGCGTATTGAGATACCGAGCCTTTGGCCAGAGGCAAAGCAAAGATTTTCTTAAAGTGGGGGAATGTGGGGAGAGGACGGAATGATCACCAAAAGGGCATTTATGCAATGTTAAGCGATATTTTCGACGATTTTGTTTGGGTTTAGTACACCTTTTTATGAACTGCGGTGGGATGTTTCGGAGCCAGGAGCGCAACGGCAAGCGTAGAATGGGGGAGGGGTAATTATTTTCAGGAGCCATGGCAAACGGTCTTAAAAGTTAAGCACGATATCTTGACAGCAGCTATGTAGCTACGGTAAGAACGTATGTTCCTAAATTTCCTCGTCACTTATTCAACACTCATAATGATTCAAATGCGTTTATTGGACGGGTGCACCGCACTATTTACTCTGCTGTATTGCTAAAGTTTACTACAAGTGAGCATGTCCTGGGTGAACGCCGTTCTGGGGAACATACCTTTAGTGACCACCTCTGGATATTAGGACATGCTTTATGAAGCGGGGAGTTGTCAAAATATGTCGAAAATGTACAACTGGGTCAGGATATACAAATATAACCATGAAGTGGTTCCATTTTTAAATAGTTGGAGCAATTTTCGTCCCCAGTGGATATGCCAACATGGGCTCCGCTGAATCAGCCACTAGGAACAGGCTATCCGGACGAAGTGGCCGTAACTACAGCTTCAAATGGCGCAAATAGCATTACTCCAGCGCATCATATTCCTGAGGGTACTCCGTTGAATCGGGCCACCTTCGTCAGCCCGGGGCCCTTTCCGTGAGCCCGGGCACTTTCGTCGGTCTGGGGCTCCTACACGTCGGCCCAGAGGGCTATTATAACGGCCCGTCAACATCGACGCCTGGAGGAGCCCTTGCGGGCTCCTCCAGGGGGTGGGGGCGGCTGCCCACTTCGTCCCCCCCCCCATTGGCTACGCCACTGGTGCGAAATAACCTTCTGGACGGCCAGCGGTACCTTCAAGGGCATTTTTATATTTGTATCCCCATACACACATGATTTAGCTTCGGACCGATTGGCAGGCAGCGCTGTGGCAGTGATTGGCAGTGGCAGATTAGTACACCTTTTCGGTGATTGGCAATGCCCCCTCCCCCCGTCCCCGTCCCCAGCATATATAAAGTGCCACACGGCCTGCACCTGCTTCTTGAACGATCGATCTGGCAACAGTCTCACCAATACTACCTTGCAGTTTCCGACACCCTCGCGACGGTCACCTCACTACTGCCGGTGACTCATCGCGGATGACCACCGCGCTATTATAGGTGGCAGCACCTCACGGACGACCACAGCGCTATTATAGGTGGCAGCACCTCATGGACGACCACCGCGCTATTATAGGTGGCAGGACCCGGGGATGACCATCGCGCCATTATAGGTGGCAGGACCCGGGGATGACCACCGCGCTATTATAGGTGGCACCATCTCATGGACGACCACCGCGCTATTATAGATGGCAGGACCCGGGGACGACCACCGCGCTATTATAGGTGGCAGCACCTCATGGACGACCACCGCGCTATTATAGATGGCACGACCCGGGGATGACCACCGCGGTATTATAGATGGCAGGACCCGGGGATGACCGCCGCGCTATTATAGGTGGCACCATCTCATGGACGACCACCGCGCTATTATAGATGGCAGGACCCGGGGATGACCACCGCGCTATTATAGATGGCAGGACCCGGGGATGACCATCGCGCTATTATAGGTGGGACGACCCGGGGATGACCACCGCGCTATTATAGGTGGCAGCACCTCATGGACGACCACCGCGCTATTATAGATGGCAGGACCCGTGGATGACCACCACGCTATTATAGGTGGTCGAAGATAGCTGTCTAAAATGGCGAAATGCCGAGGTGTCAGGCTGCCTGAAATAATGCGAAGTAAAAAGGCCACACGGAAACAGTTTCGACTCATTTCAATCGACGGAGGGAGGGAGACAGAGATAATCTCAGCCATTGTTCCCACCGTTCGGAAAGGGCTGGTCTCAGTCCACCTACTGGACCGTCCACCATACATGACGGTACCAGGGCACCCATGCACCAAAATTATTTGTTTGAGCCGAATGTTCTTTCAAATCATCCAAACACCGGCGAAGCTTAACATTCTAGGATGATCAATGCATTGAGTACCACCCGTGCATCCATTTTGAATATAATCTGATGAGTCCGATCTCGATGACCTTTGACCTTTGACCCCGAATACCTCTGTAGTGTTTTGTAATACGGCTTCATGATTGTGTTTCTGATAATCAGGGTGCCGAGACCTACTAACATGCTCGTTTTCACGATTTTCCACCAATCTAGCTTGACGTGCTGATTGATATTTGTTTCGTGCTTATTTTTAATTGCTGCAGTTTCGTGCCGGGAAAAGTTTTGCCCCGAATAATCCAGCTGTTTATGGACGCTCCTCTCAGCTTTTATGCCCATAATTGTTGCTGGGCATAAAAGCATCAACACTGCATCGAGCACTACCAGCTGGTAATTTTTTTTATTGAATCTGAAGAGTTCGAGTACAACGGCCACATTTGACCTGGGATATCTCAGCTGTTTATGAACGCACCTCTTAGCGTTTATGCTCATGACGATCAGTACATCGAATATTAATCGTGGGTTAACTTTGAAGGGAATCCGAAGAGTCCTGCCACAATGACCACGACCCTTCAATAGCTCAGCTGTTTGTGAACCTCCTCTTAGCTTTTATGCTCATGATGATGGGTGCGTCGAATTCTACCCGTGAACAGATTTTGAAGGGAATCTGAAGAATCCGACATCAATGCCCTGATATTTGACTTTGATTAAATCAGCTGTTTATGAACGCCCCGTTCACTTTTATGCCTGTGATGATCAGTACGTCGAGTTTCACCCCTCTGGAAATTTTGAAGGAAATGGGAAGCATCGGACAATATAAAATTCCATATCAATATGAACCTGTCGCTAGGCTGAAGAACGTAATTATTACCGACTTTTGTACTTGTGTAATTGCGTGATTACGTCTTGTCTGCGCAATTATTGCCGACAATCCATAGCGATTATAAACAATCAGGCCGTCCCGTTGCGACCACACCGACATTTTTTATCTGTCATCACGTAGAGTACAATATTCCGCAAGGGGTGTTTTTTTTTCGGCGTGCCGGACCATAAAGGTCATTTGCGCCGCCTTTAAAGGAGCATGTTCCATATCTATCTATAAAAGCGAGTGTTTGAGATCAAGGTGCAGGCAAGTGGACATTGACATTATGGGAATTTTACGTTATATTTGGCGTTAAATTATTGGGTGCTGAAGGCGAGGGCTGCGTTGGGGACGTCTACCGGATGTCTAACTGGCTTTAATTTTACTTTACTCCTCCACAAAATAAGTTGTAGTTTGGGTGGTGTGGGCTGTTTTGAGAGTGGCGAGTTGATTTTGCCAGTGTGCCGGCTGCAGCTTACTCTTATCGAAGAGCACCGTGTGATCTTTACCGTGCGAACAAGGAGGAAATTGTCCACACCGCCTCTCACGCCGGCTGCCGCGTGTTAGTTGTTAGTAGCTGGTTAGTCTAAGAATGCCGTGCAGGGTTGTTTGTTTGTTTGTTTGTTTATTTATTTAGCACATCATAGCACACATAGCATGAACAATTTTGCGATTGGCACAAAAGACCAAAATGATCTTGATTCGAGGTGCCTCTCGCAACAACGTTTCCATCCAATAAAACTTGACCACCGACACGGTGCAACAATCGCCGCCCGCCCCGCCAGCACGCCCCATCGGCACAAAGTATGCACACATGTGTGGTACTCATACTGCGCCCGCACCCGGCAGCACCTGGTTAGTTTTGTATGTTAATTTTTGTGTTAAAGCGTTTTGTGTTGATAAACGTCTGAAATGCTAAGGCTACACACAGCTGAAGGTTCTTACCGAGACCATTTCCAAAAATGAGCGTTTGTGAAATCTTCTTTTCGGTTAAGTTAGTGAACATATCTTTCGTGGTCTGAGTTTGGTAAATATAACATTTCTATGGTAAGCATAAAGAGGACAGTGAAATATGAAGTGAATTGCATCTTGTTTGGAATAGCCGCATGAACATGATGGGTCATGTAGAGGATTGACGACAAATGTGTGCGTTTAGTTCAGTGAGACCCATCATGCACCTTGTATGCAGCGTGTTGCCTGGTTTCGTACCAAGCCAATAATATTGTGGCGGCATCGTGGCACCTGTGCGACCCATAATTGCTCTCTTGAATTTATTGATGTTTCGTTCATGCCTCAAATTTTCAGGAAGATTTTTCCACACCTTTGTTGTGGCCAGGAAGAACGATTTTTGGAACAAGGCGATTCTATTTAGCGGGACTGTCAGTGTAGCTGAATTTCTGAGACGCCTTCCTGTAACTGTATGCCGTGGTTCAGTAACTAGTTTTCTAATATAAGTTGGTTGACCCGGACCTGCGTGCTTGATTTTGTGGAACAAAAGAAGTTTATGAATTTCTCGCCGTGTTTTTAGCTCATCCAATCCCAATTCCGATCTAATTTTTCCTGATGATGTTCTATATAGTGCACCTGTGATTAATCTAGTTGCTCTTTTTTGTAATTTCTCAAGTCTGAGTGCATCCGATATTGTTATATGTCCGTCATATATAGTATCTGCATAGTCAAACAGAGGCCGAATGTACATTTGATACAAGTTACAGAGGATTTGTTTGGGGATCTTACTTGCAACAGGATAAAGGGGGCTTAGTGCACAATTGACCTTTAGGATAATATCGTTTATGTGACTATGGAAGAGCAAGTCGGAAGAAAATGTAAGGCCGAGGTGTTTATGATCTCCTAAGATGGGTATTGGCTGGCCTCCCATTCTGAGATTTAGCGGTTTACTGACACTCTTACATGTGAATGTTTGTTGGATCGTTTTTGCCGCATTAAACTGTATGCCCCATGTTGTTCCAAATTCGTGTATACTATCGCGATCTTTTTGAATCGATTATTGTGCTTCTAGTGAGCCTTGTATGTGTGAAGCGTAAAGCGACGTGTCATCAGCGAAAAAAAAGGTTTTCATTTGTAATCATGTCTGCCAAGTCATTTAAATATATTAATGCCAAAATGGGTCCCAAGACAGAACCCTGTGGGGCAAGACAGAACTCTGTGGGTTCTGTCTTGCCCCACAGGGTATCTAGGGTATCACAGGGTATTCAAATAACAATTGAAGGAGTTCTGGGTGTTTGTCACCGAGAAGCGATGGAAGCGATATGGTGATACCATCTCTTTGGCAGAATGCCTTAGGTAGTTGTCTCTGAGAGCTAAAACTACTGCAGTCTAGCAGGATGTGGCCTATGCTTAACGTGGTGTTGCAGGTGTCGCAGTGAGGTGTTGTGTGTTGGTCATCCTCTAATCGAGGCTGTGTTAGTTTTGTGCAACCGGTTCTAAGTCTAATGAGGATGACCTCTTTTGGTCGGTGAGGTTGATTTGATGTGTTTCATGTGCCTATCATTGGTTTGATTGCGTGAGCGTGGTTAGATTTGTGTTGTGTTGAGTTGAGTTATGTCCATGTGTTCTGTTGGTGTTGGCGAATGTGGCGTTGTAGGAGTGCGTTGCAATATTCCACCCTAGTGTAGGTGTTCGATGCCAAGGCTTGCTTTGCGAGCCGATCTGCTTCTTCGTTACCTGGGATGTTGGCGTGGCCCGGAATCCAGAGGAAGGAAGAGTTCATGTTTACGCTATGGACCACGATTTGTTGGATTCGATAATTGGTGTAATGAGGACAGTCGTCGGTGTTGCTAACTGACTGCATGACGGATTTTGGGTCTGAGCAACTTTTCGCTTGACTTTTCGCTTCATCAGAATGGAGATAGCGGCCAGAATGGCCATTGCTTCAGCGGAGAAGTTATCCAGTAGACGCTTGGAAAGTCTGAGACCTGGTCCAGTTATGCCGATGCCTACCTTAGCCTCGTGTGTCGACCCATCCGTGAATACGAGTGATTGGTTATTGTTGTCATCGGCGAACTTGAGGAAGATGCAAAGAATCTCCGCCGATATGATAGTGGATTCCCTCTCTGAGAGCAAGTACTCGACCTTTGGTTGACTGGAAATCCAGAATGGCCTAGTGGGCGGTCGAGCTGCAGTGGATGGCATTGTGAGGTTATCATCTGAGAGAGCTGTGGGAATTTGAATGCTATAATTGTAGAAGTTTGCGTACAAATCGGCTCTTGTCGTATCTGTCAGGCGTGAAGCAGCGCTGTGCCGGATGATTTTTGATGGATTTGATTTTGATATGGTAGCGGCACAGCTGTTGTGTCCTGTGGTGGAGTGGTAGAGTGAGTGAGTCTACTATAAGACTGACTGTCGGTGTAGCGCTAAGGACACCTGTCGCCGCTCTGATTCAGCTGTTTTGGATGATTTCCAATTTTTGGTTCTGACTTTCTGAAATGGTGGCAAAAATGATGCTATTGTATTATAGGATGTGTCGTATGATTGATGTGTACAGTCGCGGTAGTGTTTTCTGTCTCCGCCCCAGTCTGTGCCTGTAAGTGCACGTATTATGTTGACGCGCTTCGCGCATCGCTTCGTGATGGCGGTGATGTGGGTGTTGGAACTGAGTTTTTCGTCTGAATGCACTCCTAAGAACTTGAAGCTTTTCACCTGCTCGATGGCTTTGCCATCCATTTTAAGTAGAGGTTTGGGTGTGGGACGAAGTCGGTTGTATGTGATGGTGGCCGATTTCTTCTGCGGACAGGGTGAAGCCCCAAGTTTTGCACCACTTTGTAATGTGGTCTAGTCCTGCTTGAATGTTTTTTCCGCTCTAACGAAGCATTGTGATATTGTCCAAGTTGCTATGTCGTCCGCGAAAAGTGAGTATTGAAGTGAAGTATCCCTGTGGTCGGCAAGTATGTTGTTGATCATGACGATGAATAGGTTTGGTGAGAGCACGCTCCCCTGCGCCAGACCCTGTTCCCGAGTTGTGGTGCTTGATGTGACACTGTCACATCGGACCCTAAGGGTCCTGTCTCTGAGGAGGTTGAGAATCAAGTGTGCCATGTGTCCGCGTAGGCCTATCTTGTGGAGTTTGTGTGTGTGTGCTGACTTGTGTACTCGGTCGAATGCTTCGGTGCTGCCTAAGTAGGCAGCTATTGTTGTGCGTAGACCACTTTTGTTTAAAGCTTAGACCACTTTTGATGTCATGCACTAATCTAATGAGATTGCCTGCAGCTGATTTTTGCCACTGTAAGCCGCATTGAAATTCGTCGAGCCGGTCGTTGTGTTCCAGAAATGTCCTCAACCGTGTGTTGACCATGAGTTCGACCAACTTGCTAGCACGGCTAGTAAGTGAGATGGTTGTATAACCTTTCTGGGTGGGGTGATCTTTGTGCGGCTTTAGCAGCGGAATGACTACGCCCTGCCGGCAGGATGTGGGAAGCGTGTCCCTTTGGTACAGGTCATCTATAGCCGTTAGTAGATACGTTAGGGAGTTTTTGCTAAGACGTTTAAGAAACTGGTAATATATGTCTTCCGACACAACCGACGTGTTTCTACACTTGCCGAGGGCAAGGTGTAAGTTGTGCGAGGTAAATGACTGATTGTAGATTTCTATATTGTTAGAGCTAAAATTTGCTTTGGAGGTAATGGCGTCCAGAACCCTTACTATAGTGGTGTCATAGTTCCTGCTGCCAGATTCGCTGCCGTAGTGCGATAGGGGACATGCCCGGCCACACTACTGCTAGCGCTTCGTTTCCACCTAGCGGCGGATGTTCGAACTGTAAGCATGCCATTGCAATGGCATGTTTACAGTTCGAACATGCGATGCGATCCAATGCATTGGGTCGCATGGCGGCCGCGACCGCTAGATGCAAAATCTTGAAGATAATTCTCAAAAACAAGGAACTCATGCTATCTAGAGATTTTTACTCACCCGTAATGGATACATTCATAATTTCGGTATCAGCTGATACCACTAAGACTCCAGTATAATGGTCGTTAGTATTCGTCAATTTTGTTCTAAGGTTGTCATGTCACCGGTTTCCGTATTGTTTAAGCATAGGGAACGCCAGAAGTATGATGTGGTCGCAGTGAAATTGAATATTTTGATCAAAGGATGGTACGAACTAAAAATGCCCCCTCCCCCTGGAACCTCCTCAGAGTTTATCGCTCGTTTCAACGAAAGTATTCCTGATAAACTGACACTGCCGCTATACTTCGTCAAATTTGATTAAAGTTGAAATAACTTCGCAACGATGTCTTTAAGTTAGACAATGTCCATTTGTTGCAAATAATAAAGGCGCTGGTGTATAATAAAATTACTTTAGCGACATTAGTGTTTGAAGAGCTCCTCACATTAACATGGCGCGATGATGCTGGGAATCGAGTCATGTGTAAGAGATCTTGGATAACAAGTGATCGATGAACGGCGGGACTTGATTCAGCATCATATAGATAATGCTAAAATCACCACATGCGAAGGCAAATGATTGTATCCGCCTTCTCCGCGAAATGTGGGTACAGCCAGCTTGTTTTTAGTCGGATCGAGTGGTATACAAATTAATGCCAGTCAAAATAATGCTCATGATATCTGGGATGATGTAGGACCTGAACATGGAATTATAACAATATCCTATACAGAGAATGGTTGTTGTTTTCCTTTATCCCCTTTGCATATGCCACTGCCCTCGCCACTTACACCGTTCCTGAATCCATCGGGATCGGCAAGACGAGTAAACATCATAGGTGTGGAAACAGAGGGGGGAGGAGGGATATGGTCCCCACTTTTCATGAAAGTTTAGCATTAATGCTATGGCGACGCGTCTTAAGAATCAACTTAAAAAGGGTCCCCCCACACACACAGATACACTTTTTGAGACGTTCCTATGCCTCAGGTGAACGTGGACTAGTGGAGAACTTTGACTAAGAGGTCACGTTCTTTGACGTATACAGGCTTACCACCGAACCCCTCCATACTCCGACCCAATAGAAATTATAAGAGTGGAAGTGTTGAGCGACTCTTGGCGCGGGAATGCCTACCTATCCCTGCTAACATAGCATATCCGAGCCCTAGGGGACTGGTCGCTCAAAACTTTATGCGATTTAACAATATAAGAATGATTGGGTCTTTAGCAGAATTGTTTGGCATGAAAAACAACCAAAAACACCTCTCGTGCCGTCTCAACCCCATCCAAAGTCCACCACGACACCCATGCATAATGCCACCAGGAGTCCATGCAACTGCTAGAAAGTGGAGGCGTGTTTGGTGTTCATCAATGGAACGTTCACAAGCTCGGCGCCCCGCCACGACTTGAAGGTTGGTGTGATTCCATAGACTTTGGATTTATGAAGATGCTGAGCCACCTCGGGAGTGTCCAACTGTTACGGCTTATTCAGTCATTGTTGGGTAAATGAAATGTTGACACCTCGCTCAATCCACCCGGGTGATTCGAGAACATCATTCACAACCGTTACTACTCGAGCACCTCCCCTAAATATTTCCGAGCAGCTGATGCTCTGATCTAAGGGTGCGCCAGCGCACTCAAGTGACGGAAGTTGTATTTGAACCCTTAAGAACCCTTAACTTTGAAATGATGTTAGCTTTAGGCAATCAATCATCATTAGGCAGCAAGGGATCCAGCGTTTTTACGATGAAGGAAATCAAGCATTAGCATGCTGCAAATTATCCAGCATCAGTAGGTTAGCTTTATCGGTGTTTCTAACACTACTGCAATTTTCAGCATATATTGCAACACACAAAGTTGCGTTTTCTGCATTCTTCAGTTTACCCTTTCTTGAAACTTTGCAACAGCCTTGGCTAACACATTTATTGAATATTCATACCGAACACCAATGCCTGGGGCATTCCAGATTTGGTGAATGGCAAACCACGGGGAACAATATTCCATATGGGTGTTTGGCATCATTAAACATTTATCTTATTAACACCACCTGTATGTACAGTATTATTGGGCATTAAGGTATTGCGAGTACCTTAAATTTTACATTTCTACATTTTAAACTACGGTAGTTTAAAATGGTCTACGACTTGTTGTGGGTCAGTGATGTGCTGTCCATTCACAGTCAGCTGGGGGAAGGGGGCTGGTGGCGGACGTTTCAGATTGAAATGCTTCATCAGGTCCCAAATTCTGTCGGTAGGTGTGAACCTATTGAATTGCAAGGCAAAGACTGGTAGGAGTTTTAGCGTGCTGCTCGAATTGTGTACCGACAGTGTGTTTGAGATTGTCTGTATACTAATAGGTGTGCTTCGCACACGCATCTTGTGAATTGTTTGTGGGCACGGCGCCGTGCGGCGATTGCCCTTTGACAGTCCGGGGTCCACCATGGCGTAAATGCCTTTTTCTTAGGTTTGTTACTTTTTGGGACTGAGTCTTGAGCTGATGAGCCGATGGGCCTTAGGATTGTCTCGATCTTACTGGTATCTGAAGTTGCTAGGTTGGAGTCCACCCGTTCGTCGAATTTAGCACAGTTCGCTCTTTTCAAGTTCCAAAGATTGTCTAAATAGCTTAGTGTGGTGGATAGCGTCCGTGCTGAGCCTAATTGTGATTGAATAGTGGTCGCTCAGCTCGGGAACTTCTGAAACTGACCAGTCAAATAGTGAGCTAAGTCGTGGGGTGCAGCACGTTAAGTAAATGCAACTGTCCGATCCTACTAAGGTTGGGTTATAGCGGGTGGTGGCCCCGATGTTAAGAAGCATTAGGTTATTGTCAGAAATAAACTGGTGACTTTCGCACCCTCTGGTGTCAGTCTGGTCGCTTCCCCAGGAGGGGTGATTAGTATTAAAATCTGCCATAATGAGGACTGGTGGAGGGGCATGAAGCAGCTCCTGTGGTGTGGGGGTTTCAGCTGACGGTGAGATATATAGTGAGATGACTGTGGTTTGTCAATGTGCAATTTTGAGACTGACTACTAGGCAATTCAGGGGAGTATTTAACGTTGCACTCGACGATGAGGTATGCTGTTTGCAATGATTTTGCAATGATTTTGCAATTTTGCAATGCAATGGCTGCGCCTCATTTCCTTTGTGGACCGTTTAAATTGTAGACGTGCCAAGTGTAATCTGGGATTTTGTTCAAAGTGGAGTCACAATCTCGAAAGTGAGTTTCTTGGAGAGCAGCTAGTAATGGTTTTTGTTGCAAGAATTCAGATTTGAATTCTATGAATTTCCCTGGAAGACCACCGGTGTTCCGCCGCAGAAAAAGTCCCAGTGTCGAACGCGTTTAGTGGCTGTTGGTGTTCCTACACTGGGGTAGTGTCGGTGTCGAGTTGGGGAGAAAGGTTGAACCGGTGAACGGAGGGAGTTGGGAGGTGATGATAACAAGTAATTTTGTGTGCACCTAATACTAATCTTCACACCATATGTTGTCCTATCTTCTGATTTGCTGTTGCTTCATGATCACACTAGACTGGACCATAGCATACTGAGCTATTGCGTTGTATGCAATGTACACCCATCATTTTTTTCTCAGGTTTTTGTCTCATTTCATATTTATGTCTTACATGGTTAATGAACAAACCCAGCCAAATTGTGTGGAGTGAAATTATCCTCCTATACTGTGAAGGCTATTGGGTTTTCCAAAATATATTGCATGGCGAGCTGAATGTTTCTTGAAACATTCTGAATCAACAATTCTCAAATTCCAAGGGAAGCAATCTCACAGGTGGTGCTTGTGATTCATTAAACACATCCGTCTCTTCCTATGCATACACAGCCAAAATATTGTGCACATCAGTTCAATCTGCCTAATCTGCCCTGTGCATGATGGTACCTGTCCCCTATGATTTGACTATTGACGAATTTTGTAGATTGTCCCGTGAATCAATTTTGGATATCTGAACTATGGTTGGTGTTTGGTGTAGAGTTTGCATACTGTGCTCATTAATTGGTGATGTAAAATCTTGCATTATTGTAATATTTCTTTTTATGAACTTGCATGACATGTTGGTATACCGCTGACAATTGTATTAACATGGGGCTCATGAGTGTGCTTCATTTCATGTGTACTGTATGACTGGCACTTGATTCTTCAGTTAGTTACTAGTTCAACTTTTTCAGAACTGGGAGTTGGGGTTAGGGGTTCGCTGGGGAAAGACGCATATCTCTCGCTCTTGAAAATATGTCCTTTTTTGGCAGAATGAAATAAGGCAGGGCATTTTTATCTAGCACGCTTGCTTTTAAACGTGCATGCTGTACACACATGGAGTTTGTGACAACATTAATTGCACCCGGTGAGAGCCATGCGTGGTTAAAAATTGATATTTAATCAAGGTTTACTTCAATGGCAAAAAGAAGTGCGAAAGAAGCATGGCTAAAAAGCACTCGAATTTTGGATCCTCGTGATCTATTGTTGCAATCAACCTGAAAACCTGAAAACTGTGCTGCCATCGAGAAGAATTTTCACCACCTAGAAAAACCTACACTCAAGAAATGAAACAGCTCAATGGAAGTTGGATTCAGTATGATACGAAGAGGGTGAACCAGCAATTAAGACGACAACGCACGAACGAATCCGGACAAGGACATCACTATTCATCCTTCCTTTTTATTGTACAATTTATATGGACGATCCTTGCCATTGATTTCTCAGCACCTTTCCATTCCTTGACCTGACACCTACCCTCGTCCTTGTTGCAGTCTATTGAGCCGGCGCCAACTGGCTGCAGTGCTCTAGAATGCAACGTCCTTAATCCTTACGTCCTTTCAGCTATTCAGCTCACTTATTCATTCATATCCATCCTATGCAATAATAGCCACCAGCTGCGTGAATGTACTTGTAAGTCAATACAAATCTTGATTGGTTCCACCACTGAGCTGCAAATGGTGAGGATTAAATATTACTTCAATGTTGAATTGAGCACAATGACCACAATATTTGTATTGTTTCTACCTGCATACTTGCATGCGCTGAGTGCAATCCCATTCTTGAATGAATTAAATGCCGTTTTCTTGCATGAACATGAATTCAGCCACTGTCTAACATAGGCGTCCAGGAGATTGCCAAGCTTCTTGAGTATTCTACATTTCCACAATATTTAATAGTGTCGTGTTGTCTGGCACACCTGCACCCACCCATTTCTGCACAATATGTGTATACTGATTTGACTCTCTTTCGCAGGTTCACATGGAAGCCGACCAGCTGAATGTAGGAAAAAGTAGGAAAAGTCGTTCTGCTAGGGCCAGAGTTCGTGTCACAAATAATATACCGGTTGTTCTTGTCTGTGATAGTATGTTTAGGATGTCTCGAGTGGAAAAACATGTAGGACTTCTCAACAAAACTGTTCCTCGTAAAGCCATCGTGGCCAGCAGTCTGCAGTTCACTTTCACTAAGGTTTTGTCG
Source organism: Imbricaverruca yamaguchii (assembly GCA_034440575.1). Taxonomy (NCBI): domain Eukaryota; kingdom Metazoa; phylum Arthropoda; class Thecostraca; family Neoverrucidae; genus Imbricaverruca; species Imbricaverruca yamaguchii. Next base: position 394,936 of record JAOTOL010001445.1, read on the forward strand.
TACCCAGGAGAATCCTGCGGGAGCGCTGGTAGTCGTATCGCAAGGGAAATGAGAAAAGTTTGCGAAGTGAACCAGGGGCAGGTAGTAGTGGCAGTTGTGTGGCTGGGGGCAATGGAGTTTTTTTTTAGGATGGGTGTGCAGACGGAGGCCATGGTGCAAAAGGAGCTATGTGAGCATCAGGAGTTAATTTCGCAACTCCTGAACTTGAACAGCAACTTGTGTATCCTGGCCTTGGGTGTGCTCCTTCGTCCTATATGAAATAACAGCAAATGTGTAAGAACTATCTAATGACAACATGCAAGAGCAGGTTAATGCCGTGGCTAAGAATACAGGAAAGCGGGTGGTTTTTCATGATATGCGTGCGCATTTTAGTAGGCATCCTGAGCTGTTCGCACGTGATGGCGTTCATCTGGCCGATGAAGGCATCAGAAAGTTGTTTTTGAGAGGATCACGCAGTTGTACATTTCGGAGATCCCAGTCCGGTTCGCATGAAAACTTTTTTTTTCAGGGATGATTAGATTAGCGAGTAGAGGAACTTGAACTAGAGCTAGATTAGTATTGGCGAATTGTTTGCAATATGCATGCAATCTTTGTGAAATGTCTGTTTGAGGTCGGCATGGCGACGACGTTGTCGAGTTGATGATAACGAATTGTGTGTATGTACCTGGCATTAGATTCAGTACCTTCCTTTTGGCATGTGATGCTGATGAGAGTGCCCTGTGCATACATTGACTTTCTGTAAGGCTAGAGGGTGTTGGCTTGCTTTAAGCCACGATATGGCAAATGGCGTCGAATCGAAAACATCCACACTTACATGCGGTCGAAGATTTAAGTTATTTCCGTGTTAGTTTAAACGTGGTTTGTTGTGCCACAGGCTAAGTTTATGGGGGCGGCCTGAGAGTGGCAACTAACGACTGGCAGCGGGATTCCTCCTCGCGGAGCCCCCGGGGAGATACGCAGTCGTCTCGTGAGTATTTGTTCCTTTTGTGTGCCAGGAGCACATTTCCGGATTATTAAGATTGTTTCGCGATATTTAACTGTGAACACGGAAGGCATCCAATACCGAAGATAATTTAAGTGCACCAATGCAATTCGTATTCAATTAATGCCCCGAAGGTTTTGATATCACATGGAGATTAGCGCCATTACTGTCTGCTGTGCATTGTCGCGATTTTCAGCAGTGCCGCCCGAATTGTGTCTGGCCGAAATGTATGTCCCCTCATCCAAAACTGTTCATCTTGTTTTAAGCAGTCCCTATGATTGTCCTCTCATGTTTGTTTTAAAAAAAGAGACGTCTGTGTATCTTGCTAAACTTAACCAATTCTTTGTAGTGTCAGTTACTTGGTTGACCTTACAAGTCGTGCAATGCGCTGGCGTCTGGCTGAAATGGAATGTGTTTATACATATTCGTGTCGGTGGCTTTGTGTGGTGTTTCACGCCTGCATGCGGGACCGAGTAGTCTAGGGGTAAGTTGCCCATCTCACAATCGAAAGAGTGTAGGATTGAGTCTCACCTGTCACCACTATTCTCTTGCGACCAATTGGTGTGAAAGTTTGCTGACTCCACATGACTCAACGGTTGACGTGTCGTAAAATCCAACAACCACCACACCTGTATGCATTGTACTGGCATTGCAATGTTATCCGTGTGGTGTGTATCGCACGTTAAACGGTGCTATGAACTGCCGAAAATATTGCGTATTGAAACTTGGCATGCATAAATGCAATTATTTTCCACTTAAATAATATACAGAAAATGTCAACACGAAATATTTTCGTTGCGACTAGCAGGGCTGTACATGAGTACTACAGATATGCACCAGTGCACACATGCACAAAGACAATCAGGGGTAGAAGCTAGAATACGTCCAGCATTTCCGGTGCCACACACACCAAACTATTGTTATGTGATGGTGACACTAATATTTTGACGTCCATCCTAATGGTTACCCAATGCTGGTATTCACTCCCAGAATGTGAAGAGTGCAGCATGTTGGTTTTTAGGAAGCGAAAGCTGGTTAGTTATCTGCGTTGGTCATACAGCGCCCAATACAACGTTATACGGGCAGCTTGAGATGGTTGGTGCCAAGTCGTAAGCGTACCTCACGAATAAAGGCAGATTATTCCGAGCTTCTGGTGTTGCATGTCAGAGGTGTGTACATAGCTCTGAAGTCGACATCCGAGAGAAAGCGAATAAATTGTCCTGAAGTTACCACGCGCGAGTGGTCACATAGGAGATAGCGGAGTAACAGCAGCTGCACAACTCCAAAAGGCGCATTCTATCATCGGCCAGCAAGGAACAGGAAATTAAGAATGTGACTCACTGGCAGCGAAGCGTGGCATCGAGGTAAGTTTGGTCTGTCCTCCCCACAGAATAGATGGTGGTGTGTTGGGTGAGTGTGCCCAAGCCAAGGGCGCCAGAGCATGACCTCGTCCCACCTCGTCCTGCGGTGGGACGAGGCCCACTCTACAAGGCGTGATTTGCTCGTTCGTAATTTTGTTGTTTGTTATTCTGCATCGTGTCCCAACTACACTGACATTTGTCTAAAAACAAAGATCGCGCTAGCACGGTAATAAACCCTCGCGGGGGCTGCATAGCGCGTACGGTATGGGGTTTGGGCTGTTCATTTCGCTGTAGCATCCGCTACCTAGTTCCCCACGATGCCATCATTCTTCGGGATCCAACAGGACAATAGCATCCCCAGCCTGAGCCAGTGATTCAAGACGCCGTATGGCGACCTGTAAAATGGTGTCACGTGGGCTAAGCTGTTTTAGCGCCCAAAGGCCGATGAGTGAATGGGTAAAACATGGCATGCGGGCAAGGGGGTGGGGGATGCCCGAGCGGTACTCGGCTGGCCAGGGAATTGGCGCTCCCATGGGGTAACACAGCTGCCCTGATAAGGGTATGTAAACACGGAGATGTTTCCGGGGACTCACGTAGTCATCCCTCTCTCCCCTTCCCAGTATCTGTCCCGTGCCTACGTCCCTTTGGAAGTCCTTCATCCAACCCTGCAACAGGCCCTCCCTGGCAGCTTCCTCTGGTCTACCCGTCCGCTCAGTTTTATCAGGGTAGTCGCGTCCCCTCGGCCCGTCCCCCGGGGTTGACGGAGTCCTGGAGGCTGAGCTCCCCCATTGCACGGTACTAGTCGTGACGGGGGAGCAACACGCCTCTTTGGTCCCGATATCCCTGAGGGGCGGGCTGGTCTGTAGGACTCAATACGGGCCAAGCGACTTGTCGCCTCGGGCCGGGGGTCTGGGCCCCGTCCCAGAGCCTGCTCGCCTGACCGGCAGGGGTCAAGGGGTGGGCGGCGCTGGATCCCGGTCGGGGTGATGGCGTTGCCTGCGCCGTATAACTCTTGGGGCGTCTGACGTTGTCCCGTCCGCGGGATTCAGGCGTCCTCCGGTAGGGCCACTTTGCAGTGTGGCGCTACGAGGAGCAGAAACAAACACTTCAAGGCAACTTGAAATATAACAAATCATCTCATCTGTCCCCTCTGGTAGGGTACAGACAAGCCAACCTTCCACGATTCGCCTATCACACATGCAGGGCCTGGCCTTGAAGCTAGCCTTCCTGCGCCCCTCATCCGCATTATGAAACCATCAGAAGAGGGAAAAATGTTCGTCTCTCGCCCTGTTCCAACGGAAAGAAACGTGTGACAGGCTGGGAACCGTGCTGAAGTGTGAAAAGCTTAAGGATGACGGGCTGGAAGTGGAATTAAAAAATGCTGAGGATGCAAGGAACGCAACAGAACCGACATACACTGTACGGAATGAACCCAACAGACGAGCTATCACTGTACCCATTGAAGTCCAGCCCCACAACACGAAAAACTACTCCAAGGGGGTCATAAATTGTTACGACTTGAGACATGTGCCTGATGCTGATATTTTGTATGGCCTGGCAGAGTGGGGAGTATTATTACGGTGAGGAAATACCAAGAAACACAAACCACGCAAAACTTCATGCTAACGTTTCGAATAACTGGCCTTCCAGAGTTCGTTTACATCGGATACGTCAGAGTGAAAGTTCGGGTGTTTGTTTCAAATCCGATGAGATGTTTTCGATGCTCCAGATTTGGACGCACCTGGCAGGATTTTTCGGAACCGCCAGACATGTGGGAGATGTGGGTCAACCGAGCATGTAGGAGAAAAGTGTGAAGCTGAGAGCGCGAAATTCTCGATCTGCGGTCCCGGCTAAAACCCTCACGCAGCCTATGACCGTTCCTGCCCAATTTTCTGAAGGAGAAATAGATGGTTTCGATAAAAAAAAATTCCCAAAAATTGCATTCCCGGAAGCTCGTGAGCTCCATGAGATTTCACCCAAGGGTATCTGATGCGGCAAAGATAAAGCCCAATTATAATACGTCGCAATACATTCAGATGAATTCAAACACACATGAGTGCTTCTCACCTCGTTTCCCAGCTTAGTACCCTGATGCGTGCCTTTGGAATTGAACACATACCATTAGGGGAGGCACCTTCCCCAAAAATGGTGACGACACAGTCCTCAGATGTTGAAGAGAGAAAGAAGTACGGCAACTAAGAGTTCCACTAGTACTGCAGGTTCAACCTCATAAGAAAAACGACGCAAGAGAATTATCTATTGCCCAGCGGACCAAGAAGCCCTGTAAGGAAACATCCTTACAATCAAACTCTTCAACACTCCGTTCACCACCACCCTCGCACCCTCAATCCTCAACCACCGCACCCGATTCTTCCAAACACAAACCTACATCCAAAACGTTAGAGGACAAAGCGGCCCCACCCGAGGTGACCCTTACGTCGCTCAGGAGGAGAGTGGTACCTCGACCCAGCCCACCAGCCCATGAGGTCCTCTCAGGAATGGGGCCGCCCCCATTATGTCCACCTCTTCCACACTTCCACCCTGACCACCGGCTTACGAGCCGCCAATGGCATTGAGACAAGAATACCTAGGGTTACGATACGCTCTGAAGTTACGCCAGTTTCCGGATAATCCGACATACCATGCTGTTTTCTCTCGGCACATGACTTCCCAGAGAAGAGAGAAGCCGATGTTCTTCATTGTCGGATTGTACATGGACACTTCTCGACGAGAGCCAGATCAAATACCGCTGAATGATGCGACACAAACTACTCACACCCCGTTGGCAACTGGACGACCAGAAATTTGTACGACTCTACAATACATGCTGAATCGCCACACCACCGATCAGATGTCATGCTCCGAGTCTCTGCAGCACACATCTTCACACCAAGGATAGTCCATAGTAGTCTTTACTGAGGGGTCAAAGGGCGACACAGGTGCTGGTTGTACATTCGTGTGTGATAATAATGATAATGACACTTTCCGCCTACCGAACGAAGCGTTTGTATACTCACGCGAACTTACTGCAATCATAAAAGCTTTGTGCTTTATCGAAGTACGGGAAAAACTGTTAGTTGTTGCATTCACGGACTCTCTTAGCAGTCTTTCATCATTGAGGAAGTTTTATTCATGACACCCGCTATTGCATAATTTTCTTGTTCGTTTGACCGTACTCAGAGAAAATGGCAACACTTTAGTACTGTGTTGGATACCTAACCATGTGGGAATTGTGGTGTGCCGCGGCTAAGCGAGGACTCCACGAAGCAAACATACCTGCTCTATCCCTTCCGGCCACCGACTACTACGCCATTTCTTCGTCGTTTACGCATTCCAAATGGCAAGCATGTGGAACATGGAACTCGGGAATAAGATAAAGATGGTTAAGCCAAAACTGAGAGAATGGCCATCGTCCTGGCGTAAATCCAGAAGAGAAGAGGTGACACTCTGTTGACTAAGAATTGGCCACTATTGTGCTACCCACTGCTACCTTTTATGCGGAAACGAACCACCGCTATGCCCTGGATGTCTCACACGTTTGACGGTACGTCATGTTTTGTACTCATGTGGAAGCTACAAGGAGGAGTGCATTCGACACTTTAGGACTGCAGCCAGGTCGCTGACATATCCAGGCATGATCGATGATGATTCCCCAATCGTGCGCAATGGTATCTCTTACTTTATGTCAGAAATAGGATTCGAGGCTATTTACACACCATGATGAAATTGCTACTTACTTCTGAGAATGAGTTGATAACATGGCATGATTTAAATACATATTGGCGCAATATGATCAACGAAATGGTCGACACGCCCTTAAGCCTAACTAACTAACTAACTAACTAACTAACGATGCCCGAGCGGTTAAGGTGTTGAGCTCTGAGTACCAAGGGTCCCGGGTTCAACACTCGCACCGGTCGGGACATTTCCCAATTCCGCGGCCCATCGGCGAAACGATGTGGGCGGCGCCATTAGCCGTGAATGTGCAATAGTGAGTAAAGCATTTGTTATTGTCGTGATGTTCAGTAGTGCTGCCCCATGTGCTGAAATAAGCTGTTCGTGTTATTTCAAGTAGTTCCTATGCTACTTCATATGCGTTACATCGTACAGTATGGCTACAGAGTGGCCCACCTACAGTTCCGGGCCTGTCCAGTGTCCACAGCCCAGCGCCGGCCCCCGGCTCCCACTGCTCGGTCCAGCGCCTGTCCAGGTAGGCGTCGCACCGTCGTATAGTCCAGCCTCGTCATCAGCCCGGCTGTACCCGGCACGGATCTCAGCTGCAGCCGCTCAACCTGTCGAAAACGCTGTCGGTGGGTCCCATATAGAGCCACCGTTGTTTCTCGCGCTATTTGTCTTTTTTGCCTTACGCAATGCGTGTAGTGATTGTCTTCGAACCACAAGAAATAACGTTTTTACATGGCTTTTTTCGGTTCAGAACCCGGCGTTTGTTCATCGCCTCGTTATGTCCGCGTCTACTATTGTGTATAGCGCCATATCAGTAGCGTCAAGGTATACGCGCTTGAACAACTCCTGGTCCCTCTTGCAGGGGCCAGATCAACCCTTACTGACGCGAAGATCGGGCCTCGTGTCCTTGTATTACAGAATCCACATACCACGTACGGCCGTGCGCGTCCGATTTATGTTAAAGAAAGAGAGATTATATGAATAAAGCAAACATAAAATATCACATTCAGAAAGGCCAGGGAAGATATCCTCTATGAAAGATGGTTTAGCACCCTAGGATTTCTTACTCTGCAAAAATAAATTCTAATTTATTTGGTGTATAATATATACAGCCCAACAAGGCACCATGGTTGATATCACAACTCACCTCGAGCTTCGAGTACGACATCACCGGCAGTGTAGAGGCAGCGAATACAAGGCTACGCGGAGTCCAACGCTGTCCCAACCACCAGTACGACTGCATTGATAACCCACCCGAGACCTCCCGATCAATATCGGCAAGTGGTGAGTGGATTTAGGTGCAACGGACCAAGGCCTGTTCGGTTCTCCCCACCAAAGCCCAGCCCTTTCCCATCTACCACATCACCCATACTGAAGTACACACCTTCCATTTCCCATCCGTCCTTCAGCCTCCCTTCACGTACCAACTACACCACCTCCAGCTCTCTCTTATCCATCTCTTCCCTCCCTGAAGCCGCACCGCTTACCGTGAGGCAGACCTCTCCCTCGCCCTCAACATCTGCTTGAGCACCTCCATCCCGTCACGAACTACCCGCCGCCTAATCTATATCTCCGACGCGAGCTTGCATTACCAGGAAGTCGAAACGCGTGCCCGCGAGGCCGAGCGAGAACGACTTGCTCAGATGGAGAGGGCCCGATCGAAGGGCCACCAAGGGACTGATAAGGCTCTACCCCCAAGTTCAGCTACCCCATCGCCGCGACGGTGAGCAGAAGGACCGACTCCGTCAGGTAACGTGATAGGTCCTCCTCTGCCTGCATCCCGGCACGGGGCCCGGAAAAGGATGGTTGACTCTGTTCCTGGGCAAGGTACCGGGTTATAACCGCCTTCGACAATTTCTGGTAAGCGACCATTTTATCATGCAACTCTTCCCCTATCTTACATACTGAAACGAATGGTAACCGGAAAAATGTACATAAAGCAAATGTACATATGGCAAATGTACGTACGCAAATGTACGTAAGCGCAGATGTGCGTATGCGCAAAAGTACGTATGCGCAAATGTACGTAAGCGCAAATGTGTGTAAGGGCAAATGTACGTATGCGCAAAATTGCGTATGCGCAAATGCACGTAAGCGCAAATGTACGCATGCGCAAATGTACGTAAGCACAAAAGTACGTATGCGCGAATGTACGTAAGCGCAAATGTGTGTATGCGCAAAAGTACGTATGCGCAAATGTACGTAAGCACAAATGTACGTAAAGCAAAAGTACGTAAGGCTAAATGTACGCATCGCAAATGTTATGGCAAATGTACGTATGCGCAAATGTACGTAAGCACAAATGTACGTATGGCATATGCACCTAACCAAATGTGCTTAACCACAAATGCATGCAAGCCTAAATGTACGTACATCGGCTCATACGTGCATTTCCTTTTGCATTCTTTTACGTTTAGGTACTGTTGCGCTGACGTACATTTGCGCTTGCGTACTTTTGCCCTTACGTACATTTGCGCTTGCATATATTTGCGCAAACGTACATTTGCGCTAACGTACTTGTGAGCTTACGTACATTTGCGCATACGTACATTTGCGCATACGTACTTTTGCGCATACGTACTTTTGCGCATACCTACTTTTGCGCATACTTACATTTGCGCTTACGTACATTTACGCATACGTACTTTTGCGCATGCGTACATTTGCGCTTACGTACATTTTCGCTTACGTACATTTGCGCATACGTACTTTTGCGCATACGTACATTTGCGCTTACGTACATTTGCGCATACGTACATTCGTCCGGTTACCCTGGACTCCTGCATCTGCAGGCCAACAGCTGGCCGCGTTCAGGCTATCAGTTTTTCCTTTCTCCGGAGAAGACAGACATTTATTAGAAGCAGATGACCTGTGCGTTTGGTTGGCTGGAATTCAAGAAGACGAAGTTCGACCTGCTGGTGGCGAGCCTTTCTGTGTCGATCACCACGCAGGTGCGATACCCATGAATGTCAGATCATAAATCGGGTCGGAGTTTTGTCCCTTGCAGACACATAACAAAGGGGCAATGGTGATTTAGCACTATCTGCATTTCCTGGGCATTGTTTCTAAAACCTCTGCAGTTCCATCGTGGATGCAGCTAAAAATGGATTAAGACATACGATGGGAGCGTCCTTCGAGGCGATGAGACCCTTCATGCGATAAAGCAACCTTGACTACGATGAAGCAACCTTGACTAGAGAGGAGACTAGGAGTGGTTATGATAAAGCAAAACGCTTGTTTTAAAGCTCTCGAGTCCGTCGTCCGTCCGACAGAGGGCGACGCTGTTAGCCCGATGTGGGTATCTATTTTGTCCAAGGGACTGGGTTCTGGGGCGGGAATGCGGTGAAACCTCGCTCGGTAGAGAGCCCATTGTGGAAAAGAACATTTTATGGGATACTGGCCGGGGCGGCTATCTCGTCTCGTTGCTATTTCCCACCCATCGAACCATCTTTGCCTATATACATATATACATGGGTTCACGGCACCATTCATGGGGAGACTTACTGGTGCAGTCAGAAATCCACTGCATGTTTTGAGCGGGGATCGTGTTCTAGGCATAATTAGGGATCGTGTTCAGGCGCAATTTTCATTGAAAGGAATACGCCAGTCTTCCATTCACGCCTTTTAAAGATGCACCCAGCCCATTCAGACCAGTCATTTAATATAAAGCATGACAATAATCCGGCGTACGTACCCATGTTTTCAACGTCGTGCACCTGCTTTCCAACTTACTTATGCGATCTTCGGTATGCAATGACAGATCTTAATAAGAAAGGGCTAAAGCATCTGCACCTCAGAATATTTTTTTTTTTGTGCACACGATCATAACTACATTACCATTTAACCATTTGTAAAAGCTGCATGCAATTCCAAAACACGGAAGTGTTCTACTTCCTCCGCCGCGAAGGCTACTTCTAAAACACGGACGGAATATCACTCTTCTTTTATTTTCAGAATGCTCATTCAGTCACTTACCAAACAACAACCAGCGTAGCACACACACACATACACCAATACGCGAACACAACATACACTATTGCGGTTCTAGATTGCGGTTTCGAGCGTAAATGGCACACCGCAGTGAGGCGTATGATCTAGCGCTCTTCTAGGATTTATTGGCATTGCGAGTATTATGGTGCAACGAATCAGATTAATATGTGCACCTGATAATCAGATAGTTAAATAATGCAAAGCTTGAGCGTCACAGTAAATTGTTAGCAGACGTTTGGACATTACAATAAGTGGACTACTGGATCCGATGCAATGAATACTTTCTCCATACAAAGCACACAATAACTACATAATTAAATTGGTTAGCATACATACTAATGCATGAATGAAGTACATGCACTCTCACCAGCATCACAAACAAAGTCAGGTACGGGATCCGATGGAGTGAATACTTTCTCAATACAAGGTACACAATAACTGCATAAATCTATTGGTTAGTATAAATACCATTGCATGAAGAAAGTACATGCACCCTCACCAACATCATAGACACAGATGCAGTGAATACCTTCTCCTTACAGGGCACATTATAACTGAATGCATGTGTATGTGTGAGTTGATGTAGGGTCGAATTTGCACTCTGGATCTGTGTTGTTCCGAATATTACAATGGAGAAATAGGACATGTGAATGGCAATAAGGACTAATAATATTTTTCATAAATGAGACAAGAAAATACCAGGACCCATGAAACCGAAATTACGTAGCAAAGGGAACTATGTTAGGTGGTGCCAACTTTGAAACTTTCCTAAAAGTGGGTGGCATTTTTTGGCACATCCATGCAAGGTGTGACTGATACATGTTTAATTATATATTTACGTCGAGGATGTTTCTAAGCATGGATTTGTGCGCTTCGAGCAGTAGTGGCTTAACATTTTGTGGTATTATTACACGTGCTGTCCCACTCTGCAGAGATGGGAAGCGGCTCATAAGGCATCCCACAGAGATGTGGCATGCTATTTTGTTTTGTTATTGGAAATTTTGTTCTCTGTACGGTATACAATTATTTTGCCATCAACAACTTCATTGTACTTCCAGCACTTCCGATGCGTTAACACAAGGTCGTGTGGTGGCTTGAGGGATTTTAAATTTAACTGGCTACAAATTCTGCTTTTTTTTTATTGAGGAGTACATGCCTCGACGAAGAACGGTTCACTGTTAATATGAATGGGTCGTTTTTGTTTTAGCGATGGTCTCTGAAACGGCTTTCGTCCAGCAGATGGAGGGATATTCAGGGAAACAATCAGATTTTGTTTCGTTATCTTCCGTCTAGCCGTGCTGAGCGACTTGCGAAGCTGCTTCCGTTGATACATTGCAATTTCGCCATTCACGGGGCCGGAGCAGTGCTTGAAGTTCGAATACACAGCATATGCCCCCTTTTCGTCCAGAGCTCGCAACACTTCTACTGCTTCAAATGTCACTAGGTCATTGGCTTTGTCAATCAAATAATTTACATTCAGCCGCTTGTTATCAATAATTTGTTTGACAACATTATTCATGCTTTCTGCCCTGTTTGTCGTACAAGATTGACCAATGAACGACTACACCATTTTAAGGATGTTGTACCGCTTCAAGTAGTATGGCAACTTAATCACCTTCTTTTCAAGCATGCACTATTTCCGCTCACATGCCATTAGTTCTTCGCAGAATGTCCCTTCATCCCTTATGTTCACAAAACAAAAATATCTGTCGAATAGGTCCCGCGTAATGGCCTCCATGGTGCCTGCTGAGAGCGGCACCTCTCGCATGTTTCCATGAGGTTTCTCCGGAAATGGACACGACAGAGGAGATGCTTTGTATCTGGGAAACACACTTGAATTGGTCTGTACAACCGTTCATCATCGTCGGTGCCAGACGCGATCAGAGACATGTCAGATTTCATGAATTGCCGAAATTTGGCGGCGTACGCGAAGTGCGTCTTCTCGTCCTTTTTGGTATGTATCATCATGGGGCCAAGGCGCGTGGGATGTTTCCCGGTGTGCTTACTTGTCACGCTGAAATTTTCAAAAGAGGACATGGTCAGGCAAAAATCACCCAGATTGAAGGTGGTGTCCACACCGAGTAATCGTGTAGCAGCTTGAGTCACAACAAAGCCTATTCAGATCCACGACCTGTTGGTCGGTATACACGAAAATTATCGGTCGGTCTGTGAATGAAATTTCCCTAGTAAACCTTTCACCATTGAAGCACCAGCTCGAGTGTTGCCATATACCGGTCACTGTAGCGAATCGGGGAACCACCATTTGCGTTTTTGGTAGCTTGACTGTATTTTATATTTTTAACCTACTTGTGATCCCTTGGCGCCAACTCCGGTGTTTCCAGCACACGCTTGCCGGTACACTTGCATAGGAGTGCTGTTTTTAACTTCCACCGCCGCAGCACTCAGCATACTGTGAGGACTTTTTGTAAAAGGTCTATCAGTTTTCGAATTACCATGAGGTTGACCCCTGGCGCCTTTGAGGGTCCCTTATATTCAACAAAAATGTCATATTTCTTATCATTTTCCACATTCCCCACCATTTATGCAACTTTCTTAAAGGTGGCATCAGCAGTCAGGTGATAGCAGGTCCTTACAATGCAAACAACGTTTCCTTTCCTGACGGTCCGGGATCTATGTGAATTTGCCTGACATGTCATGAAGATGTATCCGGTTTGTTTACCTTCATTTGCTTGACAAAGCGCAATGGCATAAGTCAAGGGTCAATGCGGTGGAATGTCTTGTGACCCCATGATTCCGCCAGGAACCAAGCTCATCACAAGCGATATCACGCTCATTTTCGGCCGAATACTGCACGATGAAGTCGGAGGAGTGCCTAACACGTTTTGGTCAGGCACTCCTCTTTTGGTTAGGGACATGGACACAACATTTTCTGCTACAGACGGTACACCGAGACAAACGGAACCTATGACCGTTTTCACACTACAGAAGCCTTCATCCGATTTCTGTACAGATTTCCATTGCCTTTTTTGGATAATTTTTGTGTGCTACTAGTCACACACACACACACACTTATGCCGTGGCATGCAGTGGGCAGCCACCTGATCAGGATTTCCAGGACGAATAACACAAATATCAACATGTTCTACAGATTCAGACCGACTGGTACCATTGTTGACATAATCTCCATTGTCATCAACTGGTGACATGACAATGTCACAAGCAACGTCGTCAAAGTTGTCGTGGGACCAGGCGGCGGGAGAACCACGACGACTCGGTGAGTCACAAGCAACGACCACAGGCACATCTCCCTGTCCACCATCCAGCTGACCAGTTGCATACTGGGGGCTAGCAATACCCCCAGTAGGTGCAAGCATGGACATGGGGAACAACGGGAGGACAAAGTGATTTGGCTTCCATCCTGCTGATCCGTAACTTCTGCTCACATCAAGAGGAGACATGCTGGACCACATTATGGCGAGCCTACCATTATCAACCATTTTCATGGGTGGTCTGGGCTGCATCACCTTATCCATCAATTTATGTAGCCAGTTGTCCATGCTATACACAGGTGGATAAACTGTCAGGATGGGCCGGCCTATGACGGTTGCTGCAGCAAACATGTGCCACATTCCCACACAGTTCCAGTTGCGTCTGCACCTGCGGCCTCGGTTTTCGGCTTGTCACACATGGCTGATATCATGGATGCTTGGGGGAGCTTCTCATAATATGCTGCATTGAGGCAGAGCTCAAGGACTGTTCTCACTCTTAGCTCAGTTGCAAAAACCTCATTGGTTTTTCATGAAAAACAACATGGACCCTCGCCTCAACCACCCAGTGGGGCGGTTCAGGCGGGGGTCGGAGGAGCGTTGAGGAGGGAGGTGTGCCGGGCTCCGCGAGCCGGCTACTGGTTGGTTGGTATGGACGGTGGGAGCTGGTGTTGGAGGGGGTGTGGGTTCAGGTGTGGCGAGCGTCGCTGCCTAGCTTCGCCAGGCGGTAGGTGCTGTGTGAAGAGGTGCAGTTGTGGCTGTGGGAGTGCCAGTGGTGTTGCGGCGTAAGTGCTGTCGTACTGTTGCATGTGATACCCGGTAAGTTGCCGCATACCGGCACATCTACCTATCGTATGTCCATATTCCGCACCTGTTCCGAAAATACTAACTCTAAATGTGTGACCAAACTTAAACGTCATATACTAGAATATGGAAGCGTAATGGGCCCACTAGACGAGACAAATCTCTCCTGCTTCCTCCACATCGCTGATTGTTGTGTTGTCAGGTTCGACAGTACGACCCGGTTCGACTCGGAGGCTTCGTGGGATTTGCGGATGTAGGAAAGGTTGGTTTTCAAACGATTTTCAGACATTAAAGTGGTTGTTCAAATGAGAGACATGTTATGCTGGTTGACCTAGAACGTTACCTATGAAAATGCTACTTTGTTGGGAAATTGGGTAGTTTTGTGCTTAACATGATTTATGATTTTCTAGAATTTATTTCTCAAATATAATGTTCATGAATGTGACTAAGATTTAAAAGTGTAAACAATTCCAACTTGAGGAATCTAAATGAACCTAACCTGACCAAATATGCCCAATTGGCTTGCTTCATAGAGGCAAACTACAAAATTTGTCTTGTGAACAGCTTAAAAAGTAATACCAGAGAATATATGCAGATACCTGGGTAGGTACCTACCTACCTAGGTACCTACTCCCATGGTATTTAAATGCTTATTTTGCACAGGATATTCACCTCTTTGGTAGTACCCATCAGGGTCACACTGTACTTGCAACCACAACATTTGAAGATTCACTGGTAGGTCAGTATATACACTTTTTACTGGTGTTATTGTAAAATACAAATGAGGCAAGTTAACAATATATTTTGGGTATTGCTGCATTAAGAGGTGTTTTTGGCATTTTCTTTTTGGGATACTATGCTTATGAACATGATTCAGAAGCTGTGACCACTCGTTTTTGGGCTTCTGCATACCCCTAAGTTGATCATAGAAATAATTTATATAATGCATCATGCATGCAGCAATGCTGTTTTGCATTATATGAGGAGCCCTACAGCAGATGTGCTAAGAGTGATGTTTGAGATAATAATATGGTTAGATAATCTCAATCTATCTGAATGATGTTCTTCCTTAGGGAACCACATTCCTCAATCATGTTGGTAAAGTCAATGTGTATGGCAGTTGGGATGTCTTGGTGGTGGCAATTGCTATTGGTTTTTAGCAAACATCGTCTCTTGAGTAGTGCCACCAATCTCATGCTGATTTACTGTGGGTGAAGAGCAGTAACAGGTGAGATTTGAACCTACAATGTTTCAGTTGTGAGATGGGCATTTTAGCCCTAGACTACTCATTTCAGGATTAAGTGTCTTAGATCATGTTTATGGATGGGAAATTATGCTTGTGTCTCATAAAGACATAAAGACATAACAGATTACTGCAACTATGAGCCACAAGGGCCCTTCTTGGGTCTCATGTTCTGGGTGGTAATTTCAGAACCAATCTATGATGCTGAGAAGAATGGCCATTGAACACATGTAGTGGCCACAATGCATATTGAGTGGCCACTGAGTACACTGATGTAGTGTCCTGGTAGCACAATTGTGTGGCCATTGAGCACATTGGTATATGTATAATAATATTTTGTATAATATTTTGTAGATCAGTTTCACATAATGAAATTCCAACCGATTGGAAAAGGGCAAATGTAGTTCCTATTTTCAAGAAAGGAGAAAGAGGGAAAGTTGAAAACTATAGGCCAATAAGTCTCACATACCTAGTCTGCAAGGTACTCAAATCAATTATCAAGGATACAATAGTTAGTTATCTGGAAGGTAGCAGATTGATTCAAGATACTCAACATGGATTTAGAAAAGGACAATCGTGTCTCACAAACCCCTTGGACTTTTGAACTTCGCCACAGAACAATTTGATCAGGTAAATCAGGTTGATGTAGCATATCTTGACTTTAGTAAGGCCTTTGACAAGGTACCCCATAAACGGTTAATGATACAGCTTCAGTCCCATGGTATTGCAGGTAGCATCTTAAAATGGATAGAGTTGTGGCTTTCAGATAGACAGCAAAGAGTGATGCTAAATGGTACAAAGTCATCATGGCAAAATGTTCTTAGTGGAGTCCCCCAGAGGTCAGTACTAGGGCCATTACTGTTCATTATATTTGTAAATAACATTGAAAGTGGCCTAAGCAGTCAAGTTTTGAAATTTGCGGATGATTTGAAGGTCTTTAGGGCAATAACAGGTCAGGATGAGCATATCTCTCTGCAAAAAGACTTAGACGAACTTGTGAAGTGGTCCGAAGAATGGCAAATGAAATTTAACTTTGATAAGTGCAAAATCATGCATGTAGGTAAGCAGCATATGAAGGCTCCATACTTGACGGGTGGCCAAGTGCTATCAGTGACTCCACAGGAGAAGGATTTAGGTGTTATTCTAAACACAAAACTGGGGGCATCAGAACAGACCAAGGAAGCCAGGAAGAAGGCACTGAGAATGCTCGGGGCAATAAATAGGAATGTATCATACAGAAGTGAGGAAGTGATCAGGAAGCTTTACTGTGCATATGTCAGGCCACATTTGGAATACTGCATCCAAGCTTGCTCTCCTAGCTATGAAAAAGATTGTTGGCTTTTAGAGAGAGTACAAAAGAGGGCTACAAAAATGGTTAATGGCATAAGCAACCTGGCATATGAGGAAAGATTGAAGAAATTGAATATGTTTTCACTTAGATATAGAAGGCTGAGAGGAGATCTCATCGATGTCTTTAAATTTGTCAATGGTCTGGAGAGGGGATACCTTGGGGAAATGTTTTAATTTAACAGAAATGATGCAATTAGAGGTCATAAATTCAAAATTAAAATCAAACACAGCAGAACAAGGTTAAGGCAAACTTTCTTCACCAACAGGGTAGTTGAACACTGGAACCAGCTGTCAGAAAACATGGTCAATAGCAGCACATTGAACATCTTTAAAAACAGCATAGACAATCATTATAAGAATAGAGGGCTTGCTTTTCGGTATTACAGGGAGGGCTGATTGGCAGATTTGGTGGGCAACTGGTTCAGTGTACAGAGTGCAACCAAGAAGGGCCCTGGTGGCTCAGAGTTGCACTAATCTTTTGTCTTTATGTCTATGTCTTTATGGTATAGTGGCTATGATAGCACACTGGTGTAGTAGCCATAGTAGCACACTGGTGTAGTGACCATGGCAGCACACTGGTTTAGTGGCCATGGTAGCACACTGGTGTAGTGACCATGGTAGCACACTGGTGTAGTGACCATGGCAGCACACTGGTTTAGTGGCCATGGTAGCACACTGGTGTAGTGACCATGGCAGCACACTGGTTTAGTGACCATGGTAGCACACTGGTGTAGTGACCATGGCAGCACACTGGTTTAGTGACCATGGTAGCACACTGGTGTAGTGACCATGGCAGCACACTGGTGTAGTGGTCATGGTATCACACTGGTGTAGTGGTCATGGTAGCACACTGGTGTAGTGACCATGGCAGCACACTGGTGTAGTGGTCATGGTATCACACTGGTGTAGTGACCATGGCAGCACACTGGTGTAGTGGTCATGGTAGCACACTGGTGTAGTGGTCATGGTAGCACACTGGTGTAGTGACCATGGTAGCACACTGGTGTAGTGGTCATGGTAGCACACTGGTGTAATGACCATGGTAGCACACTGGTGTAGTGGTCATGGTAGGACACTGGTGTAGTGGCCATGGTAGCACACTGGTGTAATGACCATGGTAGCACACTGGTGTAGTGACCATGGTAGCACACTGGTGTAATGACCATGGTAGCACACTGGTGTAGTGGTCATGGTAGCACACTGGTGTAGTGACCATGGCAGCACACTGGTGTAGTGGTCATGGTATCACACTGGTGTAGTGACCATGGCAGCACACTGGTGTAGTGGTCATGGTAGCATACTGGTGTAGTGGTCATGGTAGCACACTGGTGTAGTGACCATGGTAGCACACTGGTGTAGTGGTCATGGTAGCACACTGGTGTAATGCCCATGGTAGCACACTGGTGTAGTGACCATGGTAGCACACTGGTGTAGTGGTCATGGTAGCACACTGGTGTAATGACCATGGTAGCACACTGGTGTAGTGGTCATGGTAGGACACTGGTGTAGTGGCCATGGTAGCACACTGGTGTAGTGGTCATGGTAGCACACTGGTTTAGTGGCCATGGTAGCACACTGGTGTAGTGACCATGGTAGCACACTGGTGTAGTGGTCATGGTATCACACTGGTGTAGTGACCATGGCAGCACACTGGTGTAGTGGTCATGGTAGCACACTGGTGTAGTGACCATGGTAGCACACTGGTGTAGTGGTCATGGTAAGACACTGGTGTAGTGGCCATGGTAGCACACTGGTGTAATGACCATGGTAGCACAATGATGTGGATAGTGTGTGGAACTCAGGATACAGCATTGACTAGGCTGCTTCAGTAATTGTTTTCTTTTTATAGTATATTTCATTGGCAGTATTAACTGTGATGACCCCCTGTGGATCTTATTAAGCCTTAAAACTTGTTGATTTTATGACTATGTATGTCAGTCAATCTGCACTCAATTATTTGATGGTCTGACAATTATTTGAGTCTCAGAATTTTGTGGATCGTGCTTACATGATTCTTTTTAAAGCTCAGGAGAACATATTGGTAACAACTGGTGCAAAGTTTAATAATGGCTGATACATATCCTGTACACAATTAGTGACTATGTGAATTCAAATCAGGTATTTTGGATATTTTGTTTATAAAGACGTAAAGACCTAAAGACAAAAGATTAGCACAACTATGACCTACAAGGGCCCTTCTTGGTTGCACTCTGTACACTGGACCAGTTGCCCACCAAATCTGTCAATCAGCCCTCCCTGTAATACTGAAAAGCAAGCCCTCTATTCTTATAATGATTGTCTATGCTGTTTTTAAAGATGTTCAATGTGCTGCTTCTGACAATGGTTTCTGGCAGCTGGCTCCAGTGTTCTACTACACTGTTGGTGAAGAAAGTCTGTCTTAACCTTGTTCTGCTGTGGTTTATTTAATTTTGAATTTATGACCTCTAATTGCATCATTTCTGTTAAATGCAAACATTTCCCAAAGATATCCCCTCTCCAGACCATGGACAAATTTAAAGACCTCGATGAGACCTCCTCTCAGCCTTCTATGTCTAAGTGAAAACATATTCAATTTCTTCAATCTTTCCTCGTATGCAACATTGCTTATACCATTAACCATTTTTGTAGCCCTCTTTTGTACTCTCTAAAAGCCAACAATCTTTTACATTGCTAGGAGACCAAGCTTGGATGCAGTATTCAAAATATGGCCTGACATATGCACAGTAAAGCTTCCTGATGACTTCCTCACTTCTGTATGATACATTCCTATTGATTGCCCCAAGCATTCTTGGTGCCTTCTTCCTGGCTTCCTTGTTCTGTTCTGATGCCCCCAATTTTGTGTTTAGAATAACACCTAAATCCTTGTCCTGTTGAGTCCCTGATAGCACTTTGCCATCCATGAAGTATGGAACCTTCATATGCTGTTTACCTACATGCATGATTTTGCATTTATCAAAATTTAATTTCATTTGCCATTCGTCGGACCACTTCACAAGTTTGTCTAAGTCTTTTTGCAGTGATATATGCTCATTTTGACCTGTTATTGCCCTAAAGACCTTCAAATCATCCACAAATTTCAAAACTTTACTGGTTATGCCACTTTCAATGTTATTTACAAATATAATGAACAGTAGTGGCTCCAGTACTGAACCCTGGGGGACTCCACTAAGAACATTTTGCCTGGGGACGAGTAGTCTAGGGGTAAGTTGCTCGTCTCACAATCGAAAGGTTGTGGGTTCGAGTCTCACCTGCTGCTACTCTTCGCCCGCGACCAATCGGCGTGAGAGATTGGCGACGCTACATGACTCGACGGTCGATGTGTCGTAAAACCAATAACCAATAACCAAGAACATTTTGCCATGATGACTTTGTACCATTTAGCATCACTCTTTGCTGTCTACCTGAAAGCCACAACTCTATCCATTTTAAGATGCTACCTGCAATACCATGGGCCTGAAGCTGTGTCATTAACCGTGTATGGGGTACCTTGTCAAAGGCCTTACTAAAGTCAAGATATGCTACATCAACCTGATTTCCCTGATCAAATTGTTCTGTGGCGAAGTTAAAAAAGTCCAAGAGATTTGTGAGACACGATCGTCCTTTTCTAAACCCATGTTGAGTATCTTGAATCAATTTGTTTCCTTCCAGATAACTAACTATTCTATCCTTGATAATTTATTCGAGTACCTTGCAGACTAGGGATGTGAGACTTACTGGCCTATGGTTTTCAACTTTCCCTCTTTCTCCTTTCTTGAAAATAGGAACTACATTTGCCCTTTTTCAATCGGTTGGAATTTCATTTTGTGAAACTGATCTACTAAATATTATACTAAGTGGAAATGCCCGTTCCTTTTCAGCTTCCCACAATGCCCTAGCCTGAATTTCATCAGGTCCTGCTGCCTTGTTTGGCTTTATTTTCCTGATATGATTGTAAACAACATCACTATCAATGAAATCAACATCATTTATCAGATCACATGTCACTGAAATATGGTGTACGGTCGGCAGACTGGTCAT
The DNA here is from genome assembly GCA_034440575.1 of Imbricaverruca yamaguchii. Lineage (NCBI taxonomy): Eukaryota > Metazoa > Arthropoda > Thecostraca > Neoverrucidae > Imbricaverruca > Imbricaverruca yamaguchii. Next base: position 415,594 of record JAOTOL010001445.1, read on the forward strand.
ATCTTCCAATTTAAACACTGATTTAAACTGCCTGCTCAGCTCCTCAACCATCTCACTATCCTCACCCAATGTAGTCTCGATGCCAGGGAGCAAAAACAAAAACAACATATTTTCTATCTTCACAAGAAGTTATGTATTTTATTAGCTTCACTTATGTCTTCACTATTTCATTCTGCTCATTTAGTAACACACAGACATATGGTTGCATATCCTAAAATTGCATTTGGTGGTCTTGTTCTTCTGAAATTTTTGAAAACGACCCCCCATACATTCAGGTTCCGAGTTTTTCCGTGATACAGATTGATGCAGCAAACTATTTTTATCAGAGTCCCTCAGAATCAGAAGGTCATTATAAGATAATTGTTCAAATGAATAAAGCAATATAGACAACTTGCAGAGGTGTCAAAGGAGGTGTTGAATCAAGCCAGACGTCGGATTGAAGATAAGCAATGACTCCATTCGGATTCGTCTGACACCCAAGTTGAGGTCAGTTTCAGTTGCACCGAACTAACATTTGATTTGCAGGGTACTTTTCAGGTTGCTATGAAGCAGAACTGCATAGCAACTAGTTTTTTTCGGGAGAGTAATTGTCATCAATATCTGTTATTGTTGCTGAGTGTACATGCAATAATTCATTATCGAGGCATTTCATGGTGACTCAACCGGTGGGTGCCGTCCGCTCATTTTATATTTTCTTGAAAAGTTGTGTACCGGGGCTTTCAAGGGCGAACAATTCATTTATGATGAAAAAAAAATTCCAAAAAAATATTTCCCAAAATGCAGTCATGGCAAATTTCAAAATTTCCCAAGGCCAGTGAGGAGGCCTAACTTTGACGACCCATAACTCCGAGGCTGAGAGAGCCTCGGAGTTATTTTATTTAACTTTTTTTGGGTTGAATTTGGATGAATCAAGGAACAAGTTGGCTATCTCGGATTTTTTATTTTCATTTTATTAGGTCACGTGACCTCGTGATATATCTTTTGCGGCGTGACCTTGACCTTTTGGCTGCTGAAATTATAACCTTCGTCTGATGACGATTTGAGCCCAATTCAGGCCATTTCAAAGAAATAAATAAAAAACGTCAGGTTCGACCTGTAAAATAAAATACTTTTGGACATCACAATGCTGGCACAACATGCTGGTTGGTCCCCCTGTCCGTCGATAACTTCGCATCTATTTGGCTTACGGTTTCGAAATGGTCCGGAGTGACTCCCGACGACGAAACCTGTCGGTTGGTGCCTGTTATACTGCCATCAGGTCATAAGGTGACATTGACATTAGGTGTTCAAGGGATCTGCGGCCACGAATTTATTTCTATATAAAACTGTATCCCTAAATGAGCTAAACAGGTGAACTCAATGTTATTGTGTTCGTCACATCGGGATGGTTACAGTGATAGGTGGGATGACCCAGATGGGTCAAGTTAGGTCACGTGACCTGAGGTCAGGTCACCGATACAATTACAGGTACCTATTGACATATACATACACCTATCGATAGAACAACATGACACCAGCGCACCAACATATCAATTCAACACTTCGACATGTTTGACGACCTCCTTCGTTTGACGTTTTCGGCAAGTATCACACAAATAACTGTCAACACGTAGCCGGGGATCATCGACTATCTGGACGAGATTTTTTGGTGCCAATCTAACACCTTTATACACTTCCTTCTTATGCCGCTTATAAGAGTCACAGCAGAAAGGAGCAGGCATCGTTCCTGTCTTCGAAACAAAGGACGTCTATCGACACTGCCCACAAGTCAACTGACTGATCCTCACATGGCGTCACTGCTCTCCCCATTGACAAGTGACTGTTGGTGCGATGCCTCTGTCAAAAATCCGTTGTTTGCGTCTCCAGCGTCTGCAGCGCATGCTATTGGTCACTGGCCAGACCCCATGTTTGTCGAACGTAGACGCCGACCTATGGAAGGGGGGGGGGGGAAGAGACCAGAGCGCTCCCCTTCCGCGACGGCGCACTCCGCAGTGTTATTGACATTGGACTTTGACCTCAATACCGTCTCGTCGCGCTGTACAAGTCGTCCTGCCAGGCCACATGACATGAAATAATACTCAGTGGTTCTTGTTACTGTGCGGCGTAGGGGTAACCACCATTAATAGCGACAACTTTATCTCATTGGAAGAATCATCCAACAGCACCATAGACATTACACCGGCACACTACGACAGAATCTTGAGCAAGCCATGGACAAAGATGACAACATAGGTATGCCCTGGCCCCGTTGGATCAAATCGGTAACCTGGCCAGTTCACGTGACTAACTTGACCTATCGGTGTCATGTCATATATCACCGTAACCGTCTCGACGTGACGAACACAATTGTGTTGCGTTCAGCTCTTTTGCTCAATTAGGGGAAAAGTTATAGTCATAAATGTGTTCGTGACCTCAGATGACCTTGAACGCCCGAGGTCATGTGCCCTTGTGACCTGATGTCAGTGTAGCGGAAATCAACTGAGAGGTTTCGTCATCAGGGGCCACTCTGGACCATTTCGACACCGTATGCCAACTAGATGCGAAGTTATCGGCGGGCAAGGGTCCCAAACAGCGTGCTGTGTCAGCATTGCGAGCCACAAAAGTGTTTTTTTGCAGGTCGAACCACACGTCTTTTATTTATATATATATATATATATATATATGAAAAGGCATGAATGGAGCTCAAATGCTCATGACACGAAAGTTTTAATTTCAGCATCCAAAAGGTCAAGGTCACGACGCAAAAACTAGGTCACTGAGTCACGTGACCAAATAAATTGAAAATAGAAAATCCGAGATAGCCAAGTTGTTCCCTGATTCATCCCAATTCAACAAAAAAAGTTCAATGAAATTGCTCTATTAGCCTTGGAGTTATGAGTCATCAAAGTTAGGCCTCCTCACTGACCTTGGGAAATTTGCAGACTATCTTGTGAAATATTTTTTGGGAATTTTTGTTCACCATAAATGAATTTTTCGCCCTTCAAATCCTCGGCACACAACTTTTCAAGAAGGAAAAAATGGTCCGACGGGAAATTGGAAAATTTTCGGTTGAGTTACCGTGGAATGCCTCTATCATCACAAAGGAGTTTCATGATGGTATTGTGTATGTAGGTATTGCACTCTTACTTCAAAATTGATGCCATGCCCCACCCCGAACTGGCCACTTCTGCACCACTCCACCATATTTGGGAAAGAAGATGCAACAAAAATTATCAAATAGTTACGTCGTTAGGGTCATTAGTTGGGCAGTTCTTGCCAACATTGTAGAGTGTGCTGTTCACCAGCAACTCTACAATTATATGTCCTGAAACCACCTCCTGTCCTCAACCTAGCACGGTTTCTGTCCGTCACTCGACAGAAACCGCAGTAGAAACCACAAAAATCGCGGATACGACAGTGACGCCTTTCTGTGGGCAGGTAGGGCAAAGTATCAGGTCGCGGAAGCGACACCTGAGTCTATTGTTACCAGCAGCCGGGACCTGATGCTGAGCGAGACCTTCCAGCGGACGCTCAAGTCCCTCGGGATCTCCCAGAGGGAGTACCTCGACCGCCTTTATGAGGGGTCTTGAGGGGACGGCACCGGTTTGGTCGGTATTTGTGATTGGGGGGGGGGGGTCGCTGACTCAGCAGCAAGACCACCCGAGCGAGTCTGCGACGACTCCCGCCGGGGAGCCACGTTGCGGGAGGCCGCGCCGGCAACAAGCCCCTGGTCATCGGCATCAAGCCGGCACGGCACTGGCACTGTCTGCCCTGTCTGCCTGTCTGTCCGCCAGTGGATTGTTGGCGGCGCATCAGAGATGGGGTTTTTGCGACTTGGATAGGATGCCGACGTGCTAATGTGTAGATGTCTATGAGATCGATTGGGACGCCGTTGGTTTATTTGTTATTTGAAGCGCGCCGCGGTCGCCACTGCGCGGGTGTGCATGCTGGTCGTTCGCTCGTTTGTGCCAAATCTCCGCTCTTGTAGCCTGAGACGGCTTTGTTTCGGGCAGCCCTTTATGTTCTGGGCGATTATCAGAAATCCGTCATGCCACCAAGGGCGGAAAATAAAATGCAAACAAATATTGTACGATATACCGGTCACATTTTCCAGTTAGTTTGCAATAATTGTTGAGAGAGCATATGATATTTTGCATGTGCTATGTACATAGATTCTCCATCACGGTAAGGCAAAACGTGAAGCATATCAGTGCTTGCAAATTTGGTCACGAGGTTAGCCGGCTCATACCATGTTTTTAGCTGGTGAAATCAACTCTGCATGACCTGGCCAGCATCAACTCTGCATGATTAACCTGACCATTACCTCTGTGCCATTCGAGGAATTCCTGCTCGTTATCGACGTTGGTCCGCGGATAATTTTTGGAACATGACACCAGGGTGTGGGGTTGCAAATCCGTTCGCCATGGTGACCAGAGTCGTAGTCAAGGGCGGAGAGCCCACTTCCTAAACTAAAATATACACTGGATCAAAACAGTGAATGTGTCCATTTACAACACGCCAAGCGAATATTTACTGAGTGCTCCGCGCCAAAACTTTATCGGATTTTTTATCGGGTGGGGGGGGTCAGATGGGCCGCGTGTTCCCATCTATTTCCCAATTTTAAAGTTCGGCGCATCGTCAGGCGCGTCGGCCGGGACAGGAGGTCTGGCCTCACGTCGGCAGGCCCTGGGAACGCTGAGGACGCCTAGAATGTTGAGAATGTTGAGCCATGTTACGCTACTAGTGTTATCTACGTGTCCAGCTAATGTGCCAGCCGCTGCGTCACCTGGGCATTGCACCAGTTCTGTTACGAGCTAGTCACTCCAACTGCTCTGTCATATATGCCGTAGTACCGGCGGTTGTTCCAACTAATGCACGGCTTCCGCGTCAGCCGTCACATGACCATTGCAGTCGATGCGCTCGAAAGCCGAACGAACTTCTGCGTCAGCCACGCTTTGTTCCCATTTTTGTGGATGTGCGGCCACCCCGTCAACTGCTGTACCGAACATGGGACGGAAGGCGTGTCAGCTCCCGCTGTAGCTGATGCGCTAGCCTCCACGGTGCCTTTAAGTGAACTAGTATGCCAGCTCCTGCGCCGAGCATCACGCCTGTGTCTGCGTCGTTAACACCACGTGAAGGGCCCTTCCGTCCCCCTCTCTCTCCCTCCATCCCTTCTCTCTTTCATTCGTTCCCTTTCACTCTCGACCCTCTCTCCATCTCCCCCTGCCCTCCCTATGTGCGCTACATGACCAATGTAGTCGATGCGCCCTAAAGCCTTAATAATTAACTAACCTCTCCCCTCCCTCACCATCTCCCCATCCATCTCCCTTCGTCCATCCATTATCCCTATCCCTCCCTCCCCTCTCCCTCTATCCCCACTCCCTCTCCCTCCGTCCCCCTCCCACCAGAACTACTGTGGCCTGGCACCCTTGAGTGCATCACCGCCGCGCCTCACGTGCACGTACATAACCGGTAAGACGTCTGACACATGTAGGTGAATGTCATCCACCATTCGTGGTGGGCGGACGACCTCGTGCTGAGCTGGGGCAGCACCAGTGTAGTGTACGTGTGGCACCGCAGATTACCAGTGGTAACCTGTGGTCCGCAGATGGCCAGTGATAACCTGTGGCGCTACACATCCTCAGGAGTGTCGGTCTGTCTGTCTGTCAGGAGTGCCTGTCCAGTGAGTAGTTGTGTATTGCTTATTGGGTGGTCCACGACGTACTTTATGCACAATCACGGCTAATGGCGCCGCCCGCACTGTTTCGCCGGTGAGCCGCGTGATTGGGAAATGTCCCGAGCAGTGTGTGTTGAACCCGGGACATTGGTATCCAGAGTTCAACACCTCAACCACTCGGCCATCCCGCTCCTCGAATGGCTAATCGGCATCTTCGTCGATAACGTTTTGGGCTCTTGTTTGGATTTATGCTATATGCAGTGTTGCATAAAATGCACACAAGGTTTTATAAATTGGCGTGGCATCAACACACACATTGGGGGACGAAATTCCCCACCCCTCCGACTTTTCGTAAATAACACGATTTTACCGGCCAATGTACGCCATTTTTTGTGTACCTGCTTACAATTGTCCGGCGCGTCGCTTAAAATAAGAAAAACATGTCCGGACCGTTAAAGGTCCTTGACCTGGAACGGGTCAAAGTGAGTGATGCTGAGAAATATTAAGTACGCCAGTCAGGGTAGTTGCACCATACAGACACATAACCCAAGGCAACCTGTCCTTTCGTGAAGACGAACCAGCTCCTATCTGGGAATGGTAATTTAAGTCAAGGTTACAGATCTATAGTCAGGCCAATCTCCGCGTACTTTTACCATGCTCAGTAGGGAAAATTTGATTTGGTGGTAATGCAGCAAAATCGAAAATAAAGGGAGATTTCAAAAACTTAAATATCCGAGCCAGGAAGATCGGTTCGGAGCCCCAAACATACCACCAGATACCTTAAAAAATGGCGTGCGGTTCCGATAAAAAAACGTACCGGAGCCCCAAACATACCACCAGATGCCTTAAAAAATGGCGTGCGGCTCCGAGAAAAAACGTACCGGAGCCCGAAAAATCGCGGCGGAACACCAAAATATGCCGTCGGGGACCCGAAAAATCAGGCGCCTCTTTAAAACATTCAAAAGAAGTCGCCAAAAATCACGTCGAAGAACTCGGAAAGCTAGCGCCGGACCCCGATAAATTATAGAAGTTGTCCAAATTACCTAGACACCTAAAAATGTTGGAAGAAAACTAATCATCGAATTGAATTGATCTAATTTTCCTAGCAAACCTCACATACGAAGTATCCCCACATCAAGTATGGCACAAGGGTATCATGTGGCAGCAATCAGCAAAACGTAGGAAGCCTAGCATAAACCGGAGGATCTACGAAGTGTGGCGAATGCGCCAAATGTACAAGTAGGCATATACGTGCACGAACGTCGGCGTTGTGGCGACCAGACGTTACCAACGTGCGCGATAGTGGACAATTTTACAGCGAGAACGGACGGTAAGCAGTGGTCGGTGGTGGACCATTCGCTGACCTTGACCAGTGTGGGCCTCGAGCCTCAAACATTGATCGGTCGGTGTGTGTGTGTGTGTGACCGCGAGCACAGCCGGCTGGCAGCCGGGAGTACCAGCCGGGACGTCTGGCTGCTGTTGGCTGCCTCTGCCGCTGACGTCGCGGCAGCTGGCCAGCCGGGACGTCTGGCTCGGGTCGAGTCCCACGGTCTGTCGGACCGCCGACTCCACCGGCCACCGTCGGGCCCGAGCGGGCGGCGGCGACGTGTGGCGCGACAGCAGAAGTGGCGCAGCAGAAGAGAGCCGGGCCGCGCCACTGGCCGCCGCATTCGGCGGCGTCTGTGGGCGGCGGACGTGACCCGCGTGGTAGCACGGGTCACTGGGCCGGGCCGGCCTGGTCATGTGCTGACGTCTCTGTTACGTGTCTCGATTATCGATCCATTGATCCATTGATCCATTCACAGCATCGCGCCGAAAACACAGCGCCACAGGCTGGGTGTGGACATTTCGGCTGCACCTGAGCGGCTCAGCCCTGCTCACCAGCCCCAGACCAGTCAGACCAGACCAGCCCCAGACCAGTCAGACCAGACCAGCCCCAGACCAGTCAGACCAGACCAGCCCCAGACCAGTCAGACCAGACCAGCCCCAGACCAGTCAGACCAGACCAGCCCCAGACCAGTCAGACCAGACCAGCCCCAAACCAGTCAGACCAGACCAGCCCCAGACCAGTCAGACCAGACCAGCCCCAGACCAGTCAGACCAGACCAGCTGAGCCGCTCAGGTGCAGCCGAAATGTCCACACTCAGCCTGTGGTGCTGCGCTTCCGGCGCGATGTTGTGAATGGATCAATGGATCAATGGATCGAATGGATCGATGATCGAGACGAGCGATGGTGACGTCAGCACATGGCCGCTCACCACGGCTGGAAAACAGCCTCGCTGTGGATGTTTGTTGTCTAAAGCGATGTTTGCCTCTGAAATATTGCCATCTCTTTGTTGCTGGTGGAGGGAGAAGCACAAATGAAGTTGTCCTCTCCAACTTTGATGACCCACAAATCGGCCTGTCCAGGATCCATGGTTCCAGCGTGTAGGTCCAGCCGCTGTCCCGACTGGTGGGCCGTCGCGTCGTGTGCCGACCTGGCACGGGCCGCCGGGCAGCAGGCGTAAGGCCGTCACGTCGTGTGCTGACCTGGCACGGGCTGCCGGGCAGCAGGCGTAAGGCCGTCGCGTCGTGTGCCGACTTGGCACGGGCTGCCGGGCAGCAGGCGTAAGGCCGTCACGTCGTGTGCCGACTTGGCACGGGCCGCCGGGCAGCAGGCGTAAGGCCGTCACGTCGTGTGCTGACCTGGCACGGGCCGTCGGGCAGCAGGCGTAAGGCCGTCACGTCGTGTGCTGACCTGGCACGGGCTGCCGGGCAGCAGGCGTAAGGCCGTCACGTCGTGTGTCGATCTGGCACGGGCCGCCGGGCAGCAGGCGTAAGGCCGTCACGTCGTGTGCCGACCTGACACGGGCCGCCGGGCAGCAGGCGTAAGGCCGCCATGTCGTGTGCCGACCTGACACGGGCCGCCGGGCAGCAGGCGTAAGGCCGTCACGTCGTGTGCCGACTTGGCACGGGCAGCAGGCGTAAGGCCGTCACGTCGTGTGCCGACCTGGCACGGGCCGCCGGGCAGCAGGCGTAAGGCCGTCACGTCGTGTGCCGATTTGACACGGGCCGCCGGGCAGCAGGCGTAAGGCCGTCACGTCGTGTGCCGACCTGGCACGGGCCGCCGGGCAGCAGGCGTAAGGCCGTCACGTCGTGTGCCGATTTGACACGGGCCGCCGGGCAGCAGGCGTAAGGCCGTCACGTCGTGTGCCGATTTGACACGGGCCGCCGGGCAGCAGGCGTAAGGCCGTCACGTCGCGTGCCGACCTGGCACGGGCCGCCGGGCAGCAGGCGTAAGGCCGCCACGTCGTGTGCCGATTTGGCACGGGCCGCCGGGCAGCAGGCGTAAGGCCGTCACGTCGCGTGCCGATTTGGCACGGGCCGCCGGGCAGCAGGCGTAAGGCCGTCACGTCGTGTGCCGATTTGACACGGGCCGCCGGGCAGCAGGCGTAAGGCCGTCACGTCGTGTGCCGACCTGGCACGGGCCGCCGGGCAGCAGGCGTAAGGCCGTCACGTCGTGTGCCGATTTGACACGGGCCGCCGGGCAGCAGGCGTAAGGCCGTCACGTCGTGTGCCGACTTGGCACGGGCCGCCGGGCAGCAGGCGTAAGGCCGTCACGTCGTGTGCCGACCTGGCACGGGCCGCCGGGCAGCAGGCGTAAGGCCGTCACGTCGTGTGCCGATTTGACACGGGCCGCCGGGCAGCAGGCGTAGGAGGCCGTCACGTCGTGTGCATCTGGCACGGGCGCCGGGCAGCAGGCGTAAGGCCGTCACGTCGTGTGCCGACCTGGCACGGGCCGCCGGGCAGCAGGCGTAAGGCCGCCACGTCGTGTGCCGATTTGGCACGGGCCGCCGGGCAGCAGGCGTAACGGGCCGACTGCCTGCAGCACGGCTTACTCTGCAGCACGGCTTACTCTGCAGCGTGGCGGTGTGCCGGCGCCTCCTGTCGGCCAGAGCCGCACTGCAGTCGGAGCAGTGGGTACGAGGTCACCGGCCATAGGTCGCGGGTCACGGGTTATATATCGTGAGTCACGAATCGTGGGTTGTGGGTCATAGGTCATGTGTCCTGGATCACGGGCCATGGACCGTGAGTCGCGGGTTATAGGTCGTGGACGTTATGTCATATATTGAGGATTGTGAGCTATGGGCCGCAGGTCGTGTTTCATGAGTTGTGAGTCCGCGGTCACGGGTCATAGGTCATGGGTATTTGGTCCCGGGGCATGGATCGTGGGTCAAGAGTCGTATGCAATAGGCCATGGGTCGTATGTCAAGTCGTGGGTCGCGGGTCATAGCGAGTGGCGTGTTAAGGTCGTGAAGGCTACATCACTGGTCATTTGTCATGAGTTATGAGCCATACATAGGTCGTGGGCGGTGGGTCAATGAGGAAGGCTGTGACATCGACTGATATTTTCGTGACGACTGCCTCGTCTCGGAACGCGATAAAATCCGCTTTGATGTAGACCTCATGACAATTGCGACAACGTGGAGTGCGGTGATATTGTCAGCTGGTTGAAACTGGCATCCTTTTTTCAGCCAAAACAGTTGAAGTGCACGGAAGTCAGCTCCAGATGTCACGTGCTGTTCCGTGAAATACAGACGAGCTACCACTAAGCGTTGGGTTCGACGTCACTGCTGCGTTCCTGCAAAGCCCGACTTCGTGACGCGCCACCAGTGTCTCGGTACGTGATTTCCACTTGTGTATTGCATGCTAGGGCTTGGGATGGTGGGTGTTGCAGCTCCCGGCCCTGCTTGCAGCCACGAACCAGTGCAATAGTGCATGTTCACCCGTGCAAATCTGCATTGGTGCATGATGCAATGGCAAATGCACCGGTCGGTGCCTCTGCCGGTGTCCCGGTCGTGAATGTTGGCGATACTCTGGCCGGCGGCCTTGAAGACCTGCCGATCAGTCGGCACCCTGAAGACCTGCCGGTCGGTCGACACCTTGAAGACCTGCCGGTGGCCTTGGAGACCTGCCGGTCAGTCGTCACCTTGAAGACCTGCCGGTCAGTCGACACCTTGAAGACCTGCCGGTCGGTCGACACCTTGAAGACCTGCCGGCGGCCTTGAAGACCTGCCGATCAGTCGACACCTTGAAGACCTGCCGGTCAGTCGACACCTTGAAGACCTGCCGGTCAGTCGACACCTTGAAGACCTGCCGGTGGCCTTGAAGACCTGCCGGTCAGTCGTCACCTTGAAGACCTGCCGGTCGGTCGGTACCTTGGAGACCTGCCGGTCAGTCGTCACCTTGAAGACCTGCCGGTCAGTCGTCACCTTGAAGACCTGCCGGTCGGTCGCTACCTTGTAGACCTGCTGGTCAGTCGTCACCTTGAAGACCTGCCGGTCAGTCGACACCTTGAAGACCTGCCGGTCGGTCGGTACCTTGGAGACCTGCCGGTCAGTCGTCACCTTGAAGACCTGCCGGTCGGTCGACACCTTGAAGACCTGCCGGTCGGTCGACACCTTGAAGACCTGCCGGTGGCCTTGAAGACCTGCCGGTCAGTCGTCACCTTGAAGACCTGCCGGTCGGTCGATACCTTGAAGACCTGCCGGTCAGTCGTCACCTTACAGACCTGCCGCTCAGCCGACACATCGGGCACCGTCCGGCCCCAGTTCTGGCTTCCCCGGCATGACTGTACGGTTAACTAGAGAGGTGACTGGCTGGACAGGCACCTCAGTTACGGCTCCTGGACCGAGTGCCCTAACTTGCCAAGGTCTGACGGTCTAAATACGTCGCATGCTAAGCTTTGACTGGTTTCCTTCATCCCACCACCCACCTCTCTTCCTTCTCCCTGGGCGCGAATGATCAATTCCGGTTGAAGCGCCCTAAAGCCCAAGTAACTGTTTTCCATAAAAAATAAAAATCCCTAAAACCCAAATAACAAATAACTATTCCTCTTACCAAGCTCTGCTTCACGACGCTGGTGTTTGTAAAGCAAAGTGGAGGCGAAGGATCTTCAAGTCTTGATTATTGCATCGACGCATCTGTGTATGCATCTGCGTGCATCACGTACAACACAAAACATCACAGACATTCAATCAGGGGTGCGGCGCAGCAGCGCTGGGGGGCTTCCCTCCCCGTAGCAAGCAAGAATATACTAGATCAATAAGGACATCTTGATAATTCCACCATGCAAACCAGAAATTCCAGGCGCCTGTCCCGCTGTCTGTTTCACCACAATTTGTTTGGTCGTCCCCACCCCCTTTAGGGAAATCCTGACCATACCCCCTGGATCCAATTTGTTTTTAATATGGCTTTAGCTTAATCGTACGGTACGTAAACACTAGTCGATAATGCTGAGCCCAGCATATCCCTTCTTTCTAACTTTTACTAACGGAACGCAAGGCAGTGACCCAAACACCCGACTTTCCCGCCTTCACGTACGTTTTCCCACGAAAACGTTCCACGATCAAATTCACTCCATTCGAAAAGCATTGCGTGAGCTGAAAATGGTGCCATCGATTGCGTAAAATTGTGAAATCGCTGCCGTGTCGTCTTGTTAAAATTATATTCTTTAAAAAAAACTATCGGTTTTCCGTCACGCGACAACTCCCTGCTGGAATGCGTGATACAAATTATGTTTTATTGGCAAGGTCTGTAATTTGGTCAGACAGTAGGGTTTCATGTGCGAAATTATGTAGTTTATTTTAATAATTATCAGACGTATGGCTGGTATAGCTGGACTGCTAGTCAGTCACTGGTCAGACGTATGGCTGGACTGCTAGTCGCAGTCCAGCCATACGTCTGACCACCACCCAGCTGGCCAGGGAGGGCCTATGCTAATATGTTAACTACGGTGCCGGCGGCCTCTACAGCCTCGGCCAGACCGCAACAGACGCCGCACGTCTCACTGCTTCAGCATTACTGCGGCGGCCTCTACAGCCTCGGCCAGACCGCAACAGACGCCGCACGTCTCACTGCTTCAGCATTACTGCGGCGGTCTCTACAGCCACGGCCAGACCGACCGCAACAGACGCCGCACGTCTTCAGCATTACTGCGGCGGTCTCTACAGCCTCGGCCAGACCGCAACAGACGCCGCACGTCTCACTGCTTCAGCATTACTGCGGCGGTCTCTACAGCCTCGGCCAGACCGCAACAGACGCCGCACGTCTTCAGCATTACTGCGGCGGTCTCTACAGCCTCGGCCAGACCGCAACAGACGCCGCACGTCTCACTGCTTCAGCATTACTGCGGCGGCCTCTACAGCCTCGGCCAGACCGCAACAGACGCCGCACGTCTCACTGCTTCAGCATTACTGCGGCGGTCTCTACAGCCTCGGCCAGACCGCAACAGACGCCGCACGTCTTCAGCATTACTGCGGCGGTCTCTACAGCCTCGGCCAGACCGCAACAGACGCCGCACGTCTCACTGCTTCAGCATTACTGCGGCGGTCTCTACAGCCTCGGCCAGACCGCAACAGACGCCGCACGTCTTCAGCATTACTGCGGCGGTCTCTACAGCCACGGCCAGACCGCAACAGACGCCGCACGTCTCACTGCTTCAGCATTACTGCGGCGGTCTCTACAGCCTCGGCCAGACCGCAACAGACGCCGCACGTCTTCAGCATTACTGCGGCGGTCTCTACAGCCACGGCCAGACCGCAACAGACGCCGCACGTCTCACTGCTTCAGCATTACTGCGGCGGTCTCTACAGCCACGGCCAGACCGCAACAGACGCCGCACGTCCCTTCAGCATTACTGCGGCGGTCTCTACAGCCTCGGCCAGACCGCAACAGACGCCGCACGTCTTCAGCATTACTGCGGCGGTCTCTACAGCCACGGCCAGACCGCAACAGACGCCGCACGTCTCACTGCTTCAGCATTACTGCGGCGGTCTCTACAGCCTCGGCCAGACCGCAACAGACGCCGCACGTCTCACTGCTTCAGCATTACTGCGGCGGTCTCTACAGCCTCGGCCAGACCGCAACAGACGCCGCACGTCTCACTGCTTCAGCATTACTGCGGCGGCCTCTACAGCCTCGGCCAGACCGCAACAGACGCCGCACGTCTCACTGCTTCAGCATTACTGCGGCGGTCTCTACAGCCACGGCCAGACCGCAACAGACGCCGCACGTCTTCAGCATTACTGCGGCGGTCTCTACAGCCTCGGCCAGACCGCAACAGACGCCGCACGTCTCACTGCTTCAGCATTACTGCGGCGGTCTCTACAGCCTCGGCCAGACCGCAACAGACGCCGCACGTCTCACTGCTTCAGCATTACTGCGGCGGTCTCTACAGCCACGGCCAGACCGCAACAGACGCCGCACGTCTCACTGCTTCAGCATTACTGCGGCGGTCTCTACAGCCTCGGCCAGACCGCAACAGACGCCGCACGTCTCACTGCTTCAGTATTACTGCGGCGGCCGGAGGTGGCCGGACGGCGACTGTGGTCCCCGCAGTAGTCGATGGACTGAAAATGAGGCTAAACAGATCTAGGGTGATGCCATGCGGTTAAAATCCCTTGGAGGAGGCACTGCGTTGGGGCTGAAACCAACATTTTCAGTCGGACAAAACAAACCAAGAAACGAACAAACATTCTGTCTGACCCAATAGTTTGCAAGGTTCTACAAAGCCTGAGCAAAGAGGATGTTCAGACTCATGTAGATAGGCACAACCCTATAAGAGATACTCAACATGGATTTTATCTGGGAGATCTTGTCTAGCTAGCCTACTGGAGTTCGTGGAGTATGTACTTAGAGAAGTAGGCGATCAAAGTAGGGTGGATGTTGTGTAATTAGACTGGCGTCTAATTCATCAACTAGAGCAGAATAGGATTGATGGAAAAGTTATAGGTTGCATTGAAGCAAGGTTAAGATGACGGAAACAAATGGTAGTGTTAAATGGATGTACATCTGAGTGGAGGATATGTCGAATGGAGTGGAGTGCCACAGGACCTAACAGAGTGGGCTGATCAATGGTGTATGTCATTCAACTACGAAGTGTGTAAGGTTTTGCATCTGGGTTCTGGAGGTGAGACTTTCAGATATACAATGGGAGGTATGCCATTGAAGAGGAAATGTGTTTAGACGTGTTACTTTCAAATGACTAACGCAAACAAATGGTATATATTCGCTTGGAGCAGGGCAATCAGAATGCTGAGAATCATTAATAGAAGTAGAGTGTGAGGCACAAAGCATAAAGTCTTGAAAATACTGTACTTAGCCCATGTGCGACCCCACTTGGAATATTAAGTAACGTCCTTAGACGGTCTGATGCAGATGTGGCAAGAAGAGTACAGCTCAAAGCCACTAGACTAATCAGTGGACTAGGTAACTTAGAATATGGAAAAAGGCTTATGGCATCGGATATATACTCACTCATGTATAGAAGATTAAGGAGTGCCGTGATTGAAATGCATAACATCGTAGAAGGTTTGGATGAGGTCAATCTGAATGATGCTCTTCTATTTAAGGTACCATATAGTGGTCGTCAATTCAGATTAGCCAAGTCAAGATGTAGGACATTCAGGCGACAAGTTTTCAGTAGACGTGTGGTTGATCAATGAAATGGGCTGCTTCCTGATGTCGGGAGTTCCTCATTGAATGTATTTAAGGATATGGTGGACACCTTTTTGGTTAGATAATCTTGTTTTTTTAAAGGTTCTAATAGGTGTTGCATGGGGAGAGATTTAAGCTAGTGTATTCACGGTGCAGACATGTATGGGGCTGAAATTGGTGATGACGAACTCGATCCATGCGTGTGCTACGCGGATCCATTGAATATGGTTATGTACGTATTGCAAGGTGTGTAGGATGTTGCTGGGTAGTTTCTTTGGAATTCAGTATGTGGTATTAGTTGTGGTGCTGAGCATATTTTTTGTCCAGGCTTGTATTATCTTCCCTTTACAGGCTTCACCCAGTTGGGCCCCTGTGGCTCTGTTAAGTCTGGACACTCAACAATCTGATGACTTTATAGCATGAGGAGCTCGGGTCCTCCCAAAAGCAAACAAAGCGACAGCCATGCCCATGGCTTCACCGGGCGCCCACCGCTCCGCCGAGCGCCCACGGCTTCACCGGGCGCCCACCGCTCCGCCGAGCGCTCACGGCCTCACCGGGCGCCCACGGCTTCACCGGGCGCCCACGGCTTCACCGGGCGCCCACCGCTCCGCCGAGCGCTCACGGCTTCACCGGGCGCCCACGGCTTCACCGGGCGCCCACGGCTTCACCGGGCGCCCACGGCTTCACCGGGCGCCCACCGCTCCGCCGAGCGCTCACGGCCTCACCGGGCGCCCACGGCTTCACCGGGCACCCACCGCTCCGCCGAGCGCCCACGGCTTCACCGGGCACCCACCGCTTCACCGGGCGCCCACGGCTTCACCGGGCGCCCACGGCTTCACCGGGCGCCCACCGCTCCGCCGAGCGCTCACGGCCTCACCGGCGCCCAAGCTTCGCCGTGCGCCCACGGCTTCACCGGGCGCCCACGGCTTCACCGGGCGCCCACGGCTTCACCGGGCGCCCACGGCTTCACCGGGCGCCCACCGCTCCGCCGAGCGCTCACGGCCTCACCGGGCGCCCACGGCTTTACCGGGCGCCCACGGCTTCACCGGGCGCCCACGGCTTCACCGGGCGCCCACGGCTTCACCGGGCGCCCACGGCTTCACCGGGCGCCCACGGCTTCACCGGGCGCCCACGGCTTCACCGGGCGCCCACGGCTTTACCGGGCGCCCACGGCTTCACCGGGCGCCCACGGCTTTACCGGGTGCCCACGGCTTCACCGGGCGCCAACGGCTTCACCGGGCGCCCATGTCTTCACCGTTGCAAGGAATCAAAATTTCCGCGGCACTTGAAAACGTGAAGTGTGCGTAGGTTTTCACGTGATTCCACACCTCACGTGAAATCATGAAGCGTTTTTTAAGGTGTTGCGTGGAAATGCTCGTTTTCCACATACTAACTATGTAGAAACGGGATATGGTGCGCAACACTCCGCTCTCAGAATTACGCTTTCGAGACAAATGCGTTTTATACATCGAATTGCACACACGTCTGGGACACATCGGGCCTGGGTCGGGGTCTGGGGAACTTCGGGTCCGGGTCTGGATCTGGGTCCGCATCTCAGTCTGGTTCTGGGGGCTTAGTGTGCGAGTCCGGCTCTGGATCTGTCTCGTTCGAGTAACCGGGTTTTGGTCTGGGGACCTTCGGGTCCGAGTATGAACCTGGGTCCGTATCCCGGCCTGGGCTTGGGGAACTCGAGGTCTGTATCCGGCTCCTGGTCAGGTAGTCGAGAAAGATGCTCTTTTCCCTTTTGAAACAGGTAAGCACAGTACTTAACTCGGTGTCAAGTAGCTGTTCTTTTTCTGATAACACTACTGAAAACGCCGTCGGCTAGTCCACGCCTTGGTTACTATGGCGGTGTATGTAATGGACAACTAGCATTACTTGATGGTCAAAGTCCGGAGAGTATTGTCAGTAGTATTTGGCCAGGGTACAAGAATTTCTCCTCGTCACTCGCGTGGTTCAGAGGCTGATGCGTGGTTCGGAGGCTGATGCGTGGCCTTGGCTACTATGACGGTGTTTTCAATTGATGCCTAACATTACGTAGCGATCAAAGTCCAGAGAGTAATGTTGCGAGGAGTGGTTGGCCAGGGTATGACAATTTCCGCTGCCATCACTCGCGTGGTTCATGGATAATTGGCGTGGTGGGGGTGCCTTGGCTATCATAGCGGTACATTTAATAGATGCCTACCATTCCGTGACGGTCAAAGTATCGGGTGTAATGTTGCGAGTGAGAGTTTCTGCTGCCGTCGCTCGCGTGGTTCGAAGGCGGGTAGGCAGCACATGCTGGCATGAGCCACAATGAGCACAGTGGAACGCTGCCCGTTCTCGCCGCGCCAGTCCGGTTGCCAGTTTTGCCAGTGATCCGTCATGACGTGGGCGTTTCCGGAGCTAGTGGCGCTGTACCGGTGAGCACAGTCTGGTTTGCCTTGAGCTGTGCTGCCCACTCAGCTTCTCAGCTTGTGGTAAGTAACCACCTCTCGCCTGACCTCACCGTGCTGAGAGGAGGCCCGGGCGGTGGTGAGTAACCACCTCTCGCCTGACCTCACCGTGCTGAAAGGAGGCCCGGGCGGTGGTGAGTAACCACCTCTCGCCTGACCTCACCGTGCTGGGAGGAGGCCCGGGCGGTGGTGAGTAACCACCTTTCGCCTGACCTCACCGTGCTGGGGGAGGCCCGGGCGGTGGTGAGTAACCACCTCTCGCCTGACCTCACCGTGTTGAGAGGAGGCCCGGGCGGTGGTGAGTAACCACCTCTCGCCGACAGCGTACATAACCTCCACAGTTCATAACCTCCACAGGTCACAACCTCACAAATTCAACACATCGCAGCGGTCCTAACATCCACAGGTCATAACCTCCACAGGTCACAACCTCCACAAGCCCGCATCGGTCAACCTCCACAGATCGTAACCTCCACAAGTCTGCAGCGGTCATAACCTCCACAGGTCGTAACCTCCACAACTCCGAAGCGGTCATAACCTCCACAGGTCATAACCTCCACAGGTCGTAATCCCCACAGGTTGCAACCTCCAAGTACGAAGCGGTCATAACCTCCACAACTCAGCAGCGGTCATAACCTCCACAGGTTGCAACCTCCACAGATTCAAGAACTTCTTTAATTTCCTAGAAGCATCACTTTAGATAGCTATCGCTAGGTAGCAGCACGGTCTACGTATTACACTAATGAGATTAAATGCTGAATCATAGGTAACAATATTTCTCGCCAGATGGCAGGATGATACAATTGAGTACGTGCTCTTTACTTGCAGCTTTCCTATTGTTCGAGAGCTCGGTAGCCCGCGCATCGACGCGTGGGAAAGTAATGCGTTGCGCCGTGGCGGATGATCGTGTAACATTCACACGATTTTAGCCTGCAATGCGTCGACGCGTGGGAAAATAATGCTACACGTAGTGGCGGATGATGGCAAGACATTTGCATGCTATCCGTCTGCAATATGCCATGCAGTGACCAGGCCATGAAATGCAATGATGCCTTTTCATGGCCTGGTCAGGCGTAGGAACGTCCCCAAAAGTGAGTGGGCCAGGGTGAACAGCAGGGACGCACCAAGGAATTTCACAAAGTACCATGGTTGAGCACTTTTGGGTTGATAACCCGATAATTTTAATTCCAAGCACACAACTTTTACCACTAAGATGGGGACCGCTAAAGGGATGGGGCAGGCCCCAGGACGCGCTTATGGCTAACAACAAGATGCGATACTGAAAAGGACCACCATCACAGTATAAGTACATTCAAATTCACAATTCTCGCTGGACTTTAAACTCTTTTCACGACTAATGGATGTATTTGTAATACTAGGTTTACCTTCTTGATGCGAGTGAAACCATTAGTATATTACTGTTCAAACAAAATTTCTTCAATTTCTGCTATGTGCGTATTTGTGGGGTGCGTGCAAGTTCATTACAGCGTCACTAATGAGTACGTGGTGTGCCCGAGTTTCCAAGATATAGTACGAAATGTCCGTGAGACGTCATCTGTTATTCACCGATGTTGATGGGGAGAAAGAATAGAACGCCAGTGCAAATTATCCCGTAAACGAACATTTAGAAATGGCCAAAAGCTGCAGGGGTCATTATGAGTTCGCCGATCTATGCTTTTGCACAATTCAGATTGTTGTTCATTGAGTTGAGTTTTTCCCATTAGACATTCTTCACACATTCATATTTTCATGGCAAGTTACTTGAATGTGAAGGTGAAAAAGGGTTTGATTTTATTAAGGTTGCCAGATATAGCCATACTTAGTACTTATTGCCCCACA